>CM076570.1:145498283-145552860 GCA_034641835.2 Pinus albicaulis
AGCCGTAGTATTTTTAGTGGGTAGCACTCTCCAGGAGTACATCGATGGAGCTTGCAGCCTATCTTGCCCACTTTGGCCCATTATAGAGAGAGGGGCTTCCTTCTACAAGCAGCTTTCATTGGTAGACAGGGCAGAGCAGTGGGAGTTGATTACGGGCTGGCGGCAACACTCTAGGCATGTTCCATATGCAATTTTTGTAGCTACATTGGATTCTTCTTCCAGGATGGACTGGTGGGAGATCATGAGTTGGTACCCTCTTGATGGTACGGTATTCTTCGTAAGGAGCACAGCGGAGCAGGGGCCCTTGGACATAGTAGATGTTACAGATTCCAGCTGGCAGGGGGGCACAGGTTTTCGTTTCTTCAGCACTCCATCTCGATTTCAGCAGAGCAGGATCAGCGTGGGATTGAGTCAGGACTTGGATTGGAGAGAGGTGATGAGTTGGTACACAGTTGATGGGACAACTTACACAGTCACAAATACAGTGCAGCAGGGGTCATGGTCTTCGCCTCTGAGAGCATCAGTCATAGCCAGAGGCAGTGCGCAGTCCGAGCCGTGGGACTTGGGCGATTATTGGCCATGGTGGCGATGGGATCCGGGAGGATTGTTGGGTGGCTGGTACCGTGAGAGATCAGTTTGGGATCCTGGCATTGAGAGATCCCTTCATATCAGGGTGATGCAGAGGACAGGGAGGTTTCAGTGGCGCATCTGAGACCCAGGCACCTTTTGCAATGTCGTTGGGGAGCATCAGCTAGAGAGGAGGCTTGTTCAGGCATTGCTTGAGGACAAGCAATTTTTGGCGGGGAGGACTCTAATATTCCCAATTAGCAGCAGCTAATTCGAAATATTAATTTTGATAAATTTTGCCTTATATAATTAAATTATAAATAAAGGTGAGTAGAGGGGGACATAACTCACTCTAAAAATAAAGTGCACTCCCTAGTAGACACAACATTGTAACTTAAGTGAGCCAAGGGGGGCCAAGAGACCACGTAGAGAGGGGACCCACGTAGACACATGGAGGGATTGCGCTAGTTGGGTTGAGCACGTGGCAAAGGGAGGCTACGTTGGAGGAGGTGGGCCTTAGGGTTTGAGAGAGGCCAACGCTATAAGAGAGAGGAGAGCCTCCTCATTTTGGTGATTCTTGTTGTGGATGATATTTGAGCTAGACTTTTGTCTTCTTGAGCACGCTGGCTGTTTAGCCTGTCTGCAGCACTGTTTAGTGCGTTGAGTGTCTCCGGTCGGAGATCTCACCCTTAGCCCCGGGGGACTTCGAGTGCCTGCTCGGGTAAAGGTCATTTCTTCAGTCTTTTGCGGGAGGTTTTGTTGGTTGTTTTGCTGAGGAGCTGGACTTTTCTTGTGACTGCGCAGTCCCTGGGAGAGAGGATGCAGTTCCACTTGGAGATGTTCCGGTGTGGGGTTTTCTGCAGGAGTTTCAGTTGATATCCAGAGGAGAGGATCAGTCTTTGCCAGTAGGAGGTTTACTGAGGAGATTGTGGCACAGTTTTAGCTATTATCATTTGGCATCTGCGCTTAGCCTTGCAGAGGCAGCGTAATTCCTTGAGGAGGGTTTCTTTGGTGATTTTCGGAGGCTGACCATTTTTATATGGTTTCTGGGTTTTTGTCTGGGGTGGTGAGTATAGGTGGTCTACAGATTTTCAGCTCATTCTGGCAAGGGGATCAACCCCTAGTTTCAGTCCATTCCAGCAGCAGCAGTTTTACGGCAATTTTCCAGCAGCTGGGACGCAGTTTCTTATAGCAGCCATTTCCAGTCTTTCTGAGAGAGTTCTTCACTTGCCTTGAGCAAGAATAGGTGCTATCATTCTGATCATCTATTGTATTTCATTATATTCTCAGATTAATAAAATGGCTTAGCATTCTCGGCATTTTTATGAGTATTTGCTTTATGTTCGATTTCTGGCATTTTCTATATTGTCCTATACTTGTATTGCTGTCTATTTCCCTTTCGGGATATTACATGAAACCACCTGATAGGGTCCTTGGTTAACCTCCTTCTTGAACTTGGAGACACCTGTACACTCTAAAGCCCATTTTGGAAGGGCATGCCACTATGAAGTGTCCACTTTGTTCCATGGTTTGTAAGCTCATTTACTCAGTTACACTGATAATTTGTTGTACTGGAAGGTGAGGAGTCGCATTGGATCTTATACAGGATTGCAGGTGGGTATCCATCTTGGGGTTTGGTCTCCCTATAAGGGGTCCAAGCTCTCCAGAGGGTCATTTTGGCATTTGTAGGGTGCGCGTTGAGAGCCATGGGCCTCCACTATAGCAGAGAGAAAATAGCCACACCATGGGGTTCTTTAGTACCATCCATTGCTCGCTCATGTTCCACCTATTTGATGATGATGATGATGCACTTGGACGACCTTGCCCAGCTGGCTACACACTTGCACCACACACTTGGTAGTTGATCCAGGGCCCAGATGGGGGTTGTGTCTCACCATGGGATACAAAGGGAGGGCTTGCATCATTGTTATAACCCTTATAGATGAGATATAGGCTCGATTGATCTACATGGAGACCCGTGAGGATGTTCTTGTGCCCCCATAGCCACTTGGGAGCACTACAAGCCATTTTCTTGGAAATCAAGGGGCCAACCCCTTTATCACTATATTTGGATCCTTTCCACTCATTTTGGCACATATTGGACACCACTAGGACTTTCAATGGCCCTTCTAATTATTGTATTACCATTTCGACCCTCTTGGGAGGCTTATTTTTCATATTATGGAGCTATTTGGTGGGCTTGTCACCAAAAGTATTGCTATTTTGCACATTATTTTACTTTAGGGGCATTATTAGGCTAAAATAGGCCATTCTAATCCCTTAGAGGATTGTATAAATAGAATAGATACATTCTCTCTTAATCATCATCACTTGGATTTCTATCTCTCTCTTCTTGACCTATCTACTTATCTGCCAAGATTAAACTATTTGGCTAGATATTTATTCTCTAATCTACAACATGAAATTGAAATATGAGTAAGCCAGGTTTAAACAGTTTGACTTATTCATGAATTGTGGCAAAGGTTTGACAGGCTGCACACAATTGCTTTATTACAAAAATGAAATAGTAGTGGCATTTGGATTTACACACTTTCCTTGGTCTATTTTTTTGCTTGGGGTTCATTTCTTTCACTTTTTTGACCATTTTATTCTTTTTACCCTTTGATCTTTCTTTTAGGGTATACCCTCTTTACATTTTTTATTTTTTTTTTTGATTTTTTGGTTTTTTAAGAATATGGAACACCTTTGCTCAAGAAAGAAGGTTTGAACATATTCCATAGTTCAATCAAGACAATCATGAAAGATGAAACCTATTGGTATAGGAGGCTAACAAGTTGCAGGTAAGAGGCCTCATCCTACTCTTTCATTTCAATGGATTTAAAGTTCAGTTTAGGTAACTAGAGCTCATGAACAGCCTAGGTCACACTTTTTAGGGTCTGTTCTGTGACCTGGGTAGCAGTTACTGGGCAGAAAACTGTGACCTGTCCCAGGGAATGACCTGAAAAGTGTGACCTGTCAGAGAAAGGGGGTTTTAGTGCTGTTTTTGGCTCAGATCTAGGATTTTTATGGTTGAGGAGAATAGGTTCCCCCAAGCATGTTGTGGACATGCCAAAATGTATTTAGAAAAAGGGGAATCTAAATACATTTTAATGATGTGGTGCGCCATTTTTTTCGTTATGTTTATGCAGTTTGAGAAAGGGAATGGAGGATTACCAATCTCTTTTGGTATTGCATATATGAATCAAATGGACTTTAAGTTTCTATATTGGCAAACATGGTGTCACTATCCCAAAGAGAGGATTTGGAGATAATGAACTGGTGCTCTCCCAGAAAACTCATAGGTTGGTCAACAACAATGTCGAAGGGACTGGGTTGTTTATGTAATGTGAAGGAATGATGAGGGGTATCATCCCTAGAGTGATCTGAAGTGATATGGGACTCTAAAGGTTCTTCTAAATGTGGAAGAATAATGGTACTAGAGTCGACATGACCAGATACACTAGGAGAGTTGTGGAGAATTTCTTCTCCTGGTCTCTCAAATATGGGTGCCCCCTTATCCAAACATTGGGTGTCAATGTAATGGCCATAAGGTGTATGTGGTTCGAATGAATGGGTTCGATGTAAGGGGGGATAGATAAAGTCAGGGATGGTGATTCCTTCCATAATGTCATCATCGTGATAGAAGATGGGGTGACTGGTGGAAGAAAGACCACCTCACGCGGCGAAGCTACCTGACTCATCATCATGAGAAGAGAGGTTCACATGTGCATCATCACAAGGGGCGACAGAAGCGTAAGTAGATAAAGGATCTACCGTTGTTGAGCCGAGGGTGATCACTGAAGGGAGGTCAAGTGAAACATGAGGGGAAATCTCCAAGGAGACTTCCACCGATGGTCTCATGGATGATGATAGGTAGAAAATGGTGGACGAAGGCTCCATCATCTCGACATCAGGAGGGGTAATGTCAATGGGAGTATTCATGTCCTTTGGTTTTTTTGAAGCAAAACGCACAAATAAGGGAGCGGTGGACTCATTTTGCTTGGCCTCGAATTGGAAAACTGTCGCTAGAGAGGTGTGGAAGTCCTCAAGGCAGCGACAGAGGTGGGTATAATGGCCATGGAAATCACACAAAGCATAGGGGTGGTTTGTGTGAATAATCTTGGGGTTCCTGGCCATAGTCGTAGAAGGAACAGAGGTTTCGAGGACCATAGACTCAGGGAATGTGACATTAACCATGGGCTTTAGATGAGGCAACTCCGGACAAGTATGGGTGGCATGACCGACAACATCACACAAAGAACACTGGATGGTGCACTTTTGGAGGCCGAGGAGGGGCAGGGTTCGTTAGAGAAGCCTTGTCTTTGGTTTCCTCCTTGCAAGATTTTCCCTTCTTACCCAAAGTGGTTGCAATAGGAGGTGGTTCCTGTTGAGGTGGCTGAGGCACTGGGGCCATAGGAGAAGTCATGGGGACCGGTTGAACCGGGGTCAAAGAAAGATAAAGTTTGGGTTGACCAAGCGGGGTAGCGGCTGGAGGATCAAGGTAACAGACGGGAATCCAAAGGGTCAAGTTAGGAAGAGAAGGGGTGGCCATGACAGGCACCGTGTACACTCCTGGGGGTGGAGCTAGGAATGGTATCTGACCGGAGGGGTAATGGCCAAGCACGATGGATCTCGAATGGTTAAGTCCTGGAGGAACAGTTCGAGGAGGGTAAAGAGGCTCAAGGATACTAGCTGAAGGGCCAGGAGGAGGAGGTCCAAAAGGATGAATCGAAGGGCTAGGAGTAGGTTGCGAAGGGCGAGGAGGCTACTGACTAGCCGAGGTTGGTTGCTTGAGGGTAGCCTGAGTTGATTGCATCATGCAAACATTTGATGAGATGGGATCAGAGATAGGAGGAGGAAGACCAGGGAATGTGCCAATCAATGAGGAATCTTTGTAGACTCCGGGTGAGACACTGGTCAAAGGATCTGTTGTCACTCCTAGAGATAGTCTTGAGTTGTACAAATACCAGTGCCTAGGACATCTTAACTGCAAGGAGCATATGAATCAACTGATAGGAGTTGACAAGACCAGGCTCTCATGCTATAATTTCTTGGGTGAATGGTTTGATGGAAGTGGAACCAAGACCCCAAAGTTAAACACAACAACTGTGAGACTGTAGTAACAGAGTACAAAATTCAATATATAAATGTATCTAATAGTTATAATACAGAACACTGAAGAGGGGGCTGAATTCTAAAATGACTCACAGCTATTAATAAAAGGTAGGTGATGACCATGTAAGAAAATGTAGTGAATATTAACTGTAACAGTGGCTTATCTAGAGGAAAAATCCACATATACTGGGCCTATGCAATGATAAGAATCCATATATGAGAACAATTTTAAAGACAAAGATCCATTACAGCTAACATCAGAGGAACGATGGAAGAGGTGAAGAGTGAAACATAATATCCTGCCTGAGCCATATTTAAAGTACTAGACATGAGTAAATATGAGTATCTATAATGATAAATCCACATTTAAACATATGATCACTTGCATTACAGAACATAGATATGAGAAATATGGAGATAGGTGAAATGAACATTTGTATTATAAAACATAAGGAAGAGCTACAAACTGTGGATCATTCTGATCAGAATCCCCAATATCAACAAAACTCCTTATCACAGAATCCCAATGGGATCATCAACATTAATATCAAAACTCAGACAAAATACATGCAGAGTCCTTTCTAGAGAGTTCTTTGGAAAATCTGGAACCCTGTATATGTCCCTGCTTGATACTTTTACAACATTTTCAATGAACATACACGAAAAGATATTTTGGGAAAATATCTTTTCCGCGTGCTAGTATGTAGTTTCAAGTCCTGATCAAAACATCAAAATTTATGATGAGGTAAAAACACTTCCCATCATTTTACAATCTGGGCTCATGGTCGTTTCTAAAGAAAATATCACAACTGTCTAACAGAAAGTAAAATTTTCAAGAGTGAAATATGAATCTCACTCGAATATTGAAAGTAAAAAATAAAAATAAAACAAGAGGCCACGTGAGCCCAATCATGATTTGAAAACTTTTAGTGGTGGGAAGGAGTCAAGACAGTGGCTGAAATACGCGGTACTATGGTTGCAGAAGAGCTGGCTAACGAACTCGCATAAATTGTACATCTCTACCAAGTGTCGACTACAGGCTCAGGTATTGCGGTGAAAGCTTCAGCCCAAATGTAAACTTCAGTTAGTTCAACATAGCTCACCTGAGTGGGTATCCTGTATTTCACCTGATGAAGAAGCGAGAACTCTTTGCTAAAAACTGAAACTATAGTTTCAGCCTTAAGTATTGTGGACTTCTTGGAAGGTATGTCAATTCGATTCATTACTTCTGTCAGCCGGCAATCATATACTAGTAATGGCTATAGAATTGCATTTGAAGGCTCCCGGCATGATGGGAGGTCGGCAAGTGTTAGCTCTGCCCAATCTGTTTTGAACTGTTCCAAACTGGCTGCCACATTTTCCAAACTGCTCAATGCAAAGCTACATGCAGATTCCCTTTCTATCACTTTTTGACATTCTAAAGCCTCCTTGAATCTACTCTGGATGCCTTGCTTAACCAGTTCTTATGAGTTTATACCATTTAAGAGAGAAATATACCTTTTGGCATTTTCTACCCTAGTTGAGGCGTCAATACTCCCTTCATGGAGTGTTCTTCTGAATAGGCGCACTGCGACGCTCTTTTCTTCAATGATAGTTAAGAAAACCCAACGCTTCTTTACTTCCATAATAATATCAGTCCAAATCAAGCACCGAGCATCCATAAGAGTAATATTATCCTTTATCCGGCTCGTGAGATCTCCAATAGTCTTCTCTTGCTGTGCCTTCTCATTTTCCACCTAGGCTAATTCATTAGTTTGTATGTGCTGGGAGCGAGGTATGTTCACCTTATGCTTCAGGGCTACAACCTGCTATTGCAACTCTGAGATGAGATGACCTTGAGGATCTTCTTTACCACTCTCCTTTCCTTTCACCACTTCTTGGAGACTATGTAAATCATTTGAGAGTGCACGGGAGTTGATATTCTCCATTCTGAGGTTATCAAGCACTTGGTTATGCTTGGTTTGTAACTTTCTCAGAGTGAGGGAGAGCTTCACCACCTTGACTTTCAACATATCACCAAAACACTGGAATAGATTTCACTTGTTGATCGGTGGGACTTGTGACATGGTTACTACTATTTCTAGAGCTCTATAACTGGTGGTGCCAGCCTCTAGTTCTAATATTTCTTTGGTCATGGCCATTATCAGTTTTTCTTTGTCCATGTCGATTGCAGTTTAAAACCTAGTGTGATACTTATCAACATATCCCTCTAATTCAGACAAGAGCTTTTCCCTGACAGCTCTGCTCCTCACCCTTCTTTCCTTTCCCCCTTTGGAGCTACTAGTAGAGATGGCTTGTGAAACTTCTAAAATGTCAGAAGAAGATGTGCCATCGTGTATCACCATGAAACTTGATTTTCCCTTGTCTGGTTGACCATAAATTTTTTCTCTTTGTAGCAGTTGCTCCTCTCCAATGCTTTCTTCTTCATTGGTTCTGGTTATTTGCCTTTTAGAAGGCGAGGAACCTTCTCTTGAAGCACCGACCTCTTCCACCTGTTTTTGACCTGCTTCTTTTGTCAAAGCAGTATCCCCCTTTTCCCCTGTCACAAATGAATCAATTTCCATCTGTGAAAGCAAAGGCCATGTTTCAAGATTAGCTCGCCACTCGATGAAGGGTATAGTTTCATTAGCATAAGGAGTTGATTTAATCTTCCTCCTTTTGTTTGAGATGATGCCTTTCGGATCATAGGGCCAAGATTTCCCTTTCCTTAAATCCATGCCCTGGAGTAGGTTTTCCACTATGGGAAGGACATGCCTTGAGTTAACAATGAAGGGGTCGATGGTTTTAGGAAGCTTGAGATTGAACCCCTTTTTCGTAGGGAGGAAGTGGATTTGGTCAGCCTTCAAGGTCTGTCAAAGGTATTCCAAAGCATAAATCCATAGGGCGGGAGAAACTGGCAATCTGTAAGGGGAAAATTCTACACCATAAACCCTGATTTTAGTGTATGATAAAAAATATACCAGTCTCCTGTGATTTCAACCTCACTGTACTGCAGCCATTTCTTCTGTTCAGGAAAAATCCTAGGCAGAGGATTGTCATGGATAATGGTGTAAGCCATGGGCATGAAATCATTCAAGAAATTTTAATAACCCACCCCATTTTCCAACTGATGCGTTGAGGGATTCCAGTCAAAGACAGGTCTTGGCTGAGAATTTATCCTATAGAATTTTTCTAGACCCAAACCCTCAAACTTATCAACCTATTGGAAGAGGAAAAGATAGAAGACCATTCAACAGAAACAAAAATGACCAGTATCTGAGAGGTCCTGAAATTGAGTTTGGATGGTAGAGGCCAAGAAACCAGGGATGTCTAATACAACATCTAGCTGCGACATTAACCATAAAAGGGCTATGCACTCTTTCGAGACTTGCTCGACCCCTTATATACCTAGTAGTCCTGCAATAAGAGTGAGGGTCGGCTGAAGGTCCTGCTTGAATGTACTCAAGGGCGCTGAATCTGTAGACTGGAAAGCTGTGAGGCGAGAGTCGGAAATAGCAGCGATGAAATCGCTCTGTTGCCTCCATGGTAATTTAGAAAACTGAAGAGATAGCATAATTTCATTGAAACTGACGTAATTTGAACTGGTAGGGTAGCAGAGAGCTTTTCTGATGATTTCGGGGGATATACTAAATATTTTTTTTCCTTGAGAGGATAGGAACATGTCTTGGCATTCATCGTAAGCATCTCTGAGCCAACAAATGAATTTGACCACTGGGTATACAGGGGGAGTAATCTGGTGATACAGTCCAGACAAAATAACTCGAAACTTGTCCCTATTTTCCACATGCTTCCTAAACAGCTTAGGCTTGACACTACTGATGAAAAATGGGTATTGTGGGTCTTAGATGTGGGCTTGAAAATCTGTGAAAGGTTCTGGTCCAAGGGTAGCCATGGACTCACGAGCTTAAGGGGTTTTAGGCTCTGACTTCTTGACTATGACTTTAACCATGACCATTATAAAAAATGAAAAGTGAAAGGAAACCAGATAGTGCAAAAGGGATGGAATAACTGCGTAGTAAGGGCAATGCTCGGGAAAAAAGATGTAGGGAGATTGAAAATGACTAGGCAGACCTGGTATTGGGTGCTCGCGCTTTCACTTATACAGTAACCCATAAAAAGAAAGTATTTTACTGTAGTAAATCACGGAACAAGGTTATGCAACTCAAAAACACCCCGGAAAACGAGATTAGGATGATGCTAGTAGGGTTGATGTCATAAAGACGTCGACACTGAGATGCATGGCATCTGGTCATTTGCTTATTAGATTTTGGTTAGGTGCATACCACACATCGGGTTAAATGTCGGTACTGGTCATGTACTGGGTGTCCTAGGACTTAACTTAATATTGGATCATAGTGACAGGTGTACATCTGGATCGGGTCCACTAGAAACGCCAGAAGAGTTCTGTAACAGCTGCAGACCTGTAGCCGTTTCCCCTGCATAGTATGTAACTTCGGGTCTCTTTTTCTGCCATGTCATCAGGATTCCAAGGGGGGAAGCTTCTGCCTTCCCCTTACCATCCTTGACCCCCCCTAGAATTATTCATGCATCCCTCTCTTATGAATGTGCGGAACACGGGCAGGCCCCGCCCCATACCACTGTCTTGCACCTTTCCCTTTTTTGTTTCATTTTAGAATTTTGCTGCAAATTCGCCTTATATATAGTGCCTTATCCCCTTTTCATATATGGATCACTTTTCATATTTTTCTCTCGCACACCTTTTAAACTATTCACCTCTTAATGTTATCGGGTGATCCGCCTTTATAATATTTCTTAGGAATAGGAGGGTGAATGATATAAAAACAAGATCGACAGTTTGCTTATGGGCCACCGAAGATATGATGGACTCAGGGGAGGTCTGAGACTTTGGTTCGTAATATGTCAACTGGTCAATGATGACTATCTTTCCATTATGGGAAAAGTATATCTTGTGGTGAACCGCAGATGGGACAGTAGACATCGCATAAGTGTAGCTACGACCTAATAAAATGTTGTAATATAAGGGTGCATCTATGACTTCTACGTCAACGCAAACATTCTTGCCCACAAGAGTAATAGGAAAATTGCAGAATAAGCCGATGGGCTGGGAGGTGTGGCCATCCCACACTCGGAGATCTGAGTTGTTTCCAAACCGAAGCAGACATCACACAGGTGGATGCCCCCTCATCAATAATGCACCGGGAAACGTTGGCGTTCCGAATCTTGACTAGGATTTGGAAGGTGACGGAAGCAGGGAGAGGAGGATGTTTTGACCGGTCAACATCAAAGACAATCAATCGATCGTCGGAAGGATCTAAAGCACCCATGGCAGATAGTAGAGATTTTTTTTGTGAAGGGCACGACTGGAGGAGTTCCAACATTGAAATGGTAGTAGGAGATTGTGCCAAATCATCTACTATGTTATACGAATGGGAAGCTTTACCGGAAGAAGCATTTTGGCATAGTGGTCCCTTAGGGATCTTGGTATAAACTTCCGCCTTAGGCTAAGGGATTTGCAAGGGACCATTAGGTGTCAAAAGAGGCTCTGTAGAGACCGAAGGAGACGACTCGAGGACAGACGTAGCAGGAGGCTTGTTATACTGACAGGATCGAGTCTGAAGATTGATGTCTACGGTTAGAGGTTAAGCAGAGTTCATCGTGAGAATTTGGTAATCAGAGGTACCAGATGGAAAAGGTTGAGTGGCCACCTATCCTTCAGTGCCCTGCTATGCATACACCTACTCCTAAGGGGGTGGTGGTTGCTGTTGTGGGGGTTGAGAAGGCAAGGGAGACAGAGGTACTAATGCTGGAGGAGTTGGAGCACCAGACTGTGGATATGGATAATAAGGAGGTTGGGTAACCGTGTGGTAAATAGGAGGTTAGGCAAAAGGAGAAAGCATGCCGTATCCTGGATACGTGCTACCGGGAGGGGGGAAAGTGTAGGAGGTGCTGGCCCCCCCTAAGGAAAGTGTGATGTGACATATTTTCCGATAGGTGGCAAAAGAGATCTAAGGAACCAGTCCATGTAGACATAGTATTCGAAGGTAGGGGCTTGACATAGGCTCTTTCTTATTCGCCATTCCTAGACATGGTCGGAAAGGCGGGTCGCAGACGATTGACAGAAATAATTCAAGAGTTCGGTACCAGTTTCATAATGAAGGGGAAGCTAGAAATAAGATAGAAAAGCCCGAGAAAGAGTTGCAAACGTGGTATGAGAGGAAGGGGCATGATCAACATACCACTTAGAAGATTCACTTGTAAGTGTTCGTCGGAACAAAAAAAGACGGAGAGAGTCATCGGTAATGGAGTTAGACGAACACCACATGTGGAAAGATCGAACATGATTTGAATGATCTTCTCAAGCAAGGCCTTCAAACTTTGGGATGTATGGAGGGAGCTTCATTGGCATAGCAAGCCAACTAGCATCATGGTGTATAGGGTCATTTATCAACTAGTGGAAATCGAGGAGGCTGAGGCCTACCATGAAGGGGAGCAAGGGTGTAGTCAGGGTAGTTTCCATTTTGGTCCCAGTAGTGGTATTCCCAACATGAGGGCCGAGGTTACCACCAACATTAGGTCCTGCACTAGACATGGTGAAGGTGACAAGGGGAGAAGCGAAGGCAGAATGAGGAGGAGAACCTAAAGGACTAGAAGAAGATTCGGAGTGCGGTCTCGGTGGAGGACTAACTCGGATCTTATGTGGAGGAGTAAGTCTTCCAACTGGAAACTGAGGATTAAGGCCAAGAAGTCTCTAGGATGAATGCCTTGGAGGCACAATGACGATGACACAAACATGACACAAAGAAAAAAGAGACTGACAAGAGCAAGGAGGTGCAGGATCAACTGATTACAATGTCGAAACAAGGGCAGAGAGGTGCAGGATCAATTGATTTCAATGTTTTAGAGTATTTTCTTGGCAATGTTCACCAAGCCCTTTTTCACTTAGGGTGTGTGTGAAGTGTGTAAATTTTCATTTTTAAACCCAGACGTTTGTAGAGAAAAAGAAAAAGTGTGCTGTATAGTTGTAAATAAACCTGCAAATGACAGTATACAAGCCTGCAAAAACAGAAAATAAATAGCGAATAATGCAATAATATAAACCCAAGGAGGCAGTTCTCTCAACAAATAGTCTATAGGTGAGTGAAAAAATTAATCAAAACACACTAAAATAGTTAATAGATCTAAGGTCAGAAGGGACATAGATCTAAAGGACAAAATCTGCTAGAAAGTGGTGCAGAAACAACAATAGATCAGAGGAAAAATTGTTGTAAAAGGAGGTAGTGAAAGGCTATCTCTAGGAGGGAAGTAGAGTGAACCCTAAAGGAAAACCAAAAAAAGCTAAATGAGGATATTTGGATGGATAACAAGCCGTTATGAAGTGGATCTAAAGGTGAGGTATCAGATCTGAAAAAATGGCTGAAGACTCTGAAATTTTAGACAACCTACAACAACAAAAAATCTTCCACCAAAAGTGAAGGGTACTGAAGCCCTAGGGGGCTAAGTTCCCACTTATTTGAATGAAACAAAATAAGTATAGGTCCAAAATAGGTAGAGACGGAGGTTAGAAAAACCTGAATAGAGGCTCAAACAAACCCAGAAAAATTTCAGAAAAATTCCTGCAAAAAGTTTAGGTCGCAGTTTTTTACCTGTTTTCAGTAGAGGTCACACTTTTTGGGCTCTAATGTGCGCCCTGAGGGTCTAGGTCGCAGGTTTTGGGCTGAAAAGTGCGAGCTACACCTCCATCACTCTTGGCGGCAGATTTTAGAAAAAATTGTCAACTCAGCTGCGGCTGATGTCTGTGACTTGTGCAATAGGTCCGAAAACACACGAAAGTTATAATTTTTATCTTTTTAGGGTTTTATGGTTTAAAAAAAACATCAAGAAAAGAAAAAACAAGGGGATAAAGAGAAATCATAGGTTTTGAAGCTGCTGGATATGCAAGTATCAGAAAAACGACAGCGGTCGTAATCGTAAACATGTGTGGAGTCACCAGTTGTTACTATGAATATTAATTCCAAGCGTACGAAAAAAACCACTTTAGTTGTGCATAACAATAGCCCTAACAGCAAAGATGGTTGTCAATATCTTCAGATATGTAGTTAGGTGATCAATATAAATGCTGCAAAAATCTAGATCTATGCATTAGAAGACATTAAACAGTAGAAAAAACAAGATTTACTCCATGCATCCAATAGAAAAGACAAGAATATGTTGAATTAATTTTGTATTAGGGGCACCTAGGAGGAAAACACAGGAGGGTGTTCCTAGTTCTCCTAAATGGGATGGGTTCTTATAAGTCCTCAGCACTTCAGATCTAAAATTCCTCTCTCTTGATGGTGTAGAAAACCTAGACAAAAAATGATAGCAAAATATGACTATGATGGTGCATCAATAGTCAGACCAAAAATATAGATCCAGAGTGATCTTTAGGCAACAAAAGGTGATAAATGAATGGAAAAACCCTTCTATTTATAACAAAATATTGAGTTAGTCTATATATTGGTGCATAGTTAAAATATTATTAACCAAATCAAGATCCAACTTTTATGGAATATTTTATTATATTTGTTGGAGGGAAAAGGAATTTGACTTGGGTTAAATCCCTTTATTTGTAAATAATAAATAAATAAATGATTTATTTATCATTTCAGGATGTGGTTGAGTAATAATCAAATAAATAATGATTTATTTAATTATTTATGGGTGATTTAGTCATATTTAACAAAGAATATTATTTAAATAAGGTTTAAATAACTATTCTTTAGTAAATAATAAGATAAATAATTATTTATCTAATTAATTTCCTTGCTTTGGATTAAATATAACCAGAAATATTAATCAAACTATTGTTTAATTAATTATTCCTTAAGGAAAATCAAACAAATGTAGATTTATTTAATATTTCCTCATGGGGTTTCCTGTTTAGACCATAAATAACTTAATAAAGGTGGTTTACTAAGTTATTTTTATATTGAAAGCAATTTTACTTAGGGTAAAATTGGTCTTACATGGTGTACTTGGATCCATCTAATGATAATAGGTTAGATGACCAAAAAATGTTGAACAATAGGTGCATTGATCTTACTAAAATTATTTATGAATTTTCTATAAAAACTAGCAAGACCATGGAAGCTTCTTACCTAAAAAACACTCTTAGGTGAAGGCCATTCTATGATTTCCTTTATCTTTTCTGGATCCATTTTTAATCCATAAACAGAAACAACAAAGCCTAAATATATCAATTCTTCTTTCATGAATGAACACTTTTTTAAATTTACCATCAACTTTTCCTAATGTAATTTCCTTAAGACATAATTCAGATGTCTCATGTGTTCTTCTTTAGATTTGTTGTAAATTAATATATCATCCAGATATACTATTACAAATTTACCAATAAATTCTTTCAGTACTTCATTCATAAGCCTCATAAATGTACTAGGAACATTTGATAATACAAATGACATTACTATCCATTCATACAATCCTTCATTTGTTTTAAAGTCTGTTTTCCATTCATCTCCTTCCCTTATCCTAATTTGATGATATCCACTCTTTAAATCCAATTTTGTAAAATATCTTGCCCCACTTAAACAATCCATCAAATGTTAAATTCTAGGTAAAGGAAATCTATACCTGTTTTTTATTTTGTTGATTTATCTTGAGTCAATGCACATTCTCTAGCCTCCATATTTTTTTTGGACTCAACACTGTTGGCACTGCACAAGGACTCAAACTCTCTCTGATCATTTCTTTATTTAACAGCTCCTGCACTTGCTTCCCGATTTCTTCATTTTCTGTGGGAGTGATCCTATATGCTTCTTTATTTGGCAAATTTTCTCCTGGAATCATATCTATATGATGGATGATATTTTTAATAGGCGGTAATTCATCAGGAAAATAATCTACAATGATATCACAGTAATTTTCTAGCATCTCTTGAATTTCAATTGGTAAATCAGAAATTTTAGTGGAAGTAATTAATACCTTGGGTTTGCAAATTAATGCAAATTTTACCTCATCATCTTCAATCTGCTGCAGATATTCTTTTCCACTTAGTAATAGAACTTTTGGATCAGATTTTCTTGATGCATCTTCTTCTTTTATAGGAAAAAATGTATGATTGACACCATCTTTACAAAACTTGTATGTGTTCTTTTTCCCATCATGCATAGCTCCTCTGTCATACTGCCAAGGTCTACCCAGCAATATATGACATACGTCCATAAGCATCACATCACACATAATTTGTCCTTGTAGCTGCCCAACTAGAATTCCACTTCACACTGTTCATTCACTAACAACTGATTTCCTTTCTGAAGCCATGATACCTTGTAGGGTGTTGGATGTTTCTTTGTCTTCAATTTCAATTTCTCCACCACTTTTGTAGAGACCAAATTATCAGTACTGTCACTATCAATTACCAATTGAGAAAATTTTCCTTGAACTTTGCACACACTTCTAAACAAAGTCTTTCTCTGTGTTGGTTCAACAAATTCCTTTGTTGGTTTTAATAGAATTTTGTTAACTACAAAAGATTCTCCCTTCTCTTGTATATTCTCTACTTCTATTACTTTTGCTGCTTCTTATTCATTCTGATAAATAGTTACATTTCTATGGTTTATCGCCACATTCTTTGGACATTCATAAGCTCTATGTCCAAGCTTATTACATCTATAACATATGATTTCTATTCCTCTTCCTCGGCCTCCTCTACCTCTAGAAAAAATCCTTCTGCCACTTGCATCAGCTTCTGTAGGTGTATATTGACTTGAGCTGCTGCTAGATCCTTCTCTCGGTGTTGTAGATCTTCCTCTACCATTGTGACTTCCTCTTCCTCGGAAAGTGCCTCTACCTCTGGCAGATTTCTTCCTTATGAGTTTTTCTTCAGCCTTCAAGGCCATCTGATAAGCCTCTTCTACTTTTTTAGGAGACAACAGACTTATCTCATATTGTATCACCATTCTAAGACCATTCATATATCTTGCAATCTTCTCTATTGTATCTTTAATTTCTTCTGATCTTATGATTACTTTGTAAAATTCCTTTGTATATTCTTTTACTGTCATTGACCTTTGTCTAATATTCTGCATTTGTCTAAATAATGAAATTTGATAATCACTTGGAAAAAACTTGACTCTCAACTTTGCCACCATCCTGTTCCAATTTTTTATTGGTTGCTTACCAAGTCTCCTTCTTTTTGCCTGCACTCCATCCCACCAAAGTGATGCATGTCCTTTCAATTTTTTGACAAAAAATTTCACTGTTTTTCCTTCTTCCATTTCTTCATAATCAAAGAACTTATCCATGTCATTAACCCAATCTATCAATTCCTCTAGGTTTAAGCCTCTTGTAAAAACTGAAACTTCAAGTCTGGTTTTAGATGTGGATCCAAACATTGATTTAAAAAATTTCATTTTAGGAGTAGCCTCTGTAGGTTCTCCCTCTTCTGTAGATTCAACTTCAGGCTCACTGACATCTCCAGCATCTGCATCTCTTTTATTTCCCATTTCCATTTCTTCTAATATAGCTTGCATCTATTGCATAACTTCTAATACTTCAGCATTTTCAGTTGGTCTTCCTCTTATTCAACCAACACCACCTCCTCTTCCAACTTTGTAGGCCATGTTGGATTCACTATAAGGAAAAGACCCTCTAGCAGATTTTTTTGAGGAATTACTTATAAAAATACCCCAAACATCCGTTTCTAGCAGAGGTTCCTAGAGGAGGTTGGTGGGCAGAGGTTTTTACAGATGTATTTCGTCTGGTGCTCTTATCATCGTAAAATGAACCAATGCGTTCAACACGAGAAATCACTGGTGCGGTTAAAAAATTGGCACACCGGACATCGTGTGCTCCAAACACACTCTCTCGGTGCGTTGTATTTATGTAGAGCATCGGTATTTTACATAACGTGCACACCAATGCCTCATAAAAAATGCGCAAAAACTGAAACTACCCAGGTCGCCCTTAAATGCACCAGGTCACCAACGCATAAGGCTGCCTTGAAATCCATGCGCACTGGCACAGGTTTAAATAAATAAAAAATTATAGCCAAAAAACCACACAAAACATAGGCACGTTGGGAACTGTGTGCTTCTAACACACCTGCCCGGTGCGTCATATTCATGTACAACACGGTTCCTTACATCTCTACCTCACCGGTGCTTCTGAAAACATGTGCAAAAATAGATACTGCCTGGTGTGGAATAAATAAACCACACCAGGGTGCCCATAAACCTCGTGCACTGGCAGATGGTTAAATAAAAAAAATTATGGCCAAAATACCACACAAAACATTGGGACACCGAAAATCATGCGCTCCGTACACAGAACCCCGGTGCCTTTAATTATGGAACAACACCGATGCGTGTCAACTCATTAGCCCTGGTGCCTAATAAAAATCACGTGGAACATAAATTTCCCAAGGCAGGCGGAATGACGGAAATGCATCAGGATCCCCATAAACGTCATGCACAAGAAAAGGGTTAAAAAAAAAAAAATTGCGGCCAAAAAACTGCAAAAATCATTGGCTCACCAGACATGGTACCTGGTGTGTCATATTATTGTAGAGCATCGGTGCATTATAGAGACATTGCCCCAGTTCTTCAGAAAAGCATGCAAAAACAGAAGATGCCCAGGGCGGCATACAGTAAATGCACCAGTAGGCCAGTATAAACCCCGCGCACCAGAACAGGGTTAAATGAAAAAAAATTACGACCAAAAAACTACATTTTTCACTTTTTTTAATGCTACAGATCTCTCAAGCACCAGTGCAAGTTATCCTTGTTTGAGCCGCCCCGATATCCATGCTCCCATTGCATTTATTGCACGCTTTGCTGTTGTGCATCGACACCAATCTCCAGTTTAAATTTTATAAAAGAGTTAACAAAATTTCTTTTGCAAATTCTACAGCCAATACGCCTCCTCGACGGGTAAATGTAGAGGTATTTTTCTTGTTTTTCCATAATTAAACCTTTTAGCAGATTATAATTTCAAAAAACCGTAAAATCAACCATTCAAGAAAAAAAAAAATTGTCGCACAGTGTGCTCAAGTCATTTGGCTCACACTGGTTTGCGGTGCTGCCTGTAAATTTACGGGCCACGCCGCAACTGGTGATAACAGTATCTGCACCGATTCCGAGGCAGTACTGCCAGGGGCACCGTGTTATTTAAAAAAAAATTACAAACTGCAGTGCGATCGTTTACCAGGCTGCACCGTTGACAATGTGGTATCGCGGCAACACGATGCATTGACAGAATTATCCACCCTGGGGCATGTAATGTTGTCAGCGCACTGCATACCACAATTCGACATTGTTAACGGTTCGACCTAGTAAACCGGTGCTAACGGTATTCGCACTGGTTTCGAGGTGGTACCAAAGGCGCACCGTGTTATGTTAAATTTCCTTATAAAGATCGATGTGTTCGGTTACCTGGCCACATTATTGACATAGTTGAATAGTGGTGATGCGGTGCATTGACCGAAATAACCGCCTTGGGATGACTATTTTTTCCAGCGCACAGCTTACCATATTTGGCCTGCGTCAATGGTGCGGCATTTTACAATACCGCACCAATGACTATGTCCGGTGGCAGAGGGTGGTGCGCTGACTTAGATATACACCCCGGGGTGTATAGTGTAGTCAGCACATTGCCCCTGGTGCGTTGAATATCATTAGGTGGACCATTGATGATGCACTCTATTGAAAGACGCACCGGGACCGGTCCGTGACTTTGTTTTTGGCGCACCGACTGTTGTTTTATTTATTTTTCAGAAAATATTTATATACGTATATTTATAAATACATGTGTCATTTAATAAATAAAAAAATTTAATATGTCAATCATTTAGAGATGTTAAAGGAGAGAAGAGGGGCGACAACAACAACAACAGGCATAACAGTGTAACATGGTTCGCCTGTGGGAGGCAAGAGAGAGGGAGAGAGATGCATACCCTCACCCTATTACAGCAGCGATGCAAGGGCTCCTAAGGGAGGTAGGTCTCCTCAAGTTCTATGAGGAGGCTACTTCCCTAAAGTCTGTTAGTTTGTTTTTGAGATATCTAATCTGAAGGTGGAATTCCTAGCGACAGGCATTACGGGTTGGTATCAACCAGTGGTACACGCCCACTGAGGAGGATTTATATTTTATTACAGGTTATCGAGGAGAGGGGTTGATTTTCTCTCGTTCCCCAAGGTTCCAGTTGGATGTGTGGTAGGGATTCAATTATTTTACTCCCAGAGATACATTGGAGCACATTTAGTATCTCCTGCAGAATTTCAGGTCGCTGGAGGGCAGTTACGTATTGGTACGTTTGGTCATGAGGAGGTCCAGTGTCTCTCACTTATCATTTCGACCATTTCGCACAACACCAATGACAGGAAACACATTAGTTTCTCGCTTTTATATTATGTTGATTCTTTCCTACAACAACCATGACTTCTCAGGTGGTCTGCCAGTTTTTTGCAGTAGTTCTGTACAACATTAGATAGATGTCGTGCTCATGCACAATGGAGGGTCAACTTCCATTTTTCTTCAGAGATTTTTTGTTTATTTTTTGAGAGGTTTCCAGAGACGAGACCTAGCTTTTTTCGGCAGCCTTGTAGGCCGGTTACTGAGGCACGTATGCACATGTGGGGGAAGATGATGCCCAAGAGGTAGGAGAGTCTTTTTCCAGCGAGGATATCAGATGATGCAATGGAGTTGCTAGCTAGTGTTGATGAGCATCCCTTCATTATGGTCCCCTGTCATTATGCGGGGTTGGATTGGCGAGGGTGTGCCAACATACTCTTCACAGCTGATGAGCCTCTAGATGATAGAGGTAATATTACTGTTTTATTTTAATTTATTCTAACATGTTCTTTAACTTGTTTTTATTAAATTGTGTAATGAAATTGTCTAATTATTGTTGTGTACTTATATATATTTTGTAGACATTGGCTCTTTTAATAGCAAGGAGATGCCGCCACCACCACTTGATCCAGGATCCCAAGGATCAAGATGAGGCAGTGCTTGATGCGAGATGCCGAGGATCATCGGGAGGTCAAGCAGACCGCAGACCTGCCCTTCTGGCGCGGCGTGCTGACTTGGTGATGCTAGATATAGATGAGCAATGACCAACCATTTGCATTGATTTTTGAGGAGGGCATCAGGCCCACTCATTACAGAGACATAGAGGCCGATGATAGGCTATTACGTATGTGGAGAGGCATGACGCGTGACATGTACAACCTGATGCAACATGTCGTAGTAGTGATGGAAGCTTTTACGTGACTCACGAGGACTCTTTCATGTTACGATCGAGCCGCATCACATGATGGATAGTTTGCGAGGTGAAAAGTACCATCATCTAGTAGGAGTCATCATGGAGATGAGGCTGGGCCATCAGCCACTAGTACTGATATTGATGTTGTACTACCACTAGCTGATCCATGACATTTATATTAAAATTGTATATTTTTAACATTATTCAGTTATATATATATATATATATATATATATATATATATATATATATATGGTCCATGTATTTTATGTTCATGTTGCAGTTGTAATTAATTTACATGTTCGTGATCATCATGATGTGTATGTTGTTAGGTCATGTTAGGTATGTTCATTTAATGTGCAGCTTGCATATGGATGTACTGTATATAATAGCATGAGTTATTTGACATGATATGTATATTTGATGTTTGTGTTGTGATGATGTTAATATATAATGTTAATTGTGTTTTGTTAGATGATCATCATCACGATGATGTAGTTAGTGATTTTGCAGAATGTGTTTTTTAGTCAAATTTGATGTTTGTACGATGGCTTTTTGTAATTTTGTAATTTGTAAAATTGTAATTGTATATATGTAAAATTCTAAAATTTTAATTGTCATTGTAATTGTAATTGTACGTGAAATTGTAAAATTGTAATTGTAATTGTAATTGTAATTGTAATTATAATTGTAATTGTATGTAAAATATCTGTAAAATTTTAATTTTATTAATGTGAAATGAATTTATTAGAATTTTTAAATTTGTAAATTTGTAAATTTTAAATAATTGTAAAATAATAAACTAGAATAATATGATTTATTGTAACATAATAAAGTTTAGAAAATAATGCAAATAAATTCATGTAGTTTAGAATTATCATTATTATATTATGATCTTAGATACAAAAAAAAAAGAATTAATTTATATCGTACCCCATTGTTTTTGAGATCAACATAATTAATGCAAATTATCAAGTGAATTATTGATTTTAACATTAAAACATTGCAAATTACCAATTAATTCCAAATACATATTATATTAATATTTCGAAAAACCCATCTTAAAATGTATAAATATTGATGAAATAACACATGTACCATATCAATCTCGGTTCTCATGATCACCCTCATTATCTTCTAGCTCACATGGCATGATAACACTATTGTTCTCAAAAATATGTTTTGATCTAGGGTCATGTGTCAATATGAACCACCAATCCCTGTCCAACAAATCTGGGTAAAAAAACACCTGGTTGGGTGTTTAGGGAAAACATAGGGCTCCTCAGCTTCATTCCACATCTTTCTAGAGTTGATACATATTAGCCTACTATCGTGATCTTCCTTTAAATTATTCGATCAAAGGTGTCCCACCACTTGCACATAAAAATAACACATTGGAAAGAAGAAAAATCCACTTCAATGATCTCTTGTATCTTTCCGACGTAACATAACATCCCTTGTACTAGGTTTTCATCACGGTGGCTAGATCGACTAGATTGATCGAACTTGACTTCCACTACACAGTCTTGTGTGATGTTTCTAGCATCGACATTTTCTGTGCGAAAATGGTGTCCATATGCCCACATAGATGGGAAAAATGCACCTATTATAAAAAAGTTAAAAAAATCATAGTGTCATGTGTCTTATAAATAATAATCTAGTAGTTAAAATATGAAATGTAGATGTCTTAATATAAGTTTCAAACTTACATATAAATTATAAAAAATATTATTACAGAGTTTCTGCACCAAATCCCTACGTTTAGCACATCTTCTTCAGCACACGGGGAACGACCGATAGCACCATATTTCTCTCTGACTTGGTCAGCAACCCAACTTTTGGGGCATATTTTTGGTATATTTTCTTTTAAATGATCAGGATAAGGCACACTTCTACCATTCAACCATCTGAATTATTTCCTGTCACTATCCCATTTCATCTTGTTTTGTTCGTACAATGCGACCCACGGTTGTGTCGCTTCAGAATTGTAAAGAACGAATTTATTGATTGCTTCAATTTCTGCATTCGTTGATGAAATCAAACCAAAATTTTATAGTAATTAGAGATCAAAATATAAATTATATCAAATTTCAACATGAATATTAATTAATTTTTATAAATTTGAAGAATTATAAGTCACTTACTCTTTATCAAGCGCTTTTTTCCACTTGTTTGAAGCAACTCTCCTTCTCTTTTGTCTTCATCCATTTCATCATCCCAAATCATTGCACCTGGTCTATTTTCGATCTGCTTGATGTACTCACTGGCATAATAGAAAGACTCATACGATATGTACCCGTCTACCATAGACCCCTCGGGTTTTTCTCTTTGTTGAAAAAAACCTTTCAATTTCTTCATGTACCTCTCTAAGAAGAACATCCAACGATAATAAACCACCCCAACTAATTCAACCTCATCTACCAAGTGGATTAGAAGATGAACATGTAAGTCCATGAAACTCATTGGCAGTTCCTTCTCAAACATACAAACAATCTCAACTATCTCTTGATGCCACCGTGGAATGCTAGCCACATGAATTTCCTTTGACATGATCCAACATACAAATGTAGGTAATTTAGATATGGCACATCCTGGGTCTAGAGGGAATTCATGTTTCACACACCCACACACAAAAAAAGGATAATGACACTGCAAAGTTATAAACACTTGCAATAATATACAAAATTAGTTATTTTTGATGATCCCCGCATGGGATAAAATTTATTAATATAAAAATTAATAAAATCATGCTTTTGACATTATACATACTCTTAGAAGATTCAAATGGTCATGTGATTTCAACCCCGAAAAATGGTCATACACGGTGAAGCAGTGCTATAGTGAAGGCCCATATGGAGTTGGCACCCTCACATCCATTATAACTTCCTTTGCCAAAGATATATCATCTTTTTTTAAAATCCACGGGACATCACCTTATTTGAAAAACCATGAATTAGAGGGACCAGCGCCTGCCTCTGATCCCGTACATTCTGATCGTCTTGGCCAGTTTTTCTTTTTAGTTTTTGAAGTAATAAGATCTTTCCTAATAGCCAATCTGTCACTTTGTTTCGATGATATGTGCCTCCATAAAGAAGATGAAACATTTTTAAATATATGCATGGGATCTAATAAGTGGTCAATCTTAAGATGCTCCCACTATGGGAGGTCATAAAATAACTATTTCCTTTTCATCCCAATGGGAAATTTCTCAACATAGGTGTCGAATAAATCTGGATCATCAAACGTAGGCTCCCCATTTGAATCGAGCATTTATATGAACTCCTTCTCCTTCTCTTTCTCATATCCTCTAAGCCATTCAGCTAGTGTCATTATTGGAGGCCGTTGGGTTCTCTCTCATTTACCATTGAAAGCGGATGTTGCTCTTCTGTAAGGGTGTTCTTCTGGTAGGAATACCCTGGAGAAATCATACACTGGCTTTCGTAGGTCCTTGGACCATCTAGCTTTCAGAGAAGGTCCACAACATTTACATCCAAAATACCCTTTTGCTACAAGACTTGCAAGATTATATTTGTATACATTAATTAATATGCATGGCACGTTAAAGAATATCATGAATATTAGAATAAATATTACAATGAATTAAATAACTAATATGTGAAATAATATTGTTACATATATAAACAAATCAATAATTTATTAAACATGTAATTTACCAGAGCAAACTCTTAAGCCTGGATAATCATGTGTTGTGTAAGCACATATGCCATACAACATAAAACTCCTCTCTACTATTATGGGTCTTGATACATTGTATACATTTATCCCATCCCATAATTCCTTCAATTCATCTACCAGTGGTTGTAAGTAGACATCCATATTCTTCACTTGTCTTCTACAAGGGACTATGAGAGCCAACATAAGATGTTCATTCTTCACGGACAACCATGGGGGGATATTGTTATTGATCACTACTACAGGCCAAACATAATAGTTGGTGTTCTGGAAGGAATATGGGTTGACGCCATCCATGGATATGCTAAGTCGTAGACTTCGTACTTCATCCTTGAATTTTTCGGGTTATGTATCCTTTATATGCTTCATGGCTGTTGAATCAGTTGGGATTCGCATAACTCCCAAATCACTTCTGTGTGGCATGCCATCCCTGCAACATATCTAATTATTTGCAATGAAAGAGCCTTTGAATCCTTGGGATTATAGGCATGTGCCTCAATATATTAAAATGAGGACCAGTACGTGATTTACCCTTCTTTTTTTATTTATCACACCTGTCATTCCCACATTTCAGACACATCTCTTTGTCTACATATTCTCCTCTATATAGAATACAATCATTTGGACATGCATGATATGATATGTACTCAACACCCAACATTTTCAACAATTTCTTTGTCTCTTCGCAGCTACCCGGCAAGACATTATCACTCAGAAGAACCTAATCTTTGAATAACATGTAGTTGGTGATCATGGAAAAATATATTAATAAATGTACATTAATGTCGATATAATTATTAACATTCATAAAATTTACCATTTGTAATGTTCATTGCAGTGTACTGATTATATTTCAAATTTATATAAGGGGAGTACTTTATGGTAACTTACCTCAAAAATTCCGAGAAAAATGCATTCGACATGCCAAAATTTGCTTTCAAGTTGAACAGTAACATCCTTGTCCCCAACTGGGTAGAATTTGACTGACCACAAGGTCCAAAGAGAGGGGCGGTGGAAGAAAATTTAAGGCTTTTGAAAAAGGTGTTAGCGATATGAGCATCATCCCCTAGCTGATCATCATTTTGGAATGCATCTAACAACATTGTCTCCATGGCAGCCGTATCCCTTAAGTAATCAGCCATACCAACCTCTATTTGATTACCTCCATTTCCAGCTTGTGAAGAACTACTATTGCTGTAGTCATTCCTAATTGGTGAATCAAGACGTAGCGGGAATTGAATCGGTGGTTGATTCAACCATTATTGGTATCGTTCCTCTCCCATTTTTTCTCTTAATTCAGTCTTCTCTTGATTTGACATTGTCATGGGGTGCAATGGAAGATGGTAGGTAGGTCAATCATCATCAAGAGAATCCTAATAATTAAAAAAAAAAAAATTTGAACATGATTAGTACAAAATATATGATATCAATTAGTAACGACGTTGACAATATTGCACGATTATAAATTGGTTTGACGTTGAAATAATTACATATTATTAATCAATATATATACCAAACAATTATAATTATAATTACCATCATTATCCTGGGATTGTGGCTAGAATATGCAATATTGTTACAATTGTCAGGGTGAAGTGCCTGTCCATTTCATCTACCAAATGCACCTTGCGGTATGCAGCTCCCGATAAGAACTTCCGACGTTTTGGAGCAGTTTGAATATTTTGTGCATCTGAACTCAATGTTGAATCTGCATGAACCTGCAAAACTGTATACATTATAAATTTTATTAAGTTTTGCATGATTTACTGCATGGATAGAAAACATAAATTCAATTAGATAGTGAAAAAATAAGACAAATTTGAAGTAAATATTACATCTCTAGATGGATAGGGAGAAATCTGCGATGGAATTTGAGAAATATTATGGAACGAACTGGATTTTGAAGAATTTTCCATTCCATATAATATATGATATTTTCTCCCTGCATTTGAGAAAAACAACAATAAATTTTGGTGCACAAACCTAAATGTAATTTCGGTGCGTAATGTACAGATAACCGCATCGATGCATTTTTGGTATTGTGCACCGGTGTCATTTTATAACTCGATGCCCCAGTGCAGTTCGATTAAAGGACGCACCGATAAACGAATAACCATAAATAAAAAAAGCACAACCCTATTTTATTTAGCTGAAAAAAAAGAAGTAAATTCGAAAATGGGCGGAAAAATATTTTCGGAAATCTATTTCATAAAACATTTCCTTAAATACTAAACACTTTTCATTATTTCACTATTTTTGCAAAATATTTCAGCCAGAGATTTGCACGATACATACCTGGGGAAAACAGAGCATGAGTGCACTGTGGAGCAAGGAAATACATTCGAACAAAAGTTTTTAGACAATCAGAATTCCAAACCTCTGGTAATTCAAACCTTGTACCATAGAATTTCAAATGATGTGAGTAAAGTTTATTGTTTTTTTGTACTTTTTTCTGCAGATTTTTTTATGCAGCAAAAGAAAAAATCAAAGTCTATTGTTTTTTTTACTTTTTTTCTGTAGTTTTTTTTATGAAGTAAAATAACAAAATCAAAGTTTATTGTTTTTTTTACTTTTTTTTCTGTAGTTTTTTTTACCTTTTCTATAGTTTTCAGAAACAGAATAAAAAAAGAAATCCATTTTTAGAAACAAAAACCCTAGATTATTTTTGTTTCTGAATTAGGGCTTTTAAATTTAGATTTATAGGGTTTGTATAGTCATAATACATCCAACCCATGAGACGACTTACATAGTCAGATCCCAATCCATGTTGGCCCTTGCGTCAATCTAAAAAAAAAGAATTTTTTTCGTAAGTGTGCCCTGCATAACATAGTGCGCCGTGAAAGTACATCGATAAAAAATAAAAAATAAATAAAATGTGTTTTTATCAGTGCCCCATATGTAACATATGGCATCGGTGACCTATTTCATTATGGTGCACTGCAAATGTGTTTTTTTACAAAAAAAACCATTCTAGAAACAAACCCTATTTTTTTTTTGTTTCTGCCCTTTCTTCTCCCTCTTTCTGTGATTTCAGAATTAGGGCTTTTCATTCTACATTTATAGGGTTTTTATTGCTAAATATAAGCCTAATACATCCAACCCATGGGAGGACCTGCATAGTCGGATCCCAATCCATGTCGGCCCTTGCGTAAATTAAAAAAAACAAAAAAATTGTCAGTGCACCCTGTGTAACTGAGCACACCGGTGCACTCTATTATTCCAGTGCACCACGCAAGTACTAATAAAAAAATGATCTCAATGCGCCATTTATAAAATATGCAACTAGTGCATTGTTTCATTATGGGGCATCGCGAAAATTCTGTTTCGAAATTTATTTTTTTCAAAATATACATACCTTACATTATTTTTTTTTGCCCTTTCTTCTCCCTCTTTCTGTGATTTTAGAATTAGGGCTTTTCAATTTATAGGGTTTGTATTTATAAATATAGACCTAAGACATCCAATGGACGGGACAATTAGCATAGTCGGATCCCAATCCATGTGGACCCTTACATGAATTTAAAAAAAACAGTTTTTTTATCAGTGCACCTTGCGTAAATAGCGCACCGGTGCTCCGTATTTTCTAAGCACACCACATAAGTAATGTGATAAAAAATTAATAAACAATTTTTTTTTTATCGGTGTGCCATATGTGAAATATGGCACCGGTTTATTCTACAAAAATTAACATTTGACGATTTTTATTATTTTATCATGGTTAATCAGTGCGGTGATTGACATGTAACACACTGGTTCTCGTTGTTGACATAGAGCACCATACGGTCTATTATACTATTTGTGCGGTGCGTTTGGAAGATAGCGACGCACCGGCGTCGGTGCGTACACCATGAATGGCGCACCGGTTTCTTGAGATTTTTATTTTACTTGAAAATTTAACAATTTAGTTATAAATATATTAATGAATGATATGGTATAGGTTTGAGATTGATAAAGAAATGATTGACAAGAGATCAGGTAACAAAAATACTGATAACACATCAAGAAAAGAAAAAAAGGCAAGTTCTTTGTAAATTTTTTATAAAAAATATTATTTTTGAACTATATGTAAGTTTAAATAATATGTATTGTTTACTGTGTATCATGCAGAGCCACAAAATTATGAAGCTCGATAATATTATTTCTGATCTAGGATCAGAAGAGCGTAAAAGCTTGATGGAAATTTTTCAAAAGGATGAATCAAGTGAATGAAAAAATAATATCAATCCAATATGAGTTTCCTTTTTTAGTTTTGATTAATAATATAGTTAAAATTATTAGATAACATGTGTGAAATAGTTTATTAATTCACATCTGCTTAATTTTCTACAGGAACGAACTACTTAGAAAAGGAATGTCATTCTAAGAAAAGAAAAAAAATAGAATGTGCAAATGAAAATGAATTGCTCCTTAGGTCATCTGGAGTGGTGTTGGAGGTTAACGAAAGGGAGAAAAACTTTTACAAAAATTTGAGGGATCTAGTGGAACGAATGTATAGATGTTCTTTCCACTTACAATACAAAAACCAATCCAATGATTCCAAGAACCAAATTTTATCTAAACTACATGAAGATTTTCCAAAGAATTGGTCAATGAGACATGTCAGACTTTTAATAGCAAAAACGTACAACAACAAAAAATAAGGAATGAAAAAGTAATATTCCTTTAGATGTTTGTCTAGAATTATTTATAAATATCACTTTGTTATACTTACTTTTCATATATCAATATAAAAGTTAAATAGTTTATTGTCATGTTACATTTTTAGGAAGATTATGAAAATCTCAAAAGATGAACGAGCTGATATAAAAAATATGCCAGTAGGAATGTCCAAAAAGGTGTACAAGGAGATGGTCAAAGAAATGGACAATATTGCATCGCAGGAGGAGCCATACAAAATTGCATCACGGGAGGAGCCATCTCAACAACAACGTGCTTCAAATGTAATATGTATTCATTGAATTTTTCGATCATTAGGTACAATAAATAAACAATTTAGCATTAAATATTAATTTTCAAGTATTTTCTTGCAGAAAAGAAAAGAAAATGGAACCCATTTAGCACATAAAACGGGACGACAAGGAAGAAAATGATTGATATCTAAGTTTGTGAGTAATTTTTACTTCCTTATAACAACTTAACTAGATTTCATTTTTTTATTTTTTTAGTTGTTTTACAAAAATCATCATTGAATGTCTTCAAACATGTGCTAACATACAAAGAAGAGCCATCAGAGGAATTGATTAAAATTGTGTTAAATATGGGTTGTGAGTATATGTTAGCATATCAGAACTTAATTGTGGAATTTGTAAGCATCTATTGATCTTGTTTTACTTAGCTTCGTCTATAATTAATAGAAAAAATAAATCTTTTATATTAAATATATGATTTGTTATGGGGTATAAAACTTGCAGGAAACAAAGTATGGCACTGCGCCAACAGATCAAACTGAAAGATGGCATGTTGGTTTAAAAGAATTTGTATAGTTGCATAATAATTGTTGCATTGGTATTGCTAATTTTTCGATTACATTGATACATTATTTAATATTGGCACCTTTTCATTATTCTCAATTAAATGTATATACACCTCATTATAGTTTATTTTTGTTCAGAGATGGAAGGTGAAGAAGAAGAAAATAATACCACCGAGGAACAAAAATATTCCTAAAACTAACCTGAAGTCATGAAGTAGTTTCTAGCAATGACAACAACAAGAAGAATTATGATCACTATGTTTGGATATCAAAGGTGTTGTATTTTTGAAAATGTTTTAAAACTAAACATTTTCTTTAATGAAGGACATATTGTCCCAATTGAAAGATAAAGGGATACCAATAACTCGGCTCCATTTTGAAGTGACAGAATGCCTTATTCATATATATATATATATATATATATATATATATATATATATATATATATATATATATATATAATAAAAAATGTTTTAATTTAATCTATTGCGTTCTCTATTGTCGCTATTGCGTTCTCCATTGTTGTTCTCAAATGCACTAATAAAAATTTAATTCATATGAATATTGTTATAAGATATATTTGTTGACTTTTTATGAATAATGAATTTTAAAAAACCACAATAATTATGATATGATATAACAAATTAATCCAAACATCAAATTCAAATGCATTCATAAAAATTTAATTAATATGAATATTGTTATAAGATGTGTCGACTTTTGATGAATAATGAATTTTAAAAAATCACAATAATTGCACTGTCACAGGTTGATGTTTCTAAAAATACAAAATGAAAACCGGTGCATGTATTCTTATACTAGTGCGCTTGTATTCTTCAGCGCACCGGTGCATTTTTATGACCTATGGGCATCGCAAAAATACCAAAACCAGTTAAAAATATTGAGGTGTTTGTGTGGTATGGTGCTCCAGTGCATTTATGTCTATATACGCACTCATTCCGTTTTACGACCTATTAGCATCGCATGAATACAGATACCAATTATAAATCTCAGTGTTTTTGTGTGATACAATACACCAGGGTGTTTTTGTGTCTATATGCACTGGTGCATTTGGAAAACCTATAGGCACCGCACGAATACCGATACCAATTATAAATCTCAGTGCATTTGTGTGACACTGTGCACTGGGGCGTTTAAGTGTCTATACGCACCAGTGTATTTGTATGACATATTTGCACTGCACGAATACCGATACCAATTATAAATCTTGGTGCATTTTTCTAAAAGGGCGCACCAGTGCATTTCTATAAGTCTACGCACCGGTGCATTGATACGACCTATGGGCACCGCTCAAATCCCAAGGCCAATTATAATGGCCCCGTGCATTGTATCGCCAACATTACACCTGGTGTTGTTTTATACCCTATTGGCCAGGTGCATTCTTCTTCGATCGCCCCTAGGCACCTTCTACAGGTACGCACTAGTGCATTAAAGCCTGATTAGCGCACCGAGGAAAAAAAACATTGGTAATAACCTCTAATTGCCTAGGTCTGTTGAATTTAAGATAAAAGTGCTGCCAAAATCTCCGTAACCATAAAAGGATGTTGTAGCATATGTTTTTTTGACAATTTTGTCCAATTTTATAACACTAAAAACCTCCTTTATAACCTCCGCTAAAGGGTCTTTTCCTTGTAGTGATTTGTTTTTCTGATCTTTGAGATCTTGCTCAGTGTCTAAAGGCTGCTCTAATATCGCTAATGGTGGGTTGGATGTAGGTGTTATTGATAAGATTTCAAACTTTAAAACTATTGCTTCAACATCAAGTGGAACTTCTTCTCATATTTTCTTTAAAGTATCATTCATCAACCTCCAAATTTTGTTACACAAAACTAAAAAATGCATTAAAACCCAATTCATAACCTTTTTATAAATGGCGAAACCACAATTGTATAAATTATATGGAATACAGCAATATTGGAACCACATATAGAAAATATTTGTAAATTCTCTTTAATTGATTCAGTGACGGACTAAAACCACATTAAAACCTTTAATATAATTCTATCACATCCATTTAAGAATTTAAATAATGCGCAACTTTATATGTGAACACTGTCGGATCTGTAATCTAGATGTGAGGGCCGTCAGATTAAATAAATGTTAGATGATCAACCTAAATTATTAAACTTGATTTATAAACCTATCACATCAAATTTTAAGTTTAAACTCCTCGAATATCTAAATGAGATATCCGTTGATTTGTTGCTACCTTAATTGGATAGTTCTCCTGCTTTCGAATATGAACAGACTAATAATTATTAAATTAACTATATAACCAGACATTTAACTTCACAATGGCATGGAATTTAAATGTAAACATACATAAAAAAATCAACTAAAGAGAGCTCGAACTGAATTCATCAACGTAGAACTATTTCGAAGAGAATTAAAGCCTCCAAATTTTGGTAATTACGCATATATTTACAAAGGTACAGAGGAAATGCCATTATCTTCTTTTTGATTGTTTATTTCATCAAATCCTCCTCTCCCCTGATACATTCCAAACTTACATATAAATATATTTTTCATACAAACATTCAAATCCAACTCAAAGGGATCAAACATTTCCAATTTTATATAAAATCCTATTGCTTGATATTCTCCCTAAATATCGGAGAGGCCCAACTTGGTAGTTAGTTTAAACATCGGAGAGGCCCAACTTGGCAGTTAGTTCAAACATTATGTTATTATGAAAATGTTTCCTATACTATGTAACTACGACCTGTGGTGCACCAAACCTCGCAATAACATGATTGAAAAATAATAGAGAAGTTGTTTAGTTGATATTATTGTATGTAGGAATCGCCTCAACCCACTTGGTAAAATAGTCTACTGCCACAATGATGTAGCCATTCCCCCAGGACGAGTGAGGGTTACATGCCATGAAACCAATGCCCCATTTTTCAAAAGGTCCAAAGAGGATAACAAGGTGCTAAGAAGTGGGTGGAGCATAAGTTTTACGATCATATATTTGGTAGGAATGAAACTTTTGGACCATGAGAATGTAGTCGTGAAACATAGAAGGCTAAAAGAAGACAGTATGCAAAATATTTTGTGTAGTGGTGTAACTAGACATATGTCCACCACATTCCCTAGCATGGCATTCATTCAGGACTTTCTCGACCTCCTCATGAGTGAGTGGTGGGCTGGATGCAGGTGTTATTGATAAGCTTTCAAACTTTGAAACTATTGCTTCAACATCAAGTGGAACTTCTTCTCAGATTTTCTTTGGAGTATTAGTCATCAACCTCCAAATTTTTTTACACAAAACTCAAAATGCATTAAAACCCAGTTCATAACCTTTTCATAAATTCTGGAACCAAAATTGTATAAATTATATGGAATGTAGCAATAGTGGAACCACATATAGCAAAGTATTTGTAAATTCTCTTTAATTGATTCAGTGACGGACTCAAACCACATTAAAACCTTTACTATAATTCTATCGCATCCATTGAAGACTTTAAATAATGCGCAACTTTATATGCAAACACTGTCGGATCTCTAATATAGATGTGAGGGCCGGTAGATTAAATAACTGTTAGACGGTCAACCTAAATTATTAAACCTAATAAATAAACCTATCGCATCCAGTTTTAAGTTTAAACTCCTCGCATATCTAAATGTGATATCCATTGATTTTTCTACTACCTTAATTGGGAAGTTATCCTGCTTTCAACTATCAACAGACTAATAACTCTTAAATTAACCATATAACCATACATTTAACTTCACAATGGCACGGAATTTAAATTTAAACATACATACAAAATTCAACTAAAGAGAGCTCGAATTGAATTCATCAATGCAGAACTATTTTGAAGAGAATTAAAGCCTCTAGGATTTGACAATTATTCATATATTTACAAAGTTACAGAGGAAATGCCATTTTCTTCTTTTCGATTTTTTATTTCATCAAATCCTCCTCTCCCCCAATACATTCCAAACTTACATATAAATATATTGTTCATACAAACATTCAGATCTGAGTCAAAGGGATCAAATTTGTCCAATTTTAGATAAAATCCTATTGCATGATACTCTCCCTAAATTCTGAACTAAAACTAAATACATCGAAATAATTACAAAGTAGTTCAAATCCCTGAGGAATAGTTCAAATCCTATCTACCAAAATAGTAAATTTCTAGCTAAAGGAACCCACTCGTTTGCTTGTAAATATTTTTTGTATTTTCGAAATAAAAATTAAGTCTTTTTTCCTCAAGCCTCATGCTCCTGCATCAGTGAGGCACCTTTGAAAAATTGTATCGATACCATGATGATAAAGGCTGTCACTGAATATAATATAGTTTTTAACTTGATATTGGATATGTCGATGGTCAAAGCGAGAGGTATCAGACCAATTTTTTTTGGTTTCTAGATATATGATAATGTATCCATACCACAGGTTTTAAGACGCAATCAATAACAACGACTCATATGGAATAGAATCATCAAACGTTATTTCAAAATCGATGGAGGGAAGGTCACATATTATCTCAACAAAGACTAAGGATTTATTCGACTTGGATTTGATAAACTCAAAATCAAATTCCCGGAGGATAAAAATCCATTTGGAGTAATTCCCCCCCAGTAATTGGTGTGATAATGTGTATGTCATTGGATTGGATTCATAAACGTCCATAGTCTTGTGAAGCAATATATAGTGGCAAAACCCTTGGACAACTTGGAAAACCACCAAAGATAACTTTTTGACTTGAGTGTATTTGATCTCGGTATCATTCAAGTTCACTCAAATAATAAATAGGATGTTCGGTCCCTACATCTTCCTCTTGGATGAATACAATAAGCAATGGTAGTAGCTACAATGACGAGATATAAGAAGTATTGATGTTGGTAATATGGAGGATACAACAAGGATTCTTGAATCAGAGCATTTTGCAAGGCACACCTTTTAGACCATGTCGTCCCAATGGAAGGGAAAACTTTTCTTTAATAGGTGGGTAAATCCTTTGGTCAATTTGGTGTAGTTGGGAATGAACCTCCATATAAATTTATCCTTCCCTTGGAGTCGTTGAAGTTGTAGAAGGGAAGGAGCAGAACGATCTAAGATTTCCTGGAATTTCAGTGGGTCAATATGAATTCCATGTTTTGAAACCATGAAACCAAGAATTCGACCAGAGTTGACACAAAACAAAAACTTATATGGATTGAGCCTAATTTTATAGTTCCTACAATGTAAAAATATAGATGTAAGATGCATTGGGTGATTAACCCGATGCTTCGAGTGAGAAGATAAATCATCCAAATATTGTTGTACAATATGTTTGATGTCATGGAAGGCATAATTCATTTCCCTATGAAATGTGGCCCTAATGTTCTTCAATATGAAAGGGATTTTTCTATATGAAAATATGCCCCAGGGAAAAATCAAAGTTTTTTTATGTTGGTATTATGGGAGAATTTTGATCTGATTACATCTAGAAAATCCATCCATAAACGAAAATATTTCACAAATAGCACAATCGTCAACAATCTGGTCGATGAATGGGGTAGGATAATTGTCCTTAGGACAAGCGCGATTAATGTCTTGGTAATTTAGACACACATGAATTGTTCATTTTCTTCATGACAGGAAAAATGTTGGACATCCTATTAGTTAGAGGTATTGGGTAGATAAAAACAAGGCGTAGAATTTTTTCAACTTCGTCTTTAACATCAACAGCCTTCTTGCGATGGACCAGATGTAGGCACTTCCTAATTGGATTAGCATCAGGATATGTATTGATTTCATGCACAATGATATTTGGATAGATCCTTGGCATATCTTCATAAGGCTAGGAAAAAAGTATCTAAATTCCTAGAATAAGGATTTATAAATCTTGATCTCATCAAGAGAGCAATATGTACCAATATGCAAGTTATCGACAATGTTGGGTTTGATCAAAATATTAAGAGAAATAATCTATTCAATATTTGATAAGTTCTTCTTAGAATCGATACTATGGATGGATACAAATTCCATAGACATATTGATGAAATTTGGTCGATAGAGTTCACTAATATTATCCTCAAAGGAATCTGGCAAGGAGGAATGAATATGATCGTCCCACATCACATCATCCGTCATCCTGATTTCCATGATGTTTTCATCGATAGATAATGTATGAGATAAGGGATCAGAGGATGTGCCATAATATAAGGAATGATCAACCCAATTAATCGAAGAGTATAGGGTAAAATGCATTATACATGCCGAATAAATGACTTCATAGTCAAGCTCAATGGGACTAAGCAGCATACGATCACCAAAAAGTGTCAATATTAGATGCATATGGAACTAGCCAAGGATTATATGAACTAGTACAAGAAGATTTCATTTTGACATGGGAAACTGGATTAGAATTGTCGGGAGTAAGAGGAGGAAGATAAAATGTTCCCATGAGGGAGGAATCCCTAAGCAATCCCACTATGACATGCTAATATGGGTGTGGGGTTTTTGTAGGTTTTAACCTTGAACGGAAATTATCTACACACGAATATTATAACAGAAAATAAACAATAGCAAGAGCATAAAACATAAAACAGATAAACACAGAGATTTTCCCCTGGATCCCAAATCAGGACAACCAGCTTGATTTTTCATTATATTCCTTTTAGTGTTACAACATATATACATGCCGAAGCATACATAAACCCCAATCCATTAACCCTGGATTAGAACATAACCGTAGTTCCCTTGACCGGATCTACAAAATACCAAGGGCTGAAAACCATCGTACCCCAAAACCATGTGCAAACTCATGCACAAAACATGGGTGGGTTCGCCTATGAGTGGGTTCGCACACCAAAACAATTTTCGTCGGGGCGCTGCCCAAGACCCCAACAGTGGGGGCTACCTCCCCCCTTTTGACCCCCCTGCTGTGCCCGACACAACGTACAGCACGTGGGGCTAGTCGTGGAAAGAATATAACACATATCCAACATTCTCCCACTTGTTTTTTTCTTTCCACAGGGGGCCACAGGAGAGCTTAGTCATTGGGCCAATTCTTCAACACCCATTGTTTCTCTACACCAAGAGAACTTTTGAGTGCTCACAGACTTCGTCAATGCATCTGCAACATTCTTCAAAGTGTCCACCTTTACCAGTAACACCATTTTAGCCTCAACCATATCTCTAACAAAGTGATTTTGAACATCAATGTGATTTTTGTTTGAATGGTAAGCAGGGTTCTTAGCCAAGAAAATTGCACTTTGGCTATCACAGTCTATCCTTATAGCTTGATGTACCAACCCCATACTTGAACACAATCTTTGCAACCAAATTGCTTCCTTGCTTACATGAGTGGCTGCTATGTATTCTGCCTCTGTAGTTGAAAGAGCCACTACATACTATCTTTTACTCATCCAACTGACTGTGCCTCCAAATAGGCTAAACACATACCCACTTGTAGATCTTCTTTGGTCCAGATCTCTAGCCTAGTCTGCATCAACAAAACCATGAATGTCCAACATTCTTTACAATCATGGTCTTCCCTGGTAGCACAAGCCATAATCACTAGTTCCACGTAAATATCTAAAAACCCGCTTCACTGCTGTCCAATGCTCCTTCCCTGGGTTTGACATAAAACTGCTTAATACTCCCACTGCATGTGCAATGTCTGGTCTAGTACAGACCATTGCATACATCAGGCTACCCACTGCACTTGCATATGGAACACGAGATATATCCTCCTCTTCTTCTTGTGTCTTGGGACACTGTTCGGCAGATAGCTTTACACCTACAGGAATAGGAACATTCATCGGTTTACTATCCTGCATTTTGAACTTCTGCAATATAGTCTCGACATACTTCCTTTGGTTTAACCAGAGCTTCCTCTTTTCCCGATCTCTCTTAATTTCCATGCCCAAAATATAGTTTGCAGCACCAAGATCCTTCATGTCGAATTTGGAGAATAGCTGGGTCTTCAAATCTTGGATAATTTCTTTGTCATTTCCAATCAACAACATGTCATCCACATACAAGACCAAATAAATAACACGGTCACCAATTAATTTAAAATAAACACAATGATCCTCCTTTCTTCTGGTGAAGCCAAGTCCCCGTATATAGGTATCAAATTTCTGATACCACATCCTTAGTGACTGCTTTAACCCATACAGAGACTTCTTCAACCTGCATACTAGTTCTTTCTTACCCTTCACCATAAAGCCTTCAGGTTTCTTCATGTAGATCTCCTCTTCTAGATCCCCGTGAAGAAATTTTGTCTTCACATCCATCTGTTCTATCTCAAAATAAAATGCAGCAGCAACAGATAAAAGTAATCTAATAGAAGTAACCTTGGCAACATGAGAAAAAATATCACCAAAATCAATTCCCGGCACCTAGGAATAACCTTTTGCTACCAACCGAGCTTTGTATTTCTCCACCTTGCCTTCTACAATCATCTTCTTCTTAAACACCCATTTGCTCCCGATGGGCTTCCTTCCAGCTAGCAACTCCACCAGATCCCATGCCTCATTTTTGTGCAAGGATGTCATTTCATCAACCATGGCCTCCTTCCAGAGTTTTCCGTCCTCTGAATCTACTGCCTCCCTGACAGTTCTGGGATCATCATCAGTTATAGTTAAGGCAAAACCTGAACAGAAAGCAGATGGACTATACCTTTTTGGTTGCCTTCTTTCTCGAATTGATCTTCTCAAAGCTGGAGTTTGTGGCTCTTCCTCTTCTAAATATTCTTCTGCTGTAGAGTCTGATTCATACTCCTTTAGCTCAAACTCTATCTTCTTAGGTTCCTTTGGTGTGATTTCATGTTTAACAACATCTTTCACCTCTCTAAACACCACATCTCTGCTGTACACAACCTTCCTTGTTTATGGGTTCCAAAGCTTGTAACCTTTTAAACCATCCTTGTACCCAATAAAGATGCACCTTTCAGATTTATTATCCAACTTGGTCCTTTTATCCTTTGGAACATGTACATATGCATCATGTTGTCGCTCCTAGAGACAGTCTAGAGTTGTGATAGACCAGTTCCTAGGACATCTTAGCATAGCAAGGAGAATATAATATAGTGTAAGAAGTTGTCAGCTTCAGCTCACAAGCTATCTCCTGTAAACATGGAAATGGAATAGAATGGGACCAAACTCTCAGAAATTGATACAGGAGAATAGATACTGTAGAGGCAAGATGCAGAACTATAATACAAAAGAAACAGACAATTCAGAGATAGTTTACTGCAAAGCGGGCCAATTCAGAAATACTTCACAGACATAAATTATCAAAAGGTGTATGTAGTGAAAGAAGTATTAGGAAGATACTAGTTAACATTGAGCTGATACCTAGATATACAATACCATCGTGCATGGGCTTACCAATCTAAGAATCCATACATGATAATAGCATTTTAAAAGCACCCTCCCAAAGCAACTAATATAGTAGAAGTATGGTTAGCTGAATAATGGAACATAATATCATGCATGAGCCATATTTAAAGCGCTTGACTGATCCAAGAATGGGCATCAACTAGGATGAATCCATACCAGAAATCAGTGAGCCACTCGCATTCCAAAACATGATACAAGGAAGATGGATGGAATGAAATGTTCTATTAATATAACACAATAAAGAGAGTTACAGACTGCGAAATACCAAAGATCAGAATCCTCTTTGACAGATAGAACTCCTCCTCACTGAGACCCAATGGGCTCTAAGCCTTCATATAAGAATTTTACAAAATGTGTGAAAAAAGCCTTTCACTGCATAATTTTCTGATAAAAATTTGGAACCCTTACAATGTGTTTCTTCCTGGTTTTTATAGGAGAAACCAAAACATAGTGAGAGAGGTAGGTGATGAACATTTAATTTGCATAGTTAAAACAAAATGGTAGAAACATCTGCGCCCATACTGCTGAATGACTATGTTGTGTTGTTTGTACTCTGTGGCCTGCTAACTGAAATAAATGCACTGGGTAAAAGTCTTTCAAGGGACATGGTAAGGTAGTAAAATCACGCAAATATCCATCCTTGCCTGGAAAGAAAACTCTGTCGAAATAAAGCCTTGAGGTCATCATTTTCTGTGTATAGATCTTCCGAATGATGTGCAGGATCCTCATTTTGGTACTCTACTTCAAAAGGCTAGGACAAGGCCCCCAAAATCTTCAGCTACCTGCCTTTAATTCTCTGCTGATCACTGATATTCTCTATCTTCCCTATTGATGTCTTCATCTGTGAAATCGGTGCCTTGAATGTCCCGACAAGGTTTGACAAATTTTAACCCTGCTTCTTAAATTGGAGTCTTGTCGGATTGGCTTTCGGGGACTTTCTTCATAATTCTGCTCTGAAAATGGTCCTTTGACATGTGCTCGGCTCTTGTAATGGATGCCGCAAATTATGATAATTCTCTGTCACTGTCAACCTGCAAAACACACAAAGTCGTGAAGAAAAACAATGCATGGGGACGGCAATGCAATGGAGGCGACTGTCTAGTGAAGCAACATGATAAAATGGCGGAGACATGCAGGGTGGTGGTGGAGAAAACACAGTGGAAATAATGGCGAAAGGGTTGGCTGGAGTATATAATGTGGACCATTAAAATATAATGTATGAATGTAATATATAAATGGCGGAGGAAGGGATTGCGATAAACACGTGGGATGATGACGTGGAGGAAGACCGGGTCAACAGCGGGGGCGACGGACAGTGGGCCAGGGACATAATTTGCTTATGGTTAAACCTCGTGCAGCTTCGGAGCGCGATGACCGTTGGATGAAGGCTCTCAGATCGGACGGCTGTGATGAATATTGTTGTGTGTCTTCATCTGAACCATAATGCGTGATGGAGGGCGGTATTTGGGCCGTACACGAAGACACGTGGTGAGTGCTATATGGAATTGTTGGCCCAAGGGGAATTATCGCCTATCGCCTAAAGGTGGTGCGATACATACCACCCGATTTTGAACAACGTTTTGGGTGCGGGGACCACCAGGACTGGCGGACTGTGATCCGTAGATTTTGCATTTTGATTGGACGGCTGAGATGCGGTTTTGGGCGGTGAATGGAGGATCGTGAATGTCGTTCTATCTGCACAGATCAACGGCTGAGGGCGCGCCCGATATGCATATGTGATAAGCGCCTCCGGTTTTAGCACTCGTTCTGGTGCCCAGGTTACATGGAGGAAAAGACGGAGGGGCTAGGGTCGCAGGAGCTATGCCTCAAATATTTCAAATATGGGTTTTCAACCATTTTTTTAATGAGTTTTGGAGGCGGGAAATGGCAATGATAGACACAAAAATGATTTTCAAAGGCCGAAAGAGGGGGTTTGATATGTTTAAGCCAGATTGCCTGTGAAAATTCTATGGGAAGCAAATATTGATCAATATTGAAGCTGATTATGATCAACATTGGCTCCACCTGGGGATGGCACGTTCATCCCTGGACGTGTCGAGAACTCACAGGCCCTCTGATCATCCTGTATACAGACTCTCCTCTCCAACACCTCTATTTTTCACTTTATCATTCATCACAACACCAACAATATTTGAACAAAGATAAAACAAAAAACTAAAATAAAGTATAGTACATCAGGCTGTCACTACCTGGATTAGAACTGGAAATAGGGCTTAAGAAATTGACCATTTACATGGGCATTCAGCAAGTCGCCCTGTAAATTCTCTAGCCTGAAGGTATTATTTCCCCCCTATTCCACAATTTTGAAAGGAACAAACCAGAGGGGGTCAAATTTACCATGTTTTCCCTTCTCAGCTCTCCGGATATCCCATCTGAGCACCAAATCACCGATCTGCAGCTTCTTGTATTTTGCATGTTGATCAAAAATATGTTTCATTTTCTCTTGATATTCTATTAACCTCTGATTCACCTAGCCCTGCATTTCTTCTAATTCCACCAATTGATTGATTCTCCTAATCATATCATCAGGTTCCTCCTGAATTTCTTGCATGAAGCGGGCCACCGGTAAAGCTAGTTGTACAGGAAAAACTGCTGCTCGTCCATATACCAATTCATAGGGAGATTTTCCAGTTGCTCTCTTGCTGGTGATTCTATTAGCCTATAGAGAAAACTTCAATTGGGAATCCCAATTCTTATGATTTTCATTGATAATCTTCTTCAAATCCCTCACCAAAGTTTTATTTGAAGACTCTGCCAAGCCATTTCCTTGTGGATAGTAAGCTGTAGAATGACTGAGTATGATATTATATTGCTGGCAGAAATTCATAAATTTTGCAGACTTGAAGGCCTGCGCATTATCAGTGACTATCCTAGTAGGACAGCCAAACCTGGATATGATGTTTTCCTCCATGAACTTTATGATCACAGTATCTGTAGCATTCCTTGTAGGTATGGCTTCCACCCATTTAGTGAAATAATCTGTGGCTGTTAATATCCATTTATGTTGTCCACTTGATGGAGAACGTATCTCACCTATAAAATCAATACCCCATTGTTTGAATGGTTCATCCACATGTACTGGAATCAGGGGAAATGGTGTTAATTTCTGTCTCTCAGCAAATTTCTGACATTTATCACATGCTCTTACCTTAGCAAAGACATCTCCAAAAAGCTTCAGCCAACAGAAGCCAGCTTTCAGAATTTTATGAGCTGTGGCCCTCCAGCTGTAATGACCTCCACACATCCCTTCATGAAATTCTACAATAATGCTCTCTACTTCATTTTCTGTGAGACACAGGAGTAAGATACCTGAGGGATCTCGCCAGTATAGTCGATCATTGGCGACTATATACTTCTATGATTTCAATCTGAGCGTTCTGTATTTAGTTTTGTCACACTTTGGAGGGCAGCTGAGTGTAAGGAGATATTCTACTATCTCTTTGTACCACGGACTGCTAAGGTACTTTATATGTGTTTTTGGGGTAGCTACTCCAATTTCATGTCGTTCTTCTTTCTCCTCAGATTCCTCACCTTCTATAATGGACAGATTTATGCCTAGGGCTTGATAGTTTGCTTCAGATAACATTTTGGCAAGCCCCTGTCCTTTGATCGGCTTAGTAGGGCGGATGTCTAAGTCATACTCCTGTATTTTGGCAATCCACCTGCCCCTTTTCCCCTCACTATCTCCCTGAATAAGAATATATTTTACAGCAGCTACAAGTACAAATGCAGTGATGTGGGACTGTAAGATATATACATGGAATGCTTTGAGGGATTTCACTAGGGCGTATGCTTGCTTTTCCAATATGCTATACTTTAATTCCGCATCATAGAGCGCCTGACTGAAAAAGGCAATAAGCTGCTCATAACCCTCCTCATTTTTCTGTAGTAAAACTCCTGCTATTGTATGATGTGATGCAAAAGAAAAAATCATGAAAGGTTTATCATAATCTAGTCCAGCCAGCACAAGGGCTTCTGCAAAAGCGTTCTTTATCCTGGTAAATGCCTCCTGTGATTCTTGCAACCACTTTACTTCATTGTCCTTCTTCAGCATATCTGTTATATGCCTAACTATCTCAGCATAGTTAGGGATAAACCTTCTCAAGAAATTAATGCGTCCAAGGAATACTTGTACCTCTTTTTTATTTCTGGGAAAAGAAATATTGTTTATAACCTCTACCCTCTTAGGATCTATCTTCACCCCATCCTTAGTCATGATATGGCCCAGAAGCTTTCACTCTTCTAATGCAAATAAAGACTTTTGAGGATTCAGAGAGAGACCATACCTTCTGCATTTCTCAAAATTTCTCCGCAGATGTTCAATGTGCTCAGCATCATTTTTGGAAAATACAGTGATATCATCGAGGTAGACCACCAGGAATTTATCTTTCTCCCCAACAAAATAAATGTCCATTGCCCTCTAAAAAGTGGCCCCTACATTAATCAATCCAAAAGGCATCCTGGCATACATAAATGTACCCCATGGTGTGGTGAAAGCAGTCTTCTTTTGATCCTCTGGAAGTACGGCCACCTGGTTATAACCAGAGAATCCATCCATCATTGACATTTTGGAAGCTCCAATCACCTTCTGCAGAATGTGATCCATTTTAGGCAGTGGGTAATTATCCTTTAAGGATGCTATGTTTAAATTCCTAAAATCCACACACAGCCTTATCTCTCCATTCTTCTTGCGTACAGGGACCAGGTTTTCCACCCACTCAGAGTACCTCAAAGGTATAATTATTTTGGCCTTCAACACTTTCTTGATTTCCTTCTCAATAGAAGGCAGCAACAGGGGACTTATTTGTCTGAGCTTCTGCTTATGGGGCTTTGCATCTGCCTTCGGTGGAATTTTGTGTTGCATAATATTTATATCAAAAGTTTTCAAATCTTGATAGGACCATGCAAACACATATTTGTAAGACTGAAACAATTTCTGATATAACTTTTTATATTCTCCAGGGATCTTCTTGGACAACTTGACAATTTTGGGGTCGGCCTTAGTACCCAAATTCAGGTCTTCAACCTGATTTTCTTCCACTACTTTGCTTGGCTGCAATGAGACATCATTTTTGTCAAAGAATCTTTCTAGAGGCACCATCCCTCTAGGTATCATGTTTCCCTTTACCTGCAACACTTTATTTCCTGCCATTTTCTCCTCCCAATTTCTTTTTGAAATGTCCTCGGATTCTACCTCTTCTTCATCATCAATCTCCATATTGGATAATTCTCTGACTGTTTCCAGGAATCTCTTCATCTGTTCTTCATCTTCAAATACCTGCCAGTGTTTGATGTTATCTGGGATTGAAGGCCGATAACGCACCTCAACTTCATATCTTAAAAGGGGGTTATGAGGTGGTCGAAATGTACTAGCAGCCATAGCAAGGGAATCAGCCATCCTATTCTGTTCTCTGGTCATGAATTGGATATTAAATGCCAAGAAGAAATTCTCTGCCATGTCCCAAACTTCATTCCTATAAGCCCTTAGCTTAGGATATTTGGTCTGACACTAATTTTTGACTTGCCTGACCACTAGTTCTAAATCTCCCAAAGCTTTTAAGCTTTGTATACCCATGCTCCTGGCTGTCTGCAATCCCAACAGGAGTGCTTCATATTCAGCCACATTATTGGTGGCTTCATATTCTAATTTGAAATATCGTGGGATCCATCTTCCTACAGGATAAATTAATAGCACTCCAGCTCCATTTCCTTCTCTTGAATTTGCTCCATCAAAATGTAGTGTCCATATTCCTGCTTCATGACTCTCTGAAGGCTGCTCAGTCTTGATCTGACAGAAGGATGGCTCATGAGCATAATCTTGATCTTCTTCCAGCATCAAGCATGAGAAATATCCTTCCTTACTATAGACTGGTGAATTTACAGAATTGTCAGCCTTGGTCACCATCTTGACAAATCTAGTCTCCCTATATAACCTCCTCTCTTGGCCCCCAAAAACTGGAATAGTTGCATATGTTAAATCCATCTTGAGTGATCCACCGATTTTTGTTCCCCAGGACCTTGACAGCAACATACCAAAATGAGCCATCTATCTCCTCGACATGTGGGCCAAAAACTACCATGGGTCTCTCTTCTTGAAGGTTGAGACTATCTGGGATGATTGGTGCTTATGGAGGGAGCATGAAAGAGGTGACTTGAGATTGATATGCTGGCTGCTTTAACAGTTCAGTCAAGGGGACTGGGATTTTGACCTTTTCAAGTTCCTTTTGCAGACTGAAAGCAAGGGGGACTTTTCTGTCACAACCTATTTTGACTCTTTGTTTTCAACTGGGGACTTGAATTCCTTTGACACAACTTTGGCATTAGGGGAAGTGACTACTTTTGAGGAAGAAGGAATTTGATCATTGGACTACAAATGTTTGTTTAGAGGTTGCTTACCTTTGTCTATAGCTTTCTACATTGTCGATTCCTCCTGAGCAGGTGCTTCCTTCTGGGGTAACTCTTCTTCTTACTCTTGGGTACGAGTCCTCTTCCTAGAAGATCTGAGATCATATCTTCTGTTGAAATGTTCTTGCATGAAATCATCAAATTGTTTGCAATAATGATCAAATTCTACTTCTTCAGCGTCTTTGATCTTTTCTTCTTTTTGCAATGAACACCCAGCCTCGCTATTCCCTTGCAAGGGGCATTCCTCTCCATCACTATTTGAGAAGGCAAGATTTGCATCCTCCAGTCCATAGGCAGCATCTTCAGTGGATTCACCTACTGGACCTTCCAGGTACAATGGGTGTGGTACTTGATCCTGTTGCTCCTTTGCTTCCCTTGGCAATATTTGCAAGGGTGGTTTCCTATATTGAGGATTGTAACCTCTGTTTGGAGCATTCTGGAAATTCTTGAAAGCTGAATTCTTGGCTTCCAATTCAATCTTGACCATTTTCTTAAACAATTTGCTCATTTCTTCCATTTTGTCTGAGTCTCTATCCTGACTAGAAGTGGATGCCTCCTCTTTGCCCCTTCTTCTGGTATCTTGCTCAGCTCTTCCTTTTGATTTTCCAGTGGAGGAAAAGTTTGCTTCCAACTCTAGTGCGTCTGCCTGAGCATCATCCAGAGTAGCAGGCTTTATTTCTCTGAGAGAGAAGCCAAATTCTGAATCAAAGGCTGCTACGAAAACAACTTTTGCAGCAGTTTGATGCGGTTTCATATTAGCAGGGAGACTCAGATACAATTTATTAAACCTCTTAATAAATTATGACACTCCTTCATTGTGTCTTTTCTTTAGTGTATTGAACTCAATGAGAAAATTTCCATGATATTTTTTCTCTCCCCATTTCCTGAGAAAAGTGTCCTCCATGTTATCCCAAGTGGTAATAGAATGGCCAGCCAATGTCTTAAACCATTTTCGAGCTTCACCATCTAGAGATTGCACAAACAGTCTTAATACCACATCTAAATGTTCGACATTAAAGTTCTCTGCAAAGGAGCAGAAAGTCTCAAGATGTTTTTGAGCATCGATTTCATTTTCTCCATTGAATCTGGGCAAGATCTTAAGATAATCTTGGGGCATATCATTTAACACTTGGGGTAATGCCAGGGGGGTATATTTATTCATCAAGAACGCTGGAACATTGGCCATTGGAGGAGGTGGAGGTAGTGCAATAGCTTGATGAGTAAGAGGAGGAGGAGGTGGAAGTGGAGTATGAATAATAATAGGAATATACTCAACTGCAGCTTGAGGTGTTGAGAGGAACAAAGGTCTATTAACAACAGATACTTCGGTCACTTCCTTGACCTCTTCAACCTCAGGAGTAGGATGAAGACTATTTTTATTTTTGATACCCTCTCGAGGTGGACTTTCCGAATAATAATAATCAATATCTCCCACAGTGTAGTCATGCTTTGGCACTTGAGTTTCTTGAGAAGAAGAGGATGGAAAGTCTTCTGTAGACACTTCAGGAATTTGGGAACGGGCTGATTTCCTCTGCCTCCAATTTCTTCTATGTATAATCTAGTCGGGGTCAGACATTAAAGGTGTCTTTGGCTTAGACGTATCTGACCTCAGGTGTGGCTTACGCGGAGCCAGGACTGCAAATAGATTTATCGAATAAAAAGTGTGGAGTCGCCAAGGTGAGGGATTTACAACTCTCAACTCTCCATGCTCACCTACTTGAAGAGTGAATAAAATTTTGTCGAGGCCCATGGATTCTGATTTTCTTAAATTCGTCCCCGGCAACGACGCCAGAAAGATGTTGTCGCTCCTAGAGACAGTCTAGAGTTGTGATAGACCAGTGCCTAGGACATGTTAGCATAGCAAGGAGCATATAATATACTGTAAGAAGTTGTTAGCTTCAGCTCACATGCTATCTCCTGTAAACAGGGAAATGGAATAGAATGGGACCAAACTCTCAAAAACTGAGACAGGAGAAGAGATACTGCAGAGGCAAGATGCAAAACTCTAATACAAAAGCAACAGACAATTCAGAGACAATTTACTACAAAGCGGGCCGATTCAGAAATACTTCACAGACATAAATTATCAGAAGGTGTATGTAGTGAAAGAAGTATTAGGAAGATACTAGTTAACATTGAGCTGATACCTAGATATAAAATACCACCGTGCATGGGCTTACCAATATAAGAATTCATACATGATAATAGCATTTTAAAAGCACCCTCCCAAAGAAACTAATATAGCAGAAGTATGGTTAGCTGAATAATGGAACAGAATATCATGCATGAGCCATATTTAAAGCGCTTGATTGATCCGAGCATGGGCATCAAATAGGATGAATCCATACCAGAAATCAGTGAGCCACTTGCATTCCAAAACATGATACAAGGAAGATGGATGGAATGAAATGTTCTATTAATATAACACAATAAAGAGAGTTATAGAATATGAAATACCAAAGACCATAATCCTCTTTGACAGATAGAACTCCTCCTCACTGAGACCCTATGGGCTCTGAGCCTTCATACAAGAATTTTACAAAATATATGCAAAAAGCCTTTCACTGCATAATTTTCTAATAAAAATCTGGAACACTTACAATGTGTTTCTTCCTGGTTTTTATAGGAGAAACCAAAACATAGTGAGAGAGGTAGGTGATGAACATTTAATTTTCATAGTTAAAACAAAATGGCGGAAACATCTGTGCCCATACTGCTGAATGACTATGCAGTGTTGTTTGTACTCTGTGGCCTGCTAACTGAAATAAATGCACTAGGTAAAAGTCTTTCTAGGGACACGGTAAGGCAGTAAAATCACGCAAATATCCATCCTTTCCTGGAAAGAAAACTCTGTCGAAATAAAGCCTTTAGGTCATTGCTTTCTGTGTATAGATCTTCCGAATGATGTGCAGGATCCTCATTTTGGTACTCTCCTTCAAAAGGCTAGGATAAGGCCCCCAAAATCTTCAGCTACCTATCTTTAATTCTCTTCTGATCACTGATATTCTTGATCTTCCCTATTGATGTCTTCATCTGTGAAATAGGTGCCTTGAATGTCCCGGCAGGGTTTGACAAATTTGAACCCTACTTCTTAAATTGGAGTCTTGTCAATTTGGCTTCCGGGGACTTTCTTCATAATTCTGCTCTAAAAATGGTCCTTTGACGTGTGCTCGGCTCTTGTAATGGATGCCGCAAATTATGATAATTCTTCGTCGCTGTCAACCTGCAAAACACACAAATTCATGAAGAAAACCAATGCATGGGGATGGCAATGCAATGGAGGCGACTGTGTAGTGAAGCAACATGATAAAATGGTGGAGGCGTGCAGGGTGGTGGCGGAGAAAAAGCAATGGAAATAATGGCGGAAGGTTTGGCCGGAGTATATAATGCGAACCATTAAAATATAACGTATGAATGTAATATATAAATGGCGGAGGAAGGGATTGCGATAAACACGTGGGATGATGACGTGGAGGAAGACTGGGTCAACAGCGGGGGCGATGGACAGTGGGCCAGGGGCGTGTTGGAAATGTTGTCATTGATGGAAAAGGAGGTAGCAGATGCAGAAACAGGAACAGTTACAAGGAGACTAAGACAGACAATGGAGCAAAGAGGAAATGAAGAGAAAGGCAGAGACAGAGGAAGCAAATACAGAGACAGAGCTGTTATCACAGCAGTAGAGGCAGAGGCAGAGCCACAGATGTCATTGTAGAGAAACCATTGTTATTTCAAAAATATGTACATATATAGATAAATTTCGAGAATCTTTCATACAGTCGGGCGTTACACATAACATTTCGGGCATTTGAATCAGTTAGCATTCACTGTTTGAATTATGTTTGAAATTATTGCCATTTTTTAACAAAGCACTTGTATTCGATTGACATGGAGATTGTATATATGGTAGGTGCGTTATATATATATGGTTTATATATATGCATACACCGAAGAACCAACGTGAATAGGAGCGGAACCATAGTCAGAGGCGGAACCATAGTCAAAGGCGGAATCATAGTCGAAACAAAAAATTATATATATATAATTGAAATGCGAAGGAATTAGCGTTAAAACGGTGTATTGAACTATTAAATTAAAACCCTAAGCGGAACCTGGAGCGGAGGAGAGGAGCGGAACCGAGACTTGTGAACAGTAACGGTGGGTTGGAGTGAAACCATGGTTTTTTCCGCACCACCATCCGTCGGAAAGCGGTATTGGAGGAATGGGCAGCGATTCCATACAAGAATCGACACGTGGCCTGTGGACCGTTTCAAAACCGCCCTTTAAAGTGCGCTTTCGCGCATTATACATCGACTGAAAACATCGAGCGAAATCGATACACACCCTTGATCTGGAGGCTCGATATCCGACGTCGATCATTCGCAGAACTTGCTCAAAGTTTAACAAAGTTGTGCAGAGGTTAGGCCAGGTACGATATGAACGTTTGATTGGTCGATTTATCGTAGAGGTAGGGCCCGGAGCCACGGGGTTATTCCAAGTCATTGTTACGTAGAGTGTTGGCTATTAATATAAAATCCCGCCGGTGATAACATTATTATAAATGGTGGAGCCACCACAAAGTGGTGTTTACGGGGGCTCCCATTTCTCCGTACACATCAAATGGGGTGAGGCCCCGTAGTTCATCATAGCCGTTGATCGGCGGTCAACGCGCGATCGGCCAGTCAACTATGGGGGGTGCCTTCCCGTTAACCTCCGCGTTGTTCGACCTCCCGCACTCCGTCGATCTCCGTCAACTTGCTGTTGGTTTAAACTCTGCGCCATCAACATGTTCATCGTTCTGCTGATTGCGTAGTTGGAAATTAATTGGGCATGAAACTTGAATGAAATTGTACACACAGCTGATGAAAAAGTTGAGCTAAACCAGGACTGTGATGTTGAACCGGGGCTTTGTGGTAACCCTGCTGCATCAAGTGTCACTATACTCGCTTTTCTGAATATATATTGTCCAGATGTATATGTAATTGAGAATAAACCTGAGAAGCAGTTATATATGCAGTTGGTGCACAAAAGCACAATGAACAGGTGATTAAACACAGGGATAAAAGTATGGGTCTGACAGATATTCACATATATTACAGGTTTGACAGGTATACATTCACAGGTGCACACAATTACAGTAAATCAAGGTACACAGAACAGTCACTCAACAAATGCAAAAAAGAAAAGGAGCTGAGTGAAATTGAGTTATATAACTGAAAAGGAGCTGAGTGATATTGAAATATGAAATTAAGAATGTAAATGTAAATGATGTAATTATTTTTTATTGTTTGTGATGCAAAGGCAAGTATCCTAAAGAAAAGACAAAATCCCACTGTAGCATGAAATTGTGTACATATTATTATGATTTTTAAATTGATTTGGATAAAGAAATGAGGAGGCAGAAGACCAAGGGGTATGACCATTCATTTCGAATTCCTAGAAGAAAACAAATAGTCATCAAAAATTCTATAAGTAATATCATTTTGAAATGCCAAAGAGTAAGTGAGAAGGGAGAGAAAGAGTGAGTGAAAATAATGCAGAAATGAAGCAGTGAAGCAGAGAAGAAAGAGGAGCTGAGCAGAGAAGAAGGAGAAGCTAATAGAGAATCTGAGAAGATGCAGAGATGATACAGGGCAGATATGAGAATAGATGAATAGCAGAGCAATTGGAACAAGACAGAGCTGATATCCAAGGTAAATCAACAATTGTTTCTCTTTTGAAAGAGTGAGGAAGTTGGAGCTTCCCTATCAAGTTGTAGCTTGATAGATGTCAGTTGTAGCTGACTGAGGTTGGAGCCTCCTGTAGGTTGGTGCCCGCAGAAAATTGATGGGAGTTGGAGCTTCCTTGCAAGTTGTAGCTTGCAGAATTGAGGTAGGAGCCTCCTGTAGGTTGGTGCCTACAGAAAATCAGTGGTGAGAGGGAGTTGGAGCTTGCCTTTGCATCACAACAATAAAAAGATGTGGTTTTCTCCCTTTATGGGTTTCCGCTTATATCTGGTGTCTCTATGCATGATGTCTATGTGTTGATGTGGATTATCTAATCTGCTTAATACTTGTCGCTCACATATTAAGACTGTTGTTACATTAACAAATCTGTTTGATACTTGCTGCTCACTAATAAAGATTGTTCACATATTAAGTTGATCATGAAGTGAAGGTGTAAATAAGATTTAAGAGAAAGTTTTAAAAGTCCATGTATGTGTTAAATTGATTCACCCCCCCCCCTCTCAGTTTAACTAAGGGTTCAAAAATTGGTATCAGAGCATGTTCCTTAGTACCAGTCTAACAGCTAAAAGGAGATCCTAGGTTCCCAAGATGACTAGTAAAGAAGGATACTCAACCAACAAAGCCCCTTTCTTCACTGGTGAAAATTATGCTTTCTGGAAAATCAGAATGAGGACATACATAATGTCTCTAGGAATAGAAGTCTGGGCTGTTGTGGAATTAGGATATGCCCCAAAGGCAACTGATACAGAGAAAGAAACAAAACAAAAGTTTGTGGCTAATGAAAAAGCCATGAATGCCATCCTGAATGGATTGTGTGAAGCGGAGTTTATTAAAGTAATGCACAAAGACTCTGCCAAAGAAATATGGGATACTCTTGAGAACATATATGAGGGGGACAAGAAAGTGAAGGCTGCCAAACTTCAAGTCTATAGAGCCCAATTTGAGAACTTAAGAATGAATGATGATGAATACATTGCCAATTTCTTCCTAAAAACTATAGAAATTATTAACAATATGAAAGCTCTTGGAGAAAAAATACCAGAAAGTGTAATTGTACAAAAAATTCTAAGATCTCTTCCATCCATATTTAATACAAAGGTATCTGCAATAGAATAAATAGCTGATTGGGAGACCTTGACCATGAACCAGCTACTTGGAAATCTAACAGCCTATGAAATGAGGCTCCCACAGAAGAAGCCAAGTACAAGGGAAGCAGCTTTTAAAACAGAAAAGAAGAAAGAAGAAGAGGGAGACATATGTTCATGCTCGGATGAAGAAGAGGCAAAGTTTGTCAAGAAATTGGATAGAGGCTCAGGAAGATACAAAGGTAAACTTCCTTTCAAATGATTTTTCTGTGGAAGAGTTGGACACTATGCTGCTAAGTGTCCTCACAAGAAAGTAAGGAATCAACCTCAAGAGCCAGAGAGAAATAAATCAAAGAACTGGCAGAAAGGAAAGAAGTTCAGCAGAAAATCCTTCTATGCTCAACAAGACAGCAGTACATCTGAAGATTCAGATGAACCCTCAAGTGAAGAAGGAACCTCCAAATTCTTATTGATGGCCATAGAAGAACTTGAAGGAATCCTGCTAGAAGATGAAGAAGAAGAAAGGGAAGTCGACCTTGAGGGGGAGCTAAGAAGTGCTCTAGAAGAGATTGACAGACTTAAACTAAAATGCAGAAAACAAAAGGACATTCTTCTCAAGTATGTAAGAGAAGAACAAAACTCAGAAGTCCTCATGCAGCTGTGTTGGGAAAAATACTGAGAGGGGGGGGTGAATCAGTATTTACTGCATATTCAAAACTTTCACTTTTTCCTGCTTCTAAAATGCATACGCTACTTTCCTGAACCAGACTTGCGTATATACGCGGATACCCTATACGAAACTCGCGTATACACAGATATCTATTTATGTCATTAATTCTTCACTTAATTCATTCCTTCATTTATTCATCAGATATTCAATAAGCAGTAAACATGTGCAGTAAGAACAGAATAAATCATCACACAAAGCATCACACATGAACACCAGGATTTTTAGGTGGAAACCCAAGTCGGGAGAAAACCACCGCTGCAGTTGCTCAGCCTCCAATATTTTATTATAGAGAAAACATATTACAACATATGTGCTGGCGCAGACTTGACCAGCACGCAGGCACCCACCTGCGCTCGTTTACCAGCCTCTCCCGGAAGGGAGCTCCAACCCCCTGACTCGTTTACCAGCCTCTCCTGGAAGGGAGCTACGACCCCCCGATCTCGTTTACCAGCCTCACCTGGAAGGGAGCTACAACCCCCTGACTGAAGGCTACAACCCTCAGCACCACCTTGGACCACGTTTCATCAATTTTCACACTGGATCCAAACACTTCAATAGAACAACATTTGCAGGCCACATTTCATCATATTTTCATACTGGACCCTTTCCATACTTTTAAGCACAACCATATATCACCAACAGATACATATCAATACAGATCAGATAGCAGAAACACAGCAGAACAAATCAGATATTTCATACTCCTTGCTTCAGCAAACCCTAGTTTGCATACGCGCTTTTACTTCACTGATGTCGCGTATATACGCGCTTCCGTCCATACAAACCAGCGTATACCTCAGTGTATATTTCATTGCGCATACGCGTCACTGTCGCGTATATACGCGCTTCCTCTACGGCGAAGTAGCGTATGTATCTTCAACCATTGGCGTAGCAAAGATACTTCATCGATCGTATATTCGCCTGCATCTACCCTCGGCTTCCGCATGCATGTTCGCCTTGATGCTCGCCTCATCACAGATCTAAGCCTTCCCTAATCACATCTAACAAATACAAGAGCAATTCAGATCTAGATCCCCTTCTTCATCATTGGTGCATCATACAATCAGATTTATCATTCAAGTGTAACCCTTTCCATTCAGATATACTTCAGAGAGAAGTATTCATTCAAGCTCAGACATCTTGCACCCACACCTA
>CM076570.1:145552960-145889760 GCA_034641835.2 Pinus albicaulis
AACTGATTCACCCCCCCCTCTCAGTTTAACTAAGGGTTCAACAGGACGTAATTTTCTTATGGTTAAACCTTGTGTAGCTTTGGAGTGTGATGACCGTCGGATGAAGGCTCTCAGATCGGATGGTTGTGATGAATATCGCTGTGCGTCTTCATCCGAACCATAATGCGCGATGGAGGGCGGTATTCGGGCCGTACGCGAGGACACATGGTGAGCACTGTATGGAATCGCTGGCCCAAGGGGAATTACCGCCTACCGCCGAAAGGTGGTGCGATACATACCACCCGGTTTTGAACAATGTTTTGGGTGCGGGGACCACCAGGACCGGCAGACTGTGATCCGTAGATTTCACAGTTTGATTGGACGGCTGAGATGTGGTTTTGGGCTGTGAATGGAGGATCGCAAATGTCGTTCGATCTGCACAGATCAACAGCCGAGGGCGCACCCGATATGCATATGTGATAAGCGCCTTCAGTTTTAACACTCGGTCTGGTGCCCAGGTTACATGGAGGAAAAGACGGAGGGGCTAGGGTCGCAGGAGCTACGCCTCAAATATTTCAAATATGGGTTTTCAACCATTTTTTTAATGATTTTTGTAGGCGGGAAATGGCAATGATAGACACAAAAATGATTTTCAAAGGCTGAAAGAGGGGGTTTGATATGTTTAAGCCAGATTGCCTGTGAAAATTTTATGGGAAGCGGATATTGATCAATATTGAAGCTGATTATGATCAACACATCACATCCAAATACCCTTAGATGTGAAAGAGAGGGCTTCTTACTATTCCATACCTCATGTGGAGTCTTATCCTCCAAAACTGATGAAGGTGATCTGTTAACTAGATAGCATGCAGTCTCCACTGCCTTTGCCCAGAATTCTTGTCCTAACCCAATACCACTGAGCATGCTTCTTGCCTTTTCCATCAGTGTTCTATTCATTCTTTCTGCAACTCCATTTTGCTGAGGTGTGTATGGAGTAGTCTTCTGTCGTGCTATGCCACACTTCTTACAGAACTCTTCAAATTCCTTCTTGCAGAACTCCCCACCATTATCTGTCCTCAGCGCCTTTATCTTCTTCTCTGTCTGGTTTTCCACCAGAGCCTTAAATTCTTTAAATTTGTCAAAGACTTCAGATTTCTTCCTCAAGAAATATATCCATGTATTCCTTGAGAATTCATCTATAAATGAAACATAGTACACAGACTTTCCCAGTGATGGAACTGACACATGTCCAAACACATCACTGTGCACAAGTTCTAATATCTTGTTCGCCCTCTTAGCACCAAAAGGAAAACTCACCCGATTCTACTTCCCATACACAAAATTTTCACAGAGATCGAAATCCAGAGAGATATTAGACATATCTTATACCATACCATTTCTATGCAGTATCCAAAGGCCCTTCTCTCCAATATGTCCAAGCCTTTGATGCCATAACATGGCCTTTTCTCCAGAGACAGCTAGGCTTTTCGCTCCACTTTCAGAAACTACATAACTATTACACCCATCAATAACAGTGCTACCTTGTAGCTTGTACAGAGTTCCATTCCAAAATCCCTGCATTAATACCAGTGCTCCCTGAACCATCTTGCAGGCATCTTTCTCGAACAATGTTTTTACACCTGCATCATCCATCTTACTTATAGAAATCAGACTTTTGGCCAATGCAGGAATATGAAAAACACCAGGAAGTGTTCTAATCCTTCCACCTTGCAGCTTCAGCTTGACCTTTCCATGTCCGACGATTCTAGCCTTCCTATCATCCCCTAGGAAGACATCACCATCATATTTCTCATACTCATAGAACCACTCCCTATGGAGAGTGAAGTGAAAGGATGCACCTGAGTCAATCAACCATGACTCATGATCTACATGTGTATTTGAAGAAGAAGCCAAATACACATCCCCACCTTCATCCAAGGTCGTTTTTTCCTCTGCATAAGGAGCATCATCAGCTCCCTTTCCTTTCTCAGGAGCTTTAGATCTGCAGTCCTTTTTGTAGTGCCCTTCCTTTCCGCATTTCCAGCATACCTTTACAAAATTTCCAGGAGATTTAGATCTCCCTCTAGATTTGGATCTCCCACTCGAAACCTTATTCTTGTTTTTGTTTTGTGACCTTCCTCGTATAGATAAGGCATCTCCATTCTAGCCATCCATATTTCTCTGTCTCATTTCCTCCGACAGCAAGGCTGAGACAATGCCATCAAAATTCAAGGTAGTTTTATTTCTACCTATTGCAATAACTAGACTGTCCCACGAGTCTAGTAGAGAACACAACAAACTTATGCACTTATCTTCATCTGAGATTTTAATATCAATAGATGACAGCTCACTTACCACAGTATTGAAGGCGTTCAGATGCTCTGTCACTGAGTCTCCATCCTTCATCCTCAGGTTATACAGCTTTTTCCGCAGGAACAACTTATTCACCAGAGACTTAGATTGGTACAAAGTCCCAAGTTTTTCCCACAAATTCTTCACCGTAGCTTCCCCAGATACATTCAACAATACTGAATCTGACACACACAACCGTATTGTGCTCTTAGCCTTCCGATCCAGTTTCTTCCAGTCTTCATCTGACATTGCCATTGGTTTAGTACTTGGATCTACCGCGATCCACTGATCTTTATCCACTAGCAGATCCTCCATCTTGAGCTTCGCTTAGCTCCCGACCATTCGTTCTTGATCTCTCTCTTCTGTAGCTCCTTATCTTCAGTCTGTGAAATCAGTCCTGAATCTCCCACTTAGCAGGGGTCCCACACTAGCAGAAAAAACATAAACAACAGGCATCCTTGAAAATTTGAAACAACTCTAAGTCTCAAATTTAGGTTTTAACCACAGGTAGAAATGCTCTACACACGAATCTTATAACAGAAAATAAACAATGGCGAGAGCATAAAACATAAAATAGATAAACACAGAGATTTTCCCCTGGATCCCAAATCGGGACGACCAGCTTGATTTTTCATTATATTCCTTTTAGTGTTACAACACATATATATACATGCCGAAGCATACATAAACCCCAATCCATTAACCCTGGATTAAAACATAACCGTAGTTCCCTTGACCGGATCTACAAAATACCAGGGGCCAAAAACCATCGTACCCCAAAACCATGTGCAAACTCATGCACAAAACATGGGTGGGTCCGCCTATGAGTGGGTCCGCACACCAAAATAATTTTCGCCGGGGCGCTACTGCGGACCCCAATAGTGGGGGCTGCCTCCCCCCTTGTGACCCCCCTGCTGTGCCCGACGCAATGTACAGCGCGTGGGGCTAGTCGTGGAAAGAATATAACACATACCCAACAATTTTCCCCAAAATAGGGACACTTCTAGTAACTTGAGAATTGGTGCAAAAGAAAGTGGGTTGATTAATGGCTATTATGTCGCCCTTATGAGGGAACACAATAATTTTGAAATATGTCAAAACAACAACAACCATAACATAAACCCATGTACGACCTAGTAGAATAGTATAATCTAATGGTCCGTCAATAACTTTAACTTATACCAATACCATATTGCTGCCTAATTCTACTTGTAATGGTTTCAGAATTCCACAAGTTTTGAAACCTCTTCCATCAAAAGCCTTTAGAGTGGTAGGTGATTGATATAATTGGGGAGAACAATTATCCTTATAGCAAGAAAGTGACATGATATAGGTTGAATCACCTTCGTCCATAGTGGAACGATGGATATTTTTATCACGAATAACAACCTGAATCATAAAATATAATTTTTCCAGAAGCCGAGGCATATAATTCTGATGGTTAAAAACTACAAGGTTAGAATCTAAGGGATCAATACATCCAATTATAGAAAGCAAAGGCTTTTTATGGGTGGGATAATTTTTCAACACCTCAAGTGTTGACATAGTTGAAGAAGCCTGAGCGAGATCCTTAAATATTTTATAATTCTGAGAAAGTAGATTTATGGATAACACATTTCATAGGTTTAATCATCAATTCAGTAGGAAGTACATTTGGAGTAGGATTTTATGTAGATATGATAGAAGTAGCAGGTTGATTGGTAGCCTGACTATTTGAAGGGTTCACATTATCATATTCTTTATTCCATATGGCCACTATAACATCAGCTTTTGGCTTAGCGAAGGAAAGCATCAAGACCGAGTTAGAGGAAGCAGGATCTCGAGAAACCATAATAGTCTCCTAATTTGGAAATGGATATGTCAGCACAACGGGTGTAGCAGATGACTTAAGGAACTGATTGACTTCTTCTTGATGTCGATAGTTATGAGTGAAGTGCTCCTCATTACAAATCAATCATGGATAATTAGGTTTCCTCTTCTCTTGAAAAGATTTATTATTTATTTTTTATCCCACGGAGGATTATCTTTCTTCTTTTTACCTTTTCCTCTTTTCTTACTTCTTATTTGTTGAGTTTTTCATTTGGAGAATTGAATTAAATTGATATCGGAAGTAGAAGCCACAAGAGTGGAGGAAGGAGGGTTTTTGGCAGCCACAATGAGAGTTGGTCCATATGGTTTACTCACCAACTTCTGGCTAGAAGAATCAATCATGCCATCAGCGACATGCAATTCTTTATTGCGAGGATGAGGAACAGTGTTGGAAGGTCGCAAATAATTTGATATTTTATCATAGAGCATGCCCAAATGGGTATAAATGAGATCCATATACTGGTCATGAGAAATTACCTACTCTTCGGTCATGACACCACTTTTAGCGAAATATTCTGTTATAGATGGTATCAGATAATTAATAAACCATTCATATAATAATTGATCAGAAACAAAATTTTTAACCAATTGACGACGTCGTCACCACTCGTGAATCTGATCAAAGATATGAATGGAATTAGTTTGTTTTAAATTGGTTAAAATTCTAATTCTTGTTTCATATCGAATGGGTAACTGAAAATGTGTTAGTAATGTGGTATATAAGGAGATGAAATTATCGAACCAAGCTCGTGGAAGTTCAATATAGTATTTTTTTTCGTACCAGTAAGTGTGCATTGGAAAATATGTAAACAAATAGAGTCATCATTGAGAGAGTTTGAAGAACACCACAAATGATGAGTCATAATGTGTGTAGATAGGTCTTCTCTAGGATTTCCATTGAATTTAGGGATATCACTGCGAAATTTTGTTAGAATAACCAACCACCAATGAGAATGGGCAATTTGATCATTGGTAAGTCAAGTCAAATCTCAAAATTCAGAAATTTCCACAAACAAAAAATTCCTATTAAAGTTCATTGGAGGATATCCTGGGTAAGATGGGATAGCTTGAGAAAAATGTATCTGTGTTTTTGGATAAGAAGGATTCTGGTAATCGAAATACACATAACCTTACTTCCTAGCAATAGGATAACCCTATAAAGGTTGAAACAGTTGGGTTTAAATATGCTGACCTTGGTAAGTAATTTGTTGACCTTGATAAGGTAATTGTTGACCTTGGTAAGGTACTCCTTGATACAATTGATATGATTGTCTTGTGGGATTTTTCATTATCCCTACATAAGGTTGGTTATGTTGAGTCTGTCCCATACCATATATAAGGTGACCTATTTGGATTTGAGGAATAGCATGCCCAACTGATGGAGATTGTAAGAGACTATGAAGAGGATGGGTAAGTGGGGTTTTAGAGGCCCCAAATACTACTGGGGAAGGTTCAATTAAACGAAGAGTCTGTAAAGGTTGACTTACATGAAATTTAGTTTGAACAGGTTGAGATATAGGGTGACTAGTAGGAATTTGAGATGAATATGGAACAATTTCATAATTTTGAACTTGGTTCACAAGCAGGCCAGGTTGTACGGGCAGAGTAGGTTTCCAAGAATTAACAACCATTCCTGAATGTGGAGGAATATAATGAGGTTGAGAACTAAATTATGAAATTTGATGAAAATATGGAAATTTTCACCCAACAAGTTCCCCCCGTAGTGATAGAGGAGGGAAATACAGAGGAAACCCACCCCCCCCCCAAGAGGAGGGTATCAAACATAAGATGATATGGGTTGTTGTAAGTGTAATCATTGGAAAATCGGACAGGCAAAGGAAATCATGAAATGTCAAGCAGAAGGATTTACAGGAAAGAAAAACGTTATAGAATCTAGAAAATTTAACTTTTTGTAAGGTAAAGTAGGAAAATTTATCAAGTCACGCACAAAAAGCACTGGCACTAAGCGCTCTGCGCGACCTTTTCTTCAATAGTAGTGGAGATCTCCGCAGCTATCCCTCAAATAGCCACACAATCCTGGGTATGGTGTAAGGTCGCCATTCGAGAGAACTTGGCACACTTAAGGAAGAATATTCTCCACTGAAGGCCGCCAAGGACAACCGACTTGGAGTCACCTTGAGGCCTCAAGTGTAGCACATAATGGAATCAACCTCAACTCTTGGGTCACCATCCGCAATTGTAAAAAGAGAGGGAAGAAGATTTGAATTTTTCCTATAAAGGACCACCATGAGAAGAACAATTTAGAACCCATGGTTATGCTGGCCAAATTTACCAAGAGAAAACTAGCAGTGTGTTGTCCAAGTAGAAAGGAGTGGAGGGATTCATTTGTTGGCCATCCAACATCTCAATCCAAGAGGAGAAGTGCATCAGTTGTCCGTTATCCTACTACTCATTCAAGGAGAGAGAGAGAGGCTTGCAAGCAGCTTAAGGGAAAAATCCTCCTTTCTTTGAATATTATAGCTCCATAGCTCTAAGGATTCACTGTGAGTGTTTTAGCGTTCTACCCACTTTTTCCCACTAATAGCTAATAAAAGGGGATTCATTCTCTGTTGTTATTATTAGTTTGTTTAAACTCTATATTGAGCTTGTATTTTATTTGTATTTTTTTGTTTCTTGTTTCCTCCTCTATTGTAGTATGCTATGTTTTATAACTAGTTTTCTACATGTTATGATGCTTCGCTAACCATCTAACAACTCATTTTTCCATGTGACATTGCTTGTAGGAATGAGACTTCCCCTATCAAGCATAGTGCATTTCATACACCCTTGTGTCAAATGCACCACTACAAGATTGGTGACTCCACTGCTTTTTCTTCTTAAGCTAAGTGGTTGTTGTTTTGCAATACCTCTCCCCTTCCCAAGATTGTTGTAGCACCATTCCTTCTCTCCCTCAGCTTCTCTTATTCACCCTCTATGAAGAGATTAAGTTTAGAGAAGGAATAATTTATGTGCACAAAAAACCCATGTGCATTCAATGCAGACAAACGCGCAAGTCGTGCGCCTTTGAACGTGCAAGTCGTGAGCAATTTTTTCACTGATTTTCTTCATTTTTAGCAATTGTAAAGTGATTGCAAGCCCATAATAAATATTCCATCACTGTGTGACGGTGTTTCTTGACTATTAGTACATGTTTTTGGCTGAAATTTGGCTTAGATATTACATTTTTCTAAGTTTAGTTTATTATCACAAATTCACATAGTTTAATCAGGGGGCAAGTAAGTGGTTTTTAAGTCCACGCACGCTATCTGAATGAACTAGTTACTGATAATAGAGACTGTTGGAATAGGGTCTCCTACAAAAGCTACGAATATGGTCCATTTTTGTATATTTTTTATTATATTTAGTCTAACGCAAGGGTTTTGGGGTAGGTCAAAGGCCCTAATGCATTGTAAATGGGTCAAGGGTAGACCAAGAGTCCACAAACCACGGTTTGCAGACCATTGGATGCGTAGGATAAAGTAGTATAAGTAATTGAACCTTTTTGAGTTGTAAGGGACAGATTGAACTAAGATTGGTGCGAATTGAGAATTAGTAGATCTATTTTGGGTTTTGGGGGAAACGAATCCTGTTGGATGTATGCGCGGAGATCCTCAGTCCTGCACTGTGCGGACCCAGTTGTTGTGTACGCAGGTTGGGTTTTGGGTAATGTAAAAGGATATGAAGGATTAATCAGTGCGGAATGCTATTGAATATCTGAATCTATTGGACTTATGAATCTATGATATCTGATGATGTATGCTCTATGTCATTGATTTAAGCTGTGAAATTACTTGTGTTACTTGTTTATACTGCGATCTGGATCTGCTATGTTATGCATAAGACTATATTGAGCTCCACCAGTAACTATGTTAAGAACTTATGCTGCGTTGACAGTTGATCTGAATCTGTTTATTATACTTTAGGCAAGAATAGCTGCGATAGTTTCTTTATTGTCTTGTATATGTTATTTATTGTGACTATATATGGTATTGTGCACGTGGATGAAAAGGGACTGACAAATCTAGGTTCTGTAATATGTGATCTGATATTTGCGAAGTTGAACGCAGCTCTGCCTGACTTACCCACCATCTCCCAAGGTGTGGAAACCTGGTTCTAGCACCCTCCCATACTACTTTGGGTGAGACTTTGGTTTTCACAAGCAAGTCACTGCCGAAAGGGCTAGTAGTATAGGGGTTTGTTGGAAAACCTCCACCTCCAAATATGGGTCAGGACCCCTCAAGCCAACAAATGGTTCTGCTGACGGGACCAGGAGCATTTTGAGGGAGGGATCGGGTAATGCCAAGGTCATACTAGAAACCTGAAAGAAAAGAAACTGATGAATGGTTTGAAAAACAAGTTCAGGAATTCACAGTAAAAGAAAACCGCAGTAAGAGGTTGACCACCGAAGACTAGAAAAATAAGTATATTTTCATGGAGATCTACGAGTTCTTCTTTGTAACCATTGTGATCGAGCTCCAAGAGTGGCTTGCAAGGTTGTTCGAATTTCAAAAGTGTTGGAAGGACGAGTGGGTCACACAGTGAACCCTAGAATTGATCCAGCAATTAGAGAAGGTTGATAACACCATCACTCGCATAGTAGACCACTGGGTGGACAGTGTGCTAGGAGGATTCATGACAGAATTTTCCATCGATCAGTTCATCTCCTACTCTGAAGTAGAGCGAAGATTCTTCAAAGGATTTAGGGGTAATTTTCTAAGAATTTACCATTATTGATTAAGATATTACTGTGCGAAAAAAGTATTCTGTGTAGCCACACTGAATGAATGACCTATGATCTGGATGAGAGTACAACGCGAAGTGGAAAATACTATTGGGTCAACCTAGAAGGAGGTAGATATATATACAGCCTGGTAAGAGAAACAACTACGCAGAGTCCTCCAACCACACCACTGTCAAACAAGCGTAGGGTTAATAATTTACCTACACCTCCACCACCAGAAGACAACATGGTTGCGCACATGAAGTTTCCTACCTTTAAGGGTGTGGGAGATGAAGACATGGAGCAGTTCTGGTTTGTCGCAGAATCAATCTGGACTGTGCAGAATGTAGCTAGTGGTGTAGTGAATAGGGCACAATTGTCCCTTGCCTTCGAAGGAAGAGCTTTGGATTGGTACATGGGATACATCGGACAGCATGCAAACTCAACCATTGACGAGATCAATAACGCCTTGAAACAACAGTTCAAGAAGCCTAAGTCCTATTCTCAAATAGTGGTTTATCTAAAGGATTTCAAGCGAGGGCCTTCTGAATCTGTGTGGGAGGCTGATCAACGACTAAATAAGGTGATCAGAGAAGGAGGATTTCATTACGATGAAAAAAAACACACGGAATGGTTCATTGCTATGTTTATGCCTCACATGCGCATACCTATGGGTCACCAAACTTTCGAATCATCGGAAAAAGCTATGGAGGTTTCTATGAAATTATAAGTTGCGCCCAGATATGACACCCAGCTTGGCATCCAGAAGATCCAAGTACAACTGGAGGCGATGCACATGGAGATCCAGAACCTGCGAAAGGAGCGAGGCGTAGAGGCTAGCCCTGAAAGATGGTGCATACGATGCAGGACGAATGGTCACACCAAAGATAATTGCCCTCTATTAACAGACTACATGCAGGCTGGGGGACCTAGTCCATTACTCCTTAGGGAAGTCACAAGACCAAGTGGGTCGGCACTCTGGTGTGATTATTGCCGCATTGCAAGGCTACATGACACAAACCACTGTCCCTGCCTTGTTGCATACATCCCAGAAGTAAAAAAGAAATGGTGCAGGTTTTGCAGGTCGGTAGGACATGATGAAAAAAACTGTTGAACGTATGATTTGATGATCGATCGAGGGAATTTCTATAGGGTGCAGTCAGATCCATCCTCACCCAGATCCCTCTCGAGTGTAAGGGGATCCCCAGCAAGTGGCAGGGGAGGCGGAAGAGGTGGGAGCGCAGGTTGGGGACGAGGGCAACTAATCTGTTATAACTGTGGGGAGGTAGGGCCCTTTTCTAGGGACTGTCCAAACCCTACAAGATAGTCCTTCCAGTATTGCAGGCAGCTGGACCATGCGATTGAAGACTATCCAGTCTTGATAGCAAAGATGCAGGAAAAGTAGCTGACACCTACGTAGAATGTGCAGAGGGTTAAGGTCGAGCTACGAGAAAAATATCCAAGCATGAATGTTGTAACACGAAGTGGGATGGCCACCGAGGGGCCTAGGGAGGAAACTGCAACCGAGCCTCTGATCCGAATAGTAGCTATCAAACAAGAAGATTTGGATCTAAAAAAGAAGAAGGAAACATTTATTGCAGCTCACAAAGACTTTGCTAAGGCATAGGCATCTACTTCATAGCCGCCTGAAGACCTCAAGGCAGATGAGGAGGTCAAACCCTTTTTACAGGCATGTATGAAGCTGCTGCACAACCCAAAGTCTGTGGAAAATCTTCAGGCATTGATAGATAGCTGCTCAACACAACCTATCCTCCCTCCGAAAGTCAGGGATGTACACAAACTCTATAGGTATAAGAAACTCACTGGTAGGGAGATGCGGTTGATTTCACAGATCGATGATTATGAGATGGATTAGGTTATTTTGGACGTAGGTTCAAATGTGAATGTAATACCTAAGCATGCTTGGAAACAAATGGGGGAACCTAAGTTGGAATGGTCTACTATCTAGTTGTGTATGGCCAATCAACAGAATATCATACCGTTGGGCAGACTATCAAAGATTGTGGTAGATATCATAGGGGTTAAGGTTCGGGCTGACTTTGAAGTGATTTAGATTGTCGAAGATGCGGACCCCTACCCTGTGCTCCTAGTCTTGGATTGGGCCATCGATATGGGGGGCATCATTAACCTAAAGAATAGAAGCATGGTTTTCGAGAATAACGGTACAAGGGTAATAGTACCATTAGATCCTGCGGAACGCGAACGATACACGGAACCAGTGTGTGACGAAGAGGATGTGGATCACATCTATAAATTGACTACGTGAGATGAAGATTGGATCAACCCCATAGCAGAGGAGGTAATCTACTAGGAAAAGGATAGTGAATGTTTCTCTGAATCTGATGGGGAGATAGAGAATTAGCAAAACCGGTTACATAATGTCTCTGCGCTGCGATGTCTTCAGATCATGAATAATTTCCGTTGCATCTCCTCAGAGGTAAGAGATCTACCTTATTTTGATAGTTCTGGTAATGTTAAGGACTTTTTGCAGGCATTTGAAGCTGAGGTTACCCAAGAACGATGACTATGCGCCTGTAAGTTGGCCATGCGTGGATCACCTGCAATGGCGGGCAACGCATGAGGAAGCATTCCAGGATTGGGAGGAGTGTTGGAATATGATGATCCTATGATTTAAGGCCCTAGCCGACATGCAAATCAAAATGTTCCTTGGACCCGAAGAGCCATGTGAATATTTGTTTCCTTTGATAAAACAATGGTGCGATAGAACTTCCTAGGAGTGGGTTCATTTGCTTATTCATGCCCTGGGACCACTTCCCACTACATGGTACTTAGATGCAGAGCTCCATCAGTGCACCTGCCACTAGGACACTTTGAGGGATGAATTTATGGGCACATTTGGATTAATAGGAAAGACAAAGGCGCTTGACGCAGCTCTGCAGAGCACTGACACGGTAGCATGGGGTGAATCGCACCTATGTGTCACACCTAAAATACCCAATTGGGAGCCGCAGACACCAAGCATGGTCAAATACTGTAGTGTATCCCCAAAATAAGGTAAGAACGATCCATGAGAGGGTCCTGACTCAGAGTTGAACAGGGTGTGCATGGTTACCGAACCACTCGGGCTGCGAACGGATAGAATTGAGATGCACCCCACGTTGGCTAAAATTGGGGATGTGAATATTACATATCTTCCAGCTCCCACAACAAAGAGGCAGCTACACTCACTTCTCGGCCACGTAGGTTATTACAGAAAGTTTGTTCGGAAATATGCAATGATCATAGCACCTGTAAAAGATTTTCTCACAAAGGCGGGTCGATTCTGTTGTGATGACACAAGCTGAGTGAACATATCTTTGGGTTTGAAGTACTTAGGGCTTAAGCTTGTCTTGGGGGAAGATGCACAGGAGGCACATGTTTTTAAGCCAAGCATAGCAGGAACACCAAGCGCACAAGAGGTGCGAAAACTAGTCGTTGGCATAGAAACATTTGGTAAAAAGAAAAAGTTTCTGTTAAAAGGAGTGGGCCACTGGCATTTAATGTGGCAGGTTTTGAGGATTTTTTACCATTTACCTAATGTTAAGTTCCAGGTCAAGTTTACCCTACCATTGGATGCCTGCAAGTGCTATAAAAAGGGCTGGATAGCTCAAACAAGGGTTTTGTCTCACTTGCATAGCTTGTACTTATCCTCCTTATCTCGCACGAGCTTGAGCTGTAAGATTTTTCAGGTCTGCACTGTCCCTCTCATGTCAGATAAACCTCCCCCTACTAATAGTAGCCACCCAGAGTCAGGATTCATTTTCTGCGCTAGGATGATAGTCACTAAACCAGTTGAGCCCTCGACACCTACTGCCCCAGAAGATGAGGAGGTAATGGAGATCATGTCTGAGGATGAAGAAGTGCCCTCAACGTCGGTCACAAGGAAGGGAAAATACCAGGCATGGGGCTCTAGGAAGCCCCCCAAAGCTACGAAATGGGCTTCAGGGAAGCCTAGGACCTCCCCAAGGCATACCAAGTCCCTGCGAGAAATGCCTCAAGCTCAGGCTACGCAGGAGGAAGCCCTGCCTGCCAATCCGATAAACTAGTTACCTCCCTTCATCGGGCCACATAGGCCCTCGACACACACACCAAATAACCTTGATGGCCTGGTTAACTATCTGTAGGCGCCGCTAACCTTGGGATAAGTCCTTGTCCTGAGTGACCCCTGCGGGAAGCTCCATGAAGTTAAATTTGATGATCACGACTTGCCCAATTATGAAGCCTTCCCTGAGCTGACCCCCATGCTATACTTCGACACAATTTATGTGGAAAATGGGGTCACAGTCATTCCTCAGCGCTGGGTAAGTAGATTTGCTGGATCCGAGCTATTGAACCTACTACGTATGTCCCATTTTGGCCATTATAACGTCACGGATCGGCTTGCCTGACAGCTGCCCGCCCTAATTCACAATGGTTGCCTATGGATTCAGGATAGGGTCCCCATAGATGTTACATTAATCCATAGAATCACGGGCCTTCCCATGAACGGGCCACAACCTCTAGAGCATGTGGGCAAGAAATACGAAGGGGACACTGTTGAATATGTGCATAAGACCTACCATGTGGAAAGGAATACACGTGGCTTCGTCATAAAATTCATCAGCTTCCCGGCTACGCAGAGGGGAACCATATTACTAGATTGCAAGCTAATTCCCAAGTGCCAGGTTGCAACCGTCCCTGCCTATGTCATTCGGCTAGTTGGTCAGTGTGCGAAGGGGGTCTGCCTCAATTGGGCCCAATACTTATGCGATGAGTTCTTAGCCAACGTCCATGAATTGCAGGAGGAGGGAAAGGCCTTTCTCTATTCCTGGCTACTATTTCTTATAGCCCTCGTTGCATGGGAAACCCCTGCAGAGTCGGTCCTCCCCGAGCTCCCTCCAGATATGTGCGAAGAGGCCCGGTATGCCCATTTGTGGGATTCCCAAGACTCGCAGTGCATAGAAGATAACCGAGTCTTATGGGTCCTATTCCAGATTAGCGTGGCCATAGCCATCAATTCTCGACCTCAGCTGTCCCCAACAGTATATGAAAAATACAAGAATATATCATCATTCCAGGTTACCATGAACAACATTCAACTCTGTAGCCACAAGGATAAAACCTGGATGTCACTGCCTTATATGGTGGTAGATGAGGAAATTGACAATGTGATTGCGCTATGGCCTCTCACCTGGAAGATAGGCTTCAAAACCAGCACAAGGGGCACCGCCGATACTAGCACGACATAGGTACTCCCACCTGTTATCACCAAGGAGACTGGAAGCACAGGGAAAGACTCAGGCGCAACCCGGAAAAAGGACACGCATCCAAAGCCAACCACTACAAAGAACACCGAAGCTGAAACCTAGGTCGATTCGCAGCTGGGCATGGAGGAAGTAAACGTCAGAGGTACGAAGCGGACAAGTGATCCTGTCAAGGGACCTCGAAAGAAGCAGTGCACCCGATGGAAGGAACGAGATGAGATGGTTACATTGACGGATGGAGATCTTGAATAAATCATAGATGCCATCACACTCGCCATCAAAGAAAAATGGGTAGATTTAGAGGAACACCAGAAGGCTGCGATCAACACCATCTAGGAAGAGCTTAGAACCTTGCATCTAAATACATACACGAAATAGATAAGCATGGCTCAAGGATGAATTCCCTTGGCATCTAGCAGTCAAGTGCTAGCCATGGAAGAAATTCGTCTCTGTCCCTTACCGAGCACCACCCTTGTGATCAGTTCGCCGGACCAGGAGATCCAGATTGAAGCAGGTGCAGGGTTGCAGTTGAATCTTGCTAAGCTAACCCACGCAACATTACAGGGTCTCCACACCACGGTGTTTCAGGAGATTCACCATCGGGACCAGCAAGGACACCAACAACTTGGCATGGCTGAACAGACCATCGCACAGCAAAACACAAAAGTACTCTTTGCTGTCGTGCAACAAGAAGAGATCGAAAATATGATCCATTAGCTCTTCACAGAGGTTACAGAAGAAATCACGGTCGTCGCCACCCCCCGGGCTAAAGTGGAAGGATTAGTCACAACATTGAAGGCTTCTAGGATAGAAAAGCAGATCATTAAGACACATTTGGAGCAGAAAATCTCTGACTTACAGGCCAAACTGCAGCCCGAGACACCCCCGGAGGTACGAGCCTAGCACGCTGCGCTAGTAATAGTGGCTACAAACACCATTATAGAATAGATTTCTCAGGGAGCCCAGTTACTTGAAGACGCCATGCAGCTCTGGACCAAGGTCCAATGCGATCCCATCCTCCAGAGAATAAATCAAGACTTGAGGTAGAAGGAGGAATCTTTCGAGCAGATCGCGGCTACATTACCTACCTTGGTCCTTGCACAACGTTTGGCATGATTAAGGACCAATGACACCCTCCAAGCTAAGATCGAGGGACTCCACCAGAAGAAGCATGTTATTGGAGAATGATTGAATCCTTGGGCTGACACAGCCCTCCAGCTCTCACAAGATGTTGATGGTGTTGTGAAACGACTAGACAAGACATTGGAGAGTGTCATGGCCGTGACAGAGGGACCAACATCGCAGAAGCTTATCGATATTGTGTAGAGTGCTGCTGCACAGAGTTAGGAAGTGTTGCCCCCATTAGTCGCAGTTTTCAATGCACTACGCACGCAGGTGGAGACCCCACCGCCACAGTGACTTGGGACAATTCACAAGATTGTTTTGGGGGACTGTTAGAACAGTTTCTCCTACAGAAGCTATGAATATGGTCCATTTTTGTATATTTCTTATTATATTTAGTCTAACGCAGGGGTTTTGGGGTAGGTCAAAGCCCCTAATGCATTATAAATGGATCAAGGGTAGACCAAGAGTCCGTAAACCATGGTTTGCGGACCATTGTATGCGTAGGCTAAAGTAGTATAATTAATTGAACCTTTTTGAGTTGTAAGGGAGAGATTGAATTAAGATTGGTGTGAATTGAGAATTACTAGATCTCTTTTGAGTTTTTGGGGAAAGGACTCCTGCTGGCTGTGTGTGCAGAGATCCCGAGTCCTATTGTGTGCAGACCCTGTTGCTGTGTGCGCAGGATGGGTTTTGCGTATTGTAAAAGGATATGAAGGATTAATGAATGCAAAAGGCTGTTGAATATCTGAATCTATTGGTCTTATGAATCTGTGATATCTGATGATGTATGCTCTGTGTCATTGATTTGAGCTGCAAAATTACTTGTATTACTTGTTTATATTTCGATCTGGATCTGTTATGTTATGCATAAGACTATATTGAGCTCCTCCAGTAATTGTGTTAAGTACTTATGCTGCATTGACAATTGATCTAAATCTGTTTATTAGACTTTAGGCAAGAATGGCTGCAATATTTTCATTATTGTCCAGTATATGTTATTTATTGTGACTATATATGGTATTGCACATGTGGATACGAAGGGACTGATAGATCTGGGTTCTGTAGTATGCAATATGATATTTGTGAAGTCGAACAAAGTTTTTCATGACTTACCTGCCCTCTCCCAAGGTGCGGAAACCTAGTTCTACCACCCTCCCATACTACTTCAGGTGAGACTTTGGCCTGCGCAAGCAGGTCACTGCCGAAAGGGCCAGTAGTATCGGGGTTTGTTGACAAACCTTCACCTCTGAACTTGGGCCAAGACCCGTCGAGCCAACAGACACCAAACACATAAGATTAATTATCAGAAAGTAAGTGGACCATATCCACACATCTTTAACTAGTTTTCATTTTTTCAAAATATTTTCATTAGGTTTAGTTTAAATTTTGCATTAAGATTTGGGACTAGGATCGAAGTATCAAAAGTTTGTTGATATCCTCACAAAGCCATTAGGACATATAAGTTTTTTTTATCTCTGAAAGTGTCTAGGAATGAATGATGGCGGCAGTTGTGATTAAGGGAGAGTGTTGGAAATAAATCCCAACAACCGCCATGAATAAGAAGTAGCATCAACCCACAACTTCATTGAATGTTTGTGTAGAGAAGGATGAAGCTTCAGTTTTCAACTCTGAAGGCGTTCATGAAAAATCCAAACAAAGGAGTACCCAACCTTAACTCTACGTTTAAGTCTTACCCAATGCATTACTTACCTTTTTTCCTGCAGGCACAACCCACAAAATTTTATATTTTCTGATAAGTTCCCCAAGTTATGTTGTTTAATTTGCGATGCAATATCGCCACCGCTTATCGCAATCACTGAAGTTTGTGTTTACCGTTAAATGCCTGCAAGGTATTTTGTTTTGGATGTGATGCGACATGCAAAATCGCATATGTTTTAGTTTCTAGTTAAGCGCCCGCAAAGTTAATTTTTTTGCGATATGATGCAATCGTGCCACCGCACATCGCAATCACAAAGTCTTAAGGATTTCCGTTATGGCAACAAGTTAAGATTTGCGCCATGCGATGGAGGGCCAGACGCGACGTGATTCAAAGTCGGAACTGATAATATTGTTGAGATTGCAACAAGATGATGAACTTAGTGAAAAGAGTCGCCTTCACTAAGTGGGCCCGTAGGCTATTTTTGGCACAAGTCTATTTTTAGACATGTCGATCATATTCTATGAGTTGCAGGATGCTATTTGTGGATGGTTGGTCAAGTTGGAAAAATAGATGGACTTCTATTTTTAGACATATTGGGCGGAATCTATTTTTAGATTGCCAGTCTAAAAATAGATATGTCGAATATTATTAGCTCTTAATAATATTTGAACTATAAACATTATCTTATTCTCTTGGAGCACTTCAGTTAAGTGCACAGATGTGGCACAGGAGCTGACAGAAGGAATTACGCTATTCCTGAGGGTTAAGTGGAGCTATTGCATGGAGACTTCAGTTAGAACTCATGTGACAGAGTTTGGTGGAGTTATTGAGGTAGTTGGTGGATTTTTGTTCAGTTTAACTCAGTTAGACATAGTTGAGCTAGTTGTATCTAGTCTAACTAGTTGATACACTAGTGAGAGTGGTGTGAATTAATTATTAATTAATTCACTAAATATTAACTCATTAATTAACTAAAGAATACATCAGTTAACTACAATGCATGGACAGTTTCAGTGGAGACCAGTGGAGATGTAGGTGAAAGAGCAAGTAGAATATTAGTTGTGACTATAGTGTTGCATGATTTTTCACCACACATTGATGGAGATGCCAATGAGGATTACGTGAGAAAGGCTGGATCAATTCGAGTTCATTCAGATCCATTATTCAACAGGGATTGCCCAGTAGATGCAGGCTAGCGGGTGGCAGAGATCGGTGCATGGATTTGCAAGATCTAGCCTGATTAGTGTGTAGCGATTGGATTGTACTTAGAGCTTGTGAGAAGCTTTGTATGAGGATTGTTACATGATCTCTATGAAATATATTATATATAGATAGTTTTGGTTTTTAGCTTCAGGCTTTCTCGTAAATCACCATGTTAATGTGTGTGAATTTTTATGGTTTCAATGTGTGCATGCAATTGATTTAATTTCCGCATATGATGATCAATGGTGGAATAGATTATGTATTGTGCATGAAGTCAAATAGTATATGATCAGGAGAATATTAGAAATATAACATATTAGTTATATAATTTCTACATTTTATTAGAGCGACATTGATCATTGGAGAAATTGCAAAGCATTGAAGCGGTTGAGTTTTGTGCTGGTGGAATTCGAATTTGCAATAGTGTTTTCTTGGTGTCAAAGTTGAGATGTCTTTCAATGGATTGAGATTGGAGTATGCCTTTGAGGGCAGCTCAAATTATATTGCATGGAAGGATAGGATGGAGGTGGTGCTGGAGGATAATGGGTTGAAGGAGCTCATAGATGCAAAAATTCCAAAACCTGCTTCTAGCGATGCAGTCGCACTTGACGCATGGTGAAAGAAGACAGCAAAATGTTGAAGGATTCTGTTGGAAGGTGTGAAGGATCACATAGTATCCATCCTTCATGGTAAATATTATCCATTCTTGATGTGGAAAGCTTTGACAGAGTTGTTCCAAAGCAAGAGTGACCAGAGGAAGTTGGCGCTCAAGGATAAACTCAGGAAAATAAAAATGGAGAAGGGCGAAAGTATACCCAAGTACCTCACAAAGTTTTTCCAGTGCAGGGATGAGCTGGGAAGTGTGGGGGTTACTGTAGATGAAGAGGACTTGGTGAGCTTGGCCCTCCTTTGGCTTCCAAAGAGGCTGAATCAGTGACTCGCCAATGGTCGGGAGAAACTCGCAGGAATGGAATGGACTTTCGTCGGATTCAGGCAGAGGAGATAAGGCCGTAGTACCAGGGATGGATCTTCATCGAACAATGAAGATGATAAAAACGTGGCTTTGGCTACCAAAGCAAGGAAGGAAGGGCAAGAAAATCCTTCAATCCCAAGTGTTTAAAGGCAAGAAGCAGACATGTCCAAGGTATGCTTCCACTGTCACCAACACAGACATTATGCCACTAATTGTCCACAGAAGAAGAAAAATAAGCAGGCTGCTGGATTTGCAGCTGGAGAGGCCTTAGCCTCGCAGTTTGAGCTGGATTTTTTGCTGATCGCATGCTTGGTCTCAAGTGTGATGGGATCAGTTTGGTTTCTTGACAATGGTGTGTCATTCCACGTGACCGGAGACAAAGATTTTTTTCCTGATCTGGATGAGAAGGATCTTAGAGTGCACATCGAGATGGGCGATGATGGTAGATACAGTGCGACTGGTATCAGGACCATTTCCTTTGAGAGGGAGTCTAGCAAACCTTTCATCTTGAAGAATGTCATGCATGTTCCAGGATTGAAGAAGAATCTTATCTCTGTGGCGATGTTGGAAGACAAGGGATATGATGTTGTCTTTAGCAAGGGAAAGGCTTTCCTACACAGTAAGGAAACTAGTGAAACCCGGAGGATAGGGGTTTGATTTAAGAACCTTTATCAGTTGCAGGTAGATGGCTGCGCAGCAATGGCAGGCAAAGCAAAAGGAGTGGTGAGCCGGGATGAGGGCGAACTATGGCATAGGAGATTGGGCCATCTTCACCATGGTGCTTTGAAAATTTTGCAGCAGATTTCTACCGGGCTTCCCAAAGGTACACTTGCGCAGTCAGATCAGTGCAAGGGATGTACTTTGGGAAAATTTGTGAAAGCCACCTTTCATGAGAAGGATAGTTCGCGCCATGACGATCTTGAGAGAATTTACACAGACGTAGGATCCTTCGGAAGCTTCGACAACAAAGCATCGTGTATTATGTGATATTTTTGGATGACTTTTTCTCAGAAGGCAGATATTTCATGTAAGAAGAGCAAGACATTCTCTAAGTTCTGTGAGTTTAAGGCACTGGTGGAGAAAGAGTCGGGGAAGCAGGTGAAGGCTCTTAGGAGTGATAATGGTGGTGAATTCATCTCTGGCGAATTCAAATACTTTTCCAGCGCAGAAGGAATTCAAAGAGAGCTCATAACGCCTCATAACCCACAACAGAATGGGGTCGTAGAGCGAAAGAACAGAATGATCGTGGGTGCTGCATGAGCAATGTTGCATGATCAGGGCCTTCCCATACACTTGTGGGCTGAAGCTTGCAATACTGCAGTTTATGTGCAAAACCGTTGTCCTCATAGAGTAGTTGGCATGAGTACACCTGAAGAGGCATTTTCTGGTAAGAAGCCTGATATTTCTCATTTGAAGATTTTTGGCTCACCTGTTTACATTCATGTGAAGAAGGATGCCAGGAAGAAGATGGAGCTGATCGCAGAGGTTGGGATATTTGTGGGGTACACAGAAACACCCCACAACTATCATGTGTATTTTCCAGACAGTAAGAAGACTATTGTGCAACAGGATATCAAATTTCATGAGGAGAAAGCCATGACGTGTTTTCCTGAGAGGGAGCCACACTTGCGTGCAGATGAGGAGCTATTAGTTCGTAAGGATGAGCCTCAGGATGTGGATCAGCCACAAGAGGAGGTTCATGGAGTGGAAGAAACCACTGATGCAGTGTCAATCATCAGAGGGTAGAAGCGCACTACAGAAGCTGAGCGATCGAATCTTGATGCAGAGAATATTGTAGGAGCACCTACATCACAGCACAGACAGAGACAGACACTTGACCGATATACTGGATACATGGCTATGATGAGCAAGTATATTGTGATAGAGCCATCTTCTTTCGAGGAAGTTGTGGAGGACCCTGCATGGGTAGATGCCATGGTGGAAGAGTATGATTCGATTATCAGAAACAGAGCATGGGAGATTGTCCCCAGGCTGGAAGGGAAATTAGTGTTAGGTTCAAGATGGATCTACAAAGTGAAGCAAGCAGCTGACGAGAGCGTCGAGAAGTACAAGGAAAGATTTGTTGCCCGGGGCTTCTCACAGATTGAGAGGATCGACTATGAGGAAACCTTTGCACCTGTCGCAAGGTATTCTTCCATACAGAGCATCCTAGCTCTCTCAGCGCAGATGGGATGGCACATTCATCAGATGGATGTGAAGACTGCATTCCTCAACGGAGTCATTGAGGAGGAGGTGTACATAGAGCAGCCTGAAGGTTTCGAGAACTTCAGTAGTGAGTCGCATGTGTGCAGGCTCAAAAGAGCGTTGTATGGGTTGAAACAAGCACCTCGTGCTTGGTACACACGGATAGACAGTTATTTAACCGGTCTTGGATTCACCAAGAGTGAGGCGGATCCGAACCTATACCAGATTGTGGTGGAGGTAAGTTGTTGATCATTATAATTTATGTAGATGATTTTATTTTGATGGGTGATGAACAGTTGATACTCTCATGCAAGGCTGATCTTGCAAAAGAGTCGGAGATGAAGGACTTGGGCCTCCTTCATTATTTCCCGGGATTGCAAATTTGACAATGCAGTGATGGATTGTTTGTGTCTCAAGGCAAGTATGCCCGGGAGATACTGGAGAAGTTCAACATCCAAGGCTGCAAGCCTATCGACACTCCTCTTCCTGGTGGTTGGAGGAAAGAGGATGCTACATCGGTAGAGGTAGTGGATGCCACTGTTTATCGAAAATTGGTTAGTTCGCTCATGTATCTAGTCAATACACGACCGGACATATGCTATGTTGTTAACCAGCTTTCACAAGCTATAGTTAAGCCTACCAAGCTCTTTTGGAAGGTGAGGAAGCATGTATTGACATATCTCAGAGGCACATCGAGATATGGATCGTGGTATAGACAGGAGGATGAGTTGAGGCTGCATGGCTTCATGCACTGGTATCATCATATCAGAGATTGTGTGCAGTGGAAGATCATGTTACTTTCATACATTCCTACGGAGGATCAGGATGCTGATATCTTGACGAAGGCGCTCACCAGGAGAAAATTCGAATACCATAGAGGTAGGATCGGGGTGGCAGATAATCCCTATCTTGTTGAGAGGGAGTGTTGAGATTGCAACAAGATGATGAGCTTAGTGAAAAGAGTCGCCTTCACTAAGTGGGCCCGCAGGCTATTTTTGGCGCAAGTCTATTTTTAGACTATGTGTATTTTTAGACATGTCGATCATATTCTATGAGTTGCAGGATGCTATTTGTGGATGGTTGGTCAAGTTGGAAAAATAGATGGACTTCTATTTTTAGACATATTGGGAGGAATCTATTTTTAGATTTCCAGTCTAAAAATAGATATGTCGAATATTATTAGCTCTTAATAATATTTGGACTATAAACATTAACTTATTCTCTTGGAGCACTTCAGTTAAGTGCACAGATGTGGCACAGGAGCTGACAGAAGGAATTACACTAATCTTGAGGGTTAAGTGGAGCTATTGCATGGAGACTTCAGTTATAAATCATGTGACAGAGTTTGATGGAGTTATTGAGGTAGTTGGTGGAGTTGTGTTCAGTTTAACTCAGTTAGACACAGTTGAGCTAGTTGTATCTAGTCTAACTGATTGATACACTAGTGAGAGTGGTGTGAATTAATTATTAATTAATTCACTAAATATTAAATCATTAATCAACTGAAGAATACATCCGTTAACTACAGTGCATGGACAGTTTCAGTGGAGACCAGTGGAGATGTAGGTGAAAGAGCAAGTAGACTATTAGTTGTGACTATAGTGTTGCATGATTTTTCACCACACATTGATGGAGATGTCAATGAGGATTGTGTGAGAAAGGCTGGACCAATTCGAGTTCATTCAGAGCCATTCTTCAGTAGGGATTGCGCAGTAGAGGCAGGCTAGCAAGTGGCAGAGATCGGTGCATGGATTTGCAAGATCTAGCCTGATTAGTGTGTAGCGATTGGATTGTACTGAGAGCTTGTGAGAAGCTTTGTATGAGGATTGTTGCATGATCTCTATGACATATATTATGTACATATAGTTGGGGTTTTTAGCTTCAGGATTTCTCGTAAATCACTGTGTTAATGTGTGTGAATTTTTATGGTTTCAATGTGTGCATGAAATTGATTTAATTTCCGCATATGATGATCAATGGTGGAATAGATTCTATATTATGCATGAAGTCAAATAGTGTATGACCAGGAGAATCTTAGACATATAACATATCAGTTATATAATTTCTACAAATATTTCAGGTCCATCATATTATGTTTTGTATGTTGTTTCGTGTGAAAACAACAACACAGCTCAGTGCGTCGTTTAATGAAGAAATTGACCTTGACAGCAAAGGGACGATTCGTTGTTACCCGTCCATGAAGCATTGAATAGCATTTAATTTTTCCAGGATTTGGCCATTTGTATTAAAATCTATGTAATTTCATTTTGATAGTGTGATGGAATAGAAAAATGAATTTCGTTCCGCTCCTGTGTTTTATACTGTCTATGTCCGTGAATTTTATTTTACGCGGTAATTTGTGCATTCTCAATGTCGTGGGGGAAACACATTTCCTATGTGTTTTTTTTATTCAATATTTCCAACAAATCTCGAACTGTGCAATGGATTAGACAAATGCGGAGGCAAATGATTAGACTACCGCAATGGTGGTGTCTTGTGGTTTGTATTATTTTCTTTGTGATATTCCCCTTTGTAGCCAAAGATAGAATTTCCTGGAGCTCCCACGGAGTAGCGGCTAGTTTCCTAGAAGAAACAACAACTATGTTACCCTGAACTCCAACAAGTGAAGACTGACGAGAGGAATATACCATGGTAGGCGAGGTCTCGAACGTCCATGTCGGAATGGGCGTGCTCGATCACCCTCGTTTCCTCACCAAAACCATTTTCTTTAGCTTCACATTGTGCAATATGGAAGAGACGAATACGATGACGAACACTCTCTCTTCCGAATGTTTCCTCCTCTCCGGATGAACTTGTAAAATTATTAGAGCACAAATATGGATCTAGTTGAAGAATAGTTGCACAAAATTTCCAAGTTGAAAAAGAAAAACAATTAGAATTGAGAATGAAATTAATTCATCAATATTAGGTTGAGAATCAATATGTAAAGAAATTAAGTTAAACTTAGTTTTACATGCAATAAATATGGATAGTTAAAGCTAACTGAAGCTAACTGTGCTTTATGTTCTGTTAATGTGCACATGCACCACATGCAAGCAGTAAATTAACTAACTAATCCACGTGCACATCTCATGTAAGCACTCGAGTTAACTAGCTAAAAACAAGTGCACATTGCATGCAATTTCTAGAGTTGAACTAAAACTAATCTAGGTGCATGTACACCAACACCCCCCCTTAAGCATAACTTAGGTGAATGTGATGCAAAATGAATGAGTCCCAGCAACATGGCCATTTTAGGTACCCATATAAAATTCATGAAAAGAGGAAAGAGGGAAAACCTAGTGGGAAGAAAACCCCCCCTCAAAATATAATTGAAAAGTAGAGAAAAGACAACTGCTAGCTAGTCGCGTCCTTCACCCCGAGATGATCTCGCTGAAATCGAAACTTCTGCTCAATGAAATTCTTGTTGAAGATATCAACAGTCTACTCGGACTTGGAAAACACTGAAGATCGATGATCCCATCTTGGATCTGGAGGAATAAGCTTCATTTTTGGAAGCATAGGTATCAACTCCCATGTTTGGATCAAGGACTGAATTTCCTTATACATGGTTGCATGCCAATATGGATTCCCTGCAACTTCGTCATGCAATTGACGATCAAATTCATGTACCCTATATGCATGCATGAGAATCGATGTCTCTAGGGATGCATGCATGTGCATGTGTGGCCTTCGATATGCCTTTGTGGTTGCATACATGTGCATACATGGTGCTATAAATGCCTCCTTAGATGAATGCATGGGCATGCATGGCTCTGCGACTGAGAGTAAATGTGGGGCATCATTAAATTGAGACTGTGTCAAATCTGTGTCAATAGTAGAGGAATCAAAGTCCTCTTTTATGATTTTGAAAGTAGTTTCTTCATCATTAGCAAAGGAATATATTTCCTCATGTGCAATGTCTTCGTTATTGGATAAGATAAAATTCTCATCTGCAACAGGCCCATTAACAATAAAAGAAGCAAAATCTTCTTGTTCAACACTGTCTTGAGAATATTTCTCCACATTTTTGGAGTCTTCACCACTTTCATGACTATTATAATAAGTCGATCTCTTTGCCTCCAAATGGTTTTCTTCTAGATCAATTTCATCACCATATAATCCTTTCAACGTAGTCCAGATTTCATGTGGTGATTCAATATTTATGATCTCATAAAGAATATCACAAGACACAGATAAACACAATATTCCATAAGCCATGTCAGATCTATTAAGCGATTTTGACTTCTCATCCTCTAAGATTGGTTCTGTCTCAATTCCCATGACTATTTGATACAAGCCTTTGCTCCTAAGATGAAGCAAAATCATTTGCTTCCATTCCTGTTAATTGTATGGAGTCATAATCGTTGAAGATGAGAACTCCATTGCGACAAATTTTCTAATATTTGGATCTCCAAATCAAATCTTCAAACAATTTCCAATTCTATGCTCTTCAAACCTGAAAAAACATTGTTCATGCAACTTCTCCAAACCCTTGTAGCTCCGATACCATGTAAAATTATTAGAGCACAAATATGGATCTACTTGAAGAATAATTGCACAAACTTGCCAAGTTGAAAAAGAAAAATAATTTGAATTCAGAATGAAATTGATTCATCAATATTATGTTGAGAATCAATATATAAAGAAATTAAGTTAAGCTTAGTTGTACATGCAATAACTATGGATAGTTAAAGCTAACTGAAGCTAAGTGTGATTTATGTTTTGTTAATGTGCACATGCACCACATGCAAGCAGTGAGTTCACTAACTAAGCCATGTGCACATCGCATTTAAGCACTCGAGTTAACTAACTAAAAAAAAGTGCACATTGCATACAATCTCTAGAGTTGAACTAAAGCTAATCTAAGTGCATGTACACCAACAAAACTCCTCTATGCTTCCCTTGTCCCTCCCCATTCAAAAGATTTGGCTAATATGAACTCAAAACTTAGTCGCAACTCCATATTTGAGTTCGCTCTGCAATCTTTAAACAAATTTTCTTCAGAGCTAGGACCTCGTTTAATCTTTACTCCATAATGAAGAGGAAAAGCTCAAAGCCGAAGCTTGTACTGTCCATTGAACTCTATTCTTTAGCAGAAACCTAGAATGAACTCGACAATATTGAGCATTCTTTTATCATCTGATGAACTTTTGCGCTCTTATTAGCAGAATTTCGCCACTTGAAAAACAATTCGCGCCTACCTCGCTTTCCAGCCATATATGCATGGTTATTGTTAGGCAAAGGCTCCTCAAGTTAGCTCTTTTTTCCACTGACCGTAACTGAAACAATAACAACCTGCTCAAATTAACTCCTCTGCAGAAAAAATGTCAAACACACCACATACCGCAATTCCTCAAATTCTCAAAACCTCAATAAAACTCAATGCTTCCAACGGAATTAGGGCGATTCTGTGCTCCTTTTTCACTCGAATTCAAGCTCAACCCTCGTGCTCCCTCAGCTTCACACCATTAAGACAAACAAAATAAGGTTGGAGTTGAGGCCAAGAACTTTGAAATATTTATAAAGTGTTAACCCCTTGTAAAATCCAGTAATATAATAAATAATAAATATGACCCAGATTTTTAAATACAAAGATATAGAAATGTTGTAATATTTATAAAGCATTGCCCCTTTGTAAAATCAAGTAATGTAATAAATAATAAATAAATAATAAATATGACCTAGATTTTTAAATACATAGATATAGAAATGTTGTAATCTTTTAATAAAATAAAAAATTATAAAATTAATATTAATATTAATATTTTTAATTATAATTTTTAATTAATAATTAAATTAGTCTAGATATATTTTAATTTCAGATTTATAAAGGAATCAAATCATTTGAATTGTAATTTTTTTTTAGAATGAAAAGAGATTTGATCCTTTTTTATACTTAAGCATCCACATTTAAAATGGATCTAGGTTAGTTTTTAAATGCACTTTGTTATAATATCATTAATCAATATCATTGCATACCAATACATATGTCCAAAATATTATTGATCATTTCACATGAATATTTTTAATTAATTAATTAAATATAAAAAAGTTTCAGCCTTTCATTTATAACTACTACTAAAAATATTCTATAGAGATTAAATTCCTACCATTCATCAAATAATTATTTGTAATTAAATTAAAAGTTCTAAAATCTTATTTTAAAATAAATAGATCTATTACAAAATTACAAAATGTAAATCATAGATCATTTCACTTGACATTTTTTAATTAATTAATTAAACTACTACTAAAAATATTTTATGGAAATTAAATTCCTACTATTCATCTAATAATTTTTTATAATTAAATTAAAAGTTCTAAAATCTTGTTTTAAAATTAATACATCTATAGAAGAAGTTACAAAATTATAAAATGTAAATTGATTGATATGTATGTAATTTAGATTTTATCTCCAAAAGTAATTCTATAAATTAAAAAAAAAAAATCAAAATTTTCATTTAAAATCAAAATTTTATAAAATTTTATAAAATATTGAATAATATAAAAATGTTAGATCTAAGACTTTTGTGATCCATAATATAGATAAAAGAACTTTCAGATTAATCATCATTAGGATTAGGATTAGGATTAATCCTAATGATGTGATTAATCTGAAAGTTCTTTTATCAATATAAAAATGATTAAACAAAAGTGGTGTGTTTGTAAGCATTGCTTCATGGACTTATTAAAACCACCCTAGATCTATGTTTACTTAATTGCCTAGAGGGATCAAATCTGTAAAGGTGCAAACTTCTTTATTAAGTGCAAAACTTGAAAAAATCGACCCTCACACCTTTTGATAGATCCAAAGTTAAGATGGATCTAGGTTGGTTAAATATTTTTTCTTGTCAAGTAAGAATATTATTGGCAAAACCATGGCTTGTCAAAATGAGCCCAAAAACTACCAAGAGTAAATCCGAGAGATAATTTTAAAGACTTGTGTTTAAGTTGTTTAATGTGTAGAATTTAAGTGCCACATAAGGTTTTTTACAGTGCTAAATTGATTTATGCATTCAAAAATGCATTTTAAACAACAAAAAATAACATTATTTCCTTAAATTATTTTGTCGCATTAAAAAAACTATTTCGTTTATAAGTTAAACTACGCCTATTATAATTTTTATATTTTAAATAATTTGACATTTCCAAATTTATTTTTAATTGTATATAAAATATTTTTGGGATAATCAAATTCAAGCATATTATGTGATTATCACCCAAAGATTTTATATACATTTTATGGTTTGTATTATTTTTTATTTTTTAATTTTCCCTGTTTATATAACATAAAAATACATTAGAACATCTCTTCCATGCTAGTGCTTCTTAGCACAATAATATGTATATAAATTAGATTTTATCAAAAAAAACATTCTTATAAAATAACGAAAACATCAATTTTTTCATTTAAAATAGAAAATTATAAAATATTAAATAATATAAAAATCATTATACAAAAATTGTACCTTAATAATGTGTTTGTAAGAGTTACTTCATGGAATTATTAATGGAGTTTCTACGGAGGGGGAGGAATTGCCCGGACAACCAAAAGTGGTCGGAATCCAGGAAAAAAAAAATAAGAAATCTTGCAGTAGCAGTGTTTGAATCATGTTTTTTATAGTGGAAATGTATTCAACACCATCAAAACCCTCTAGAGCACCCAAAATATTGAATTTTGATAGCTATAACCTAGATTTACAAAAATCCCTGCCAGAATTTCTTAAAATCTTACCTAAATTTCCATGATTTTCAGGGCAAAAAAACTGTCTCGCTAGACTACGGCCTTATTAATTTACCAATATAGATCCATCTTAACTCACAGATGTATCAAGCATCTAGAAGGATCAAATCTCTCAAGGTACAAACCTCTTTTTTGAGTGCAAAATTTGAGAAAACGTTTGTACCTTGATGGGTTTGCATTTAAGATGGATATGTGTGTGTGTGTGTGTGTGTGTGTGTGTGTGTGTGTGTGTGTGTGTGTGTGTATATGTATATATATATATATATATATTCTTGTCACATAATGTTGATCTCAAAAACTACCGACTGTAAATTGACTTTATGACCTCAATCTTTTTATGGTAAGTTGGGTGTGTCCTTATATTAATCAAAAGAAAAACTTTACATTACCACAGGTGGCCTCAACTTGCCCCATGGGAAACCACATAATTTTGGCCACCAACCTTTAGAGTAGAGTAAAAAATTGAAACCTATACAACATCAAAATTTCTACAATATAATCTATAGATCTATAATAACAAAAATTCCTAAGCATTTCCATAAACTAGATCAATCAAAAGGGTTGATAGGTTTCAGGTCGTGGTCATCCATTACCTTCTCTCTCACCCTCAGAGACTCTATGACCTCCATTCGATTTTACTTGAACTATCGTAACAATATTTATAAGCATTAATTTGTTATAATTTATTTATTTATTTATTTATTTTTAAATAATTTGATTTATATATTCATTTTTAACAAGTTAAATTATTCACAACATAACCAAACATTGTAACATCTCTTCCATATCACATTAAAGGGCACTTCTTGACCCAATGTTAAAAGATATGTTAAGAGATAAAAAAATCATGATACTTTCCACTATAATTCTCATAATCTTGAAGTTTAAAAATTATCATAAACTTAAAGATATGTTAAGACACTACAACATAAAGGAGGGCTTTAAGACAATATTTAAGACAATTTTTGGGTAAATTGTCTTAACTTGAGACAAAAGAAAACTTGTGTGTTGTCTTAAATATCGTCTTTGAGTGCGTGTATCAAATTAAATTGTCCTAAAATATTGTCTCTATAAAGACAATTTCATTTTTGTCTCGCCAGAGACAGTTTCATTTTTGTCTCTCTAGAGACAATGGTTTCACTACAACACAAACGGGGGGGTTAAGACAATTTTTGGGTAAATTGTCTCAACCTGAGACAAAAATAAACTTTTGTATTGTCTTAAATATTTTCTTTAAGTGAGTGTCTCAAATTATTGTCTTAAAAAATTGTCTCTATCAAGACAATATATAACGCAAGCATTATTGTCTCTTATAAGACAATTTCATTTTTGTCTCTCCAAAGACAATAGTTGGAATTAAAGACATATTGTCTTTATGGAGACAATGTCTTTAATCCTATATATTGTCTCTCTAGAGGCAATATAAAACAATGAATCCAGAAAAATATCTCATCAATAAAATAAATCAATATAAAAATATATAATTAAAAAAATCTACAATATCATTCAATAATTCATATTAGGGTACAGTGCAATCAAACCACCAACATCCAGCATGGCAGGAGCTCTTCCATTGAGCTAGCACCCTTTAAAGAATTATGTGAGGAGTTATGACAGTCCTTGAAATTGTATAATAGGCATTGATTTTTAAAAAATGTTCAACACATGATGGCATAATCCTTGTAAAATATATGATCATGCAAGCCCCTGTGTTTAACTTAATAAAAAATAACTCAATGGAGTTAGCTCACTATGACACCCTTGTAGCTTGACTTTCACAAAAAGCTAATAATAAACAATAATCTACAAAGAAATTAATCTATCCATACAAAAAAATTTAACAATAATTAGCACAAGTAATACAACCACCACCCAAAGAGCTACACCAGCTTACTAGTAGGAACTGATGACACATATGATGTACACAACAAGCCATAACTACATCGTCAACTCATTCAAGATAGATTGGGCACTCTACTCATTCACTGTTACTAATTTATCTAGCCACTTCTTCAATGAAAGCTTTTGAAGGTACATAACTAGAATCTCCATTGACACACATTTGGCTTCCTAGAAGAAAACGCCTTGCTCTCTTATACATATCAAATGATTGTTGTGTATCACCCCAGTTAATGATAAGGTAGCAATTATAACAAATTCCATGTCATCTTATTCGAATTAGAACACTGTTGTGTATCACCCCAGTTATTGATAACTTAGCAATTAGAAAAAATTCTAACATATAACAACTCATAAGACAATTAAAAAAACTCTTGATCTTTGGGGCTCAAAATAATGTTTTTCAATAAAAATAATTTTACAAAGGATAATAAAAATAATTTTATGAAGGACATTCTAAAGTAGAACTTACCTCATGAGAATAAAAGGACGTTCACAATTGGCACAACCTAAAAAAAAATTCCATAATAGATGCATAATTGTGAAGAACTTTGCCTTATTCAACAAATTGATTAAATTCGACCTGTATATAGAAATAAACACCATAGATTTTTTAAGTCAAACCAAAATCACAAAAAAAAAATGAATCAAAACTATTATTATATTTCCTTTCCATGCATCAGAGAAGTATTTGCCTTAGATATTCTATATAAAGTTGTATAAAATTCGTTCTCAGCTTTAGTGAACTCACACTCAATCACTTGTACATCGATAGGAGGAAGAACAAGAATGGGTCTGAATATTCATGAACAAATATTAGAAATCACTCAAAGGGACTGGACATCAAAAGCCAGATGAAGGCCCAATTCTACATTCATACCTTCCCTCTTTGCAGTATTGTCTTTTGTCCTTCGCAATGTCAAGGGCCTTAAGATAGCTTGAACTAGATTCAAACCACGTTCACCGCCTTCCTCAAATGGTTTTTGAATTAATTTATACCACCTGGACACCACAAGGTATACTACTCAAATTATGACATCCTATTATAATCTATAAAATTGAAGTTGTGAGATGAAATCAAAATTTTGCAACTGTAAAAGAAAAGCCATGTACATTTGAACTTTTCTGAACAATGCAACTCCTTCATGCATTTTAGCAATGGTGCATTTGCATTCCTTACTACAGATTTGCAAAAAACCCTGGCTACAGAAGTAACATACTAAACAAGATGGTAATAGTGAATTAACATTTTGTAGCAAGTTTTTGTAATAGTTCGGTTCTAGGTGGAAATATCAATTTGATTGTGGGTAAACAAAGCTTCAATAAATGTATGTATTAAAGTACATGGTATGACAAAACATGGTGCTAAAGTTTACCAAAAAAAATGATTGTAATACCATTAGTAGCCTAAGTGTGCAGGAAGTCATTAATTTCCTATCAGATGACCACAAACATTTATTATAAGACAAAATTACTATTCAATTGAAATGTAGCATTTCCCAAGTGTTTGTATGGAACAAAAATAGTTTGAAAAAACATCACTCTCACCAAGCCCATTTCTACTGTTTCAATTCATCATCTATGCATTGCTCATCACATTTAATAAATACATTGCTTATATTCTCCATGCAAGTCAATAAAAACTATTGCATACTGATAGTTTCAAAAAATGTCTACTTGTTTGCCCGATCAATGTGCTCATTGTAAAATGGCAATTGACAACAACCTCACAAGTCACAATCATTTTATGAATTTTCAATCTTTCTCACCCGAGTCAAGCTAAGAGTTAAAAATTCCTTGCACGGAAAAACTCTTGGGATCGTCAAATGATAAACCTCTATAACTTGAAAATTATTTACAATGTTGCATTAACACCCAAAACATATTCTCTACCTACATTCACATAGGTCCAAAAATGCCAACCCCAAATATGGTAGCCTAAACTTTCACCTCAAACTGTATTCCATGGAGTTATTAGTTGTTTTTAATCTTGAAGAGAATTTAGCATTTTAGCTGAATATGTTCCCATGTGACACCATATCCTCCCTCCATTTCAATCTCACTTTCATTAATAGTAATGGTTTCAAGGAGTCTAAAACCTTGAATAATTCAAGTTATTTCTACTCTATTTATACCATATATTGTATCACAAATGTAGTATAGCATGTAGAATATCTCAACATTTTATGATACCCATACCGATATTGATGCCATCTAATCTTGAAATAGATCTTCCAAAACCTCATTGCTCTAGAAACAAGAAAATTAATTATTTAAGTCAACAACCTATGTAATTTGTAGTAAGGCAACTAGACAAGAAGATTCACAAGTTTCCATTTGAAAACCTGGTAACATTATATTTAATTTGGGCTCAATTCTTGGGCTAGGGACAAATCAAGTCTTTGAGATGTCACATATAGGAAAATAACATGAGTAAAATGCAGAGTTTCGATAAATGAAAGAAAATAGATAATTTTTTGCATTTCACGAGTCCACAGGTGATAACCTAGTCCCAAAAAGAATATCAAATCTGAAAATCACTCCATGAAAAATATAAACCAGGTAGCATGAGTCCACTCCAGAGACAAATCCAACCCAAAAAGCCAAAATAAAATAAAATTGTGAGGACTGAAAATGGTAGTAAAGACACCACAAAAGGCGTCCAAGCAAGAGTCATCTTCAAAATAGTTATTATTTCTAACCTCTTTGAACCATTTAAAATAACAATAATATTGATATACCTTACAATGAAATTTTCCTCCAACAAGTAACCCAACGCATCAACAGTCCATAAATATAGAAAGGCACCAAAGGATAGCCCTATTGAATCAACTATTGTAACACTATCTACAAGGATAAGGCTTTGTGACAAAAACTAAGGCCAAGGATTTGGCAAAAATATCACTCATTATACCCACACACTGTGAATCAAAACCTAAGCACATCAACCATATTAAAGATGAAATAACAATCAACTTAATCATAGGATTTTTAAAGTCAACCTTCAACTTATGGAATTTTTGCCCTATCTCTGTAGCCTCCCAAGCTGAAACCACAATATCAAGGATGAATCCCCCATCGACAAACCTAGTTCACTTCGTTTGCACTACATTCTTGGAAACTGACCAGGTCCTCAAAGCCCAGACTTTGTCACAATTTTGTAAGAAATTATAAGGAAAGTAATAGGTTTTGAACCACCTATAAATTATCTCATTGCATTCCTATTAATAGGCCTCATCAAGTGATAATTGAGACTCGAGAAACTCAAAGAGGAAGCTAGAAGAAAAAACTTTCTACATCTAGACAATAAATATGATCCCCAATAAAGTCCCACATGAACTTATAGACTTCATAAGGAAAACCATACAATCCTAAAGAATTTCTATTTTGCATTGAATTAAAGGAAGCACATAAATCATCTCTCATAATATCCTGAACCAAAATATCAATATTCCCACTACTGACCCTACAAAGGATAATCATGTAACAAGCATCTTGTGCAACACTCACACTATTTGTCAAAGGAAAAAGACCAAATATAGTAAAAGGGATACCACTACTATAGATGTACAATATAGACCTATCTCCTTCGCACTCAAACATGATCAAGTCCCCACTAAAGATGCATTAAGTTGTCAACAAAGAATAGGCCATCCAATACAACAACTATCCTTGCTCAAAGTTAAGGACTGGGGCATACACAACAAAAATGTATCACATGGTCCTAAATCAAGGGAATGACCCAAAGGCACATGCCTACCAAACCCAAACCAGAAGAAATCATATGATTCTACAAATATGAATAAAGAGAAAGCATTATGCCTCCACTCCCTTGACAATGCTCAAAATTCCTAAAATCGGCCATTCCGACAGTAGGTCATTTGGCTCTGAAGCTCAAAACCAAATCCCCCTAGGTTAAACACACAAGTCTATGTCAACAAGTTCACAAGGCATATCATCCAAAAATGTGGGCAAGAATCCCTTGGATTTCCCCATGAGATTTTCCTTGGAAAAAAAATAATACACTCATGGTGTGACATTAAGAGTTTGAGGCCTGAGATTGTAGAAAAATTGCACAGCAACATAAGTTTTTGTTTTAGTAAATGCCTATAAAAATCTCAATTAACGTCAATGTATTTTATGCAAAGGAAATATAATTAGACAAATGTCATGAAAACATATCAGATGATCACAACATACTAGAAATGGCAAGATTCAAGACCCTATCTGACATGCATGTGCCAACTAGAGAAATAATAAGCAATAGAGTGCCAAAAAGTCTATATTTTTCAAGCACACTTTTCACTCTTGTTCTAGTTTTTGTTTGATGGAAATCATCAAAGTTGTAAGTTGAGAGCTCCTCATCAACTACTTGACTTAGACTAAATTTGGCATGTATGCATAATAGAGAACACAATGCAAAAGTTCCTCCTGTATGAATATGCAGGAATAGATAGACCATAGACAACTAGAAATCCTTGTGTCATATTAAGATGCTAGAGGATAAACTTCCCTATATATTGCAAAGGTATAATTGTAGAGGTATCAGTCTTAATCCCCAAATTATAAAAAGAAATCGTGTGATTTTCACATATGAAAATTGAAATAACTATTTAGATATATTAATTGAGAAATTGAGAATTGAGAAGGTACCTTCTCCATTCTCATTAGCTCTTACAACTATAAAAACATGCTTAAATAGTGGTATCAAGCTGAAAGTCCATAATCTACAAGAACATTTAGCTGCAAACCAAGAAACACTCAGAAATATATAAAAGAAATGGTCTATTGAAAACCACTACTAATTTTGTTAAAAGGATCAACTATTTGACCTTAAGAGTATATTTCCTTCAATAAAAGGAAAACTACTACAAAATATTTGCTAGGGTATCCAGAATATCATCAACATGTATCAGTTCAACTCAAAAATGTTGATATTGTGAATTATACCTATGTTTTATCTACTTCTTTGATAATAATTCCTGGAATTCTCATTGGAACTGGATCAATTTTAGCTCCAGGAGACGGAGACTCGACAACCAGGATGAACCCAGCTGCATCTAAACTCTTTGCAATTTATGATATTGACTTACAGATGCAACACCATATCAAAAGTTGTATGATTATCCATAAACAAGAATGCTTCCCTGAATCAGAGTCATGTTAAAATCTTTGGGGTTGGATATCACATAAAATTAATTTAGAATTGCACCAATTCCTGCAATGAGAGAATAAGACTGAACTTTGCATGTCAAGGTTGCACATAGTATCCATTTTCACATGTCAGGAATTGATTACAACAATTAGTGGATGCTATTGTACTTTTGTAGCTACAATCATTTACACCAGCTTCTACAGAATTTATCGATGGACTAAAAAATACCATTATTTTGAGCTATGGACCACCATTTCCTCTAGCTTGTTCTAAAAAAACCCCTTCTTTGATAGTATAAAGAAGGGAAAAATCAAAATGATTGAGAAATATAGCACTTTGCGACTTAAAGTTAGAGTATTTTGTCCAATGGAAAGGCTCAAAATGTCTACACCATCTTCAACAACCTGCAAACAAGGCATGGTAATATTTTACATATGTGACAAGATTTTGTCTATTTGCTCCAAAATTTAGCACACCCCGTGCCAGGCTTTCAATACCACTACTATATTTTCTATGCACCTTAATTTGAATTAAGTATTAGAAATAAGCATAAATCCTGATCAATGGAAAACAACACACCAGCAAGAAAACCTCTAAATTTCCTATAGAAGACCCTATAGACAGCAATACTGCATGATGGCAAGGAAAATATCATATAACAATTAAATCAACCAAAAACAAAACCCCTACTTTGATAGTAGAAATAATGGAAACATCAAAAGGATTGAGAAATGTAGCACTTTACCACTTGAATTTGGAGTATTTGGTCCAATGGAAAGGCTCAAAATTTCTACACCATCTTTAATAGCATGCAAACAAAGCATGGTAATATTTTACATCTGTGACAATATTTTGACTATTTGCTCCAAAATTTAGCACACCTCTTTCCTGACTCTCAATACCAATACTATATTGTCTATGCACGTTAATTTGAATTAAGTATTAGCAAGAAGCATCAAACCTGATCAATGGAAATCACCACGCCAACAAGAAAGCCTCTAAATTTCCTATATAAGGCCCTATAGATAGCAATATTACATGATGGCAAGGAAAATATCATATAACAATGAAATCAACCAAAACAAAAATCAACTCGCATTGTTTAAGTCGAATCTCCACAGTTGTATTGGTTAACAGTGAAGCTGAAATGAGAAAGCTTAATAGTTTGGCTGGATTTTTTATGAGGCCTCACCAAACACGAGGATCCATGCCACTTTCCTTTCGGAAGTCGTATCCATGCATCCTCACTGGCACTCCATAATTCCCTATTGTTTTTGTAGTTGTATGATTGAAAATGAACCAAACTAAAAAAGTTAATGCACATTAAAACCATAAATTTTTCTTCAGACCTTCAATGTAAAAAATATTTATATTCCAATTCAAACTACAATTGGATTTATTTCTACTCTTTTAAGGGAGTTTCATATAATGAATCAATTAAAATATTTCTAAATAATGCACTACCAATTTGACCATAGTATCAATAATTAAATAATTCCCATACACTACCAAATACCAAAACTTACATTCTATGTAGCACAAAAGTTTTCATCATTATTACAAAAATCACAACTTAACCATATGTTTTGGTCTTTTTATGGTCATGATTCTTGTTTCAGTCCTTATTGTTTGCTTCTTCTTTTTTAATGAATTTTAGTTATAACAAGGGAGTTAAATGGGCATCAAATTAAAGTTGAATTTTCCTTGTACATTGTGATATTGTAGCATCTAACTTCATAATTTTTGCTTGGCAGAGGTGGCTTTTCGGTTGTGCACAAGTGAAAGGTAGGCTACTTTATCAGGAGTGTCTACCTGAAAACTATTATATGACAAGACATTGAATTTTTTTACTATGAGACATTAACCTAAGAGGTTATTGAAAGGATGTCAGGAGACACCATACTAATTCAAGAGGCTATAGGTGGAAAGGTCGGTCAATAACTATTATTAAACAACAATACTTTAAGTAACTCCAATGCATCCCAGGTAACACTACAGAAGATTTAGAATTAAAATGTTCATTGGTAATGAAAAAAATAAACCAAATACACATTTACAATCAAAATACATTTCTCCAGCTAGAAATCCATTACATTTTTCATCTCATATATTGCATCAGCCACCTCTTTGGAATAGGAACATGAACATTTGGCTAATGTAGCCCAACCAACCTACTTGCTGAGGTGCAGCAATGAAACTATTTTTTCCTTTTCTAAATAAATGGAAACCCTATCAAAATTCATTCTTAGGTGCATCAATAAAATTGTTTTGTTTTTCTTTGATAAATCAATAACATTTGTTGTAGTACAATCAAGGCTCCAAATATCAAACATTATAGAACTAGAAAAAATCCTATACTTTGGCCCTATTTTAGTTCATTCTTGAGTCTCATATGGTCAAAAATGAGATTAAAGCATTTACTAGATACAATCACTCTGAGAATAGATTGATGTACAAGCTCATGTTTAACACAGACTCGGGGGGGTTTGTGTATTTATAAAACATGAATAAAATATTGCCATTTTCAAAAGTAGATCTTGTAACAGTTTTCCAAATCAATAAAACTTATTTATATCTATCATCTGGTTTCCTATACACTGAAAACAAACAAAACATAACTTCATTTATAAAACCTAAAAACATTTTCCATTTTCACTTGTCTTTCTGTCAAAGGAAGAAGGGAGGTAACATTCTTTAAAGCCACGCATCTGGAGATTCAGCTTGGTTGTTGTGGTGTTAGATCCTAGCCATTATTTTTACTCTTTGATCATATCCCGGGACTTGATAATTTATGATGTTGTGGTCAGTGTTTGAAGGACTCCCATGCACCCCAGAATCAATCATCTTAATGCCATGTCTTGTCTTATAGTCTGCAATTATTCTTCCTAATTTTTGCCTTATTTCACTACTTTCCACCTTAGTCCAATTGGAGGTCAAGGGTTCTTCTCCCCAACCTGCATCTAATGCAATACTCACTAGTTCATTTTGTGCATTTAATAAGGTCATATCTCTATGATCAAGGCTGAGGTAACCACTGAGAATTAAATGAGGTTTGAGCAACTTCAGTTTGGTGTACAGGAAGGTCACAAGATATGTGCTTGATGCTGGAATAAGAGTCATACTTCAGCAGTGTATACATAGAGGTTAAGGGTCTATCAAGAAAGGTTTGTGCAGAGTTTGAGGATTGGTTTGACAAATGTTAGGGCATCTTCTGGGGCAGCCACAAGAGGCCTATAGAGGGTCGAAATCATCAAATTTTCTAGGTCGTTTCTCTTCATGGTTAAGCAGTAACATGAAAAAGGTATGTGGTTGGTTCTTTATGTTTATGACTGCCATGTTAATGAAGATGGTTTTGGGATAATAATTGTTGTAGTCCAAAGTTCAATCAGTGCATTGGCATATCCTTGATGTGAAGGCTGGTAAATGAAGCCTTGTGAACAGTGATTATTTGAGCTACATGATGCATATTCTATTGAGATGTTTATTTGGTGTTTGAACAACGATCTTGTTTATCACATTGAAAATTCAATGTTGACATAGAATGTACTCTCTCATCCTCTGCTGAAAATTTGATAATAATGATAATAAGAAGAATTGATTAAGATTTTCCCCATCTTGGGGTTTTCCCCTGGCTTGTGCCATATCTTCATGTTCTCTTGTCTTGGCTTGTCTTATGTTATTTCATTTAATTGTCTTTCACCGGTTATTGTCATATTGTGATTAATTTCAGATGGTTTAGAGATGAGCTAATGAAGCAACTTATTGTAGCAAAGAACATGTTAAATTAACATGGTTTCAGAGCCAAATTAAGGACAAGCCCAGGGAAGAGAAAGAAATCACTAAAGAAAAAATGTGGACAAATCTCCATGTTTTCCTTTCTCTCTCTGCAAGTCTCAAGTGCTAAGGATCTCTATTCTAAGAATATGTACCTCTCAAAATTTAGACCTTTATCGAGGTCTATAAGTATCCCTGAGGAGCAGTATCGCAAGCATCAACAAGACGGATAGAGTTTGTTTATCATTTATTCTAGACTCTTAAAGGTATTCCAGGATGATTTTCAAAAATTGAATGTTGAGGGGATTTGGAACTCTTTGAAATCGGGGTTTCTTGCTATGGAGTGATTTCTGAAAATGGGCGAAGCATCTCTAAGATCGTGGACACGTTGGGATACATATCTCTTTGGATTTTGCTGGTCCTTGCAGGGGCTCAATGAATATATGAGTATTCCAAGGTGAGATCTTGTTGAGCAAAGCTTATTTCTAACTTGAATATTATCTTCTGCACCCATATCTTTTTGCGGCCATGATATTTTTCCTTAAGAGATGTTGGGCCTCAAAATAGTCCTTATTCTCACTCCATTATTCACCAATACCTTCACATTACTTCCATATTACCTTCATGTCACCTTCATTCCACCTCCACATCATTACATTTACCTCATCATTGGGTTATAACTATAATTTTTCAAAGTTTATTAATTCTTAACATTTTTAAGTGGATTTGTGGTTAACTTTAGGAAATAATATGCTTATACTTATACCTAACAATTAGAATGATTTTGTTGACATGTGTAGGTACAAAAGAAGCTTCCTAGGCACCCTTATGTGGCACTCTATGTTCAAATTCGAATTTGAGGAGATCATGGACCTCGTGGAGGAGAACATGGAGGATAGGGTTATGTGTCACCATTGGTTGAGAAAAATGTGGGTCAAAGGAGGGAATAGTGGATTTACATTTATGAGTTTGTTATCATAGCTTTTGTATAAATAGGAGTGTTATCTCCTTCATTTGTAGTCTTAATCTTTATTTGTAATATTAATCTTAATCTTCTTCTTCATTTTGTAATCTTAAGTTGGTAGTGAGAAGTTAGATTGGAGAATCAATGTAATGGTTGCAATTGCAATTTGCAATTGATGATAAATAAGACGAAGCTTCTTTGATCCTCTACATTTGACTTTTCTTTTGGTGTGCTTGTGAATCCTTGGAAGGATCCCCATTGTCTAGCAAGTACACTTTTATTTTAGTAGGCTTTTATTTTATGTTTGTTTGTGAATTTCATTAGATTAAATTATTAGGTTCATATGTTTGGAATATTAACTAATGACCTTTCGTAAGAAAGTAATAATTTTTCCTTCAATGAATCTGATTTGTTATTTAGTGTTTGATTTCATTAGTTTAAGTTTTGATTTATATGATTGAGATATAAATGAATAATCTCTTGTAAGAGAGCTTTAAAATTTCATGCAATCAATCAGAATTAGGTTTAAGTTCTTTAATTTCATTAGTTTAAATAGTTTGTTGATTAAGATGATTAGAAATATTAATGAACAGTCTCCTGTAAGGGAACCTTAATATTTCTTACACTTGTCACAATGTATTTAGATTTCATTTTGTTAAATGACTAAATAGGTGTTGGAGATCCTAATGAAAGACCTCCTATAAGGGAACTTTGGCATTTCTTCACTAGCTTAGTTTAGTTTGTCTCTAAGGCCATATATATTGGATGATTCTCGAAGTTTACTTACCCGGATTGATAGTAAAATAAAACTCTAATTTGCATCCACATTTTAGACCAAACATTTTGTAGCAGAGGAAGCAAAATTACTTTCATTACTTTTCATTTTTTGATGTAAATGACTTGAGGAAAAGTCAATAAATAAGGCTTGGGGGGGGAGTGTAAATTTTGAATGTTGTATGCCTTCCAAGCCTTATAAATTTTCAGCCACATTCAGCAGCAGATTCTAAACATTTAGAAAAATATCCAGCAGCAGATTTAGCAGCAGATGCAACAATAATAAAAGATTCACTTTTTCGATTTCATCCACCATTTTAACAACCAAGTAAAGAAGACTATGAAAAGAATTTTGCAGCCACACGTGCACAACTCTCATCCATTTTTGAAAGGGTAAGTTAAGGTATGATATTTTCTAATTTTTAACCATTTAATTCCCTGAAAAGTTAGAATGATAATTTTTGGAAAAACTTCACTTCCTTCCATCATTTTGTCAAATTGCCAAAAACATCAGTTGAGGGGGGATATACATTCCCATTCATATGTTGCCACATTCATATAACATTCAAAACATTCATATCACATTCAAAGCCCACATACTTTCAAAATATATTACATCATCATGAGCATATAAATGGCTTTTCAAAATGTACTTAAAAGATAATTGGATGTCAACACAAACATAGTTGTCACACAAGAACCAACCATGATGCATTCCAACAAAAATACTCTGCAATAAAAATCACATTATCAATATGCAAAGATCATACATTAAAATTGAATGCAACAAACAAAATATGGTTGAAACACAAGAACCAACCAAGTTGCAGTTCATCAAAAACACTTTGCAAAAGTTAAGTAAATGATATCATGCAAAGTTTAAGCCAAAGCTCAAGTATCAAAAAGTAATATAATAGATTGCATGAGGACGTACAATACCTTTAGTTTGGGGGTATGTTGGGCCTCAAAATAGTCCCTATTCTCACTCCATTATTCACCAATACCTTCACATTACGTCCATATTACCTTCATGTCACCTTCATTCCACCTCCACATCATTACATTTAGCTCATCATTGGGTTATAACTATGTTTTTCCAAATTTTATTAATTCTTAACATTTTTAAGTGGATTTGTGGTTAAAATTTAGAAAATAATATGCTTATACTTATACCTAACAATTAGAATGAGTTTGTTGACATGTGTAGGTACAAAAGAAGCTTCCTAGGCACCCTTATGTGGCACTCTATGTTCTGTTGGTATCCCGTGTTTTTTTTTAAAGCCGGTTGGAAAATCAAAAGACAAGGCAACATCAGAACCAATCTTTAGAGTTCCAGGATCTAGTCCTCCTGTTCTCAGAGAGGGATCTCTCAAATATTTGTTTGCAAAGGTTTATCTTGTTTGCTTTGGTTATGGATTTTTTAGACTAGTTATTACGTGCAAATGTTTGTTTGGTTGGGTTGAGTTGATACAGCAGAATATGAAAGGTCTAGGAAAGATAGACAGAAAGAGGAAATATCTGGTTCATTGGGCAATGGAGTCAAAATAAGGTCATGACAAACTCTTCAAGGGATATGGGATATCAAAGGGAAAATCTAACTTGGCCACAGGATCCTTTGTTTTGGAATGATATGGACATTAATGTTTTAGAAAGAGAAACTTAATTCTCAACAAAGGGAACTTGAAAACATAACTTAAGAATAAAGAGATATTTGATAGACAGGGCTAACCATAAATTCCACAAACATTCTTTAAGCAAATAATGACTTCAAGACAACTTTTAAAATGAAATCTAAGATTCGGGGAACTCCCTACTTCCTCAAATATTTTATTTTAAAGGACTTAGAAAACATAAAAGATTCACTGATAGTTGCATTTATAGAAGAGGGAACACCTAAATAACATCTATGCTTACAACTATAACGACCTTCAAAACAACTGTTCAAGTAATGGCAAAGGGCAAGATCAAAACCGACCTCTTTGATTAACTTAAAACAATGGTACTTCAAGGGAGACTTCAATAACAGCTTTCAAGTGATGGCAGACAAGCAGGGAGAACCATAAATCATGCTGAAACCAACTATTTGAGCTATCAAGGAAATAAAAAAGCATGAAGACTAAAGAGAAGGTTTAAAGCCTCTAAAATAGTATAGCAGAAGAAAACATAAAACAATGAAGGGTGAACAGGGCTAAGGTGCTTCCAGGAGTCATTTCTTAGCCTAAAACTTTCGGCCTACTGTAGTAAGAGATTATGAAACATAATGAAAACAGGAGAAAACATTAAACAGTTAGAATACTTCACCAACAACCAAGCTCATGAATCCAGTGATAGAGCCTTCTCAGGAACAGGGATGCAACAGCATCATCAAGACATCCAAGACTTCAATTTGTTTTTCAACTTCAACAGACTTGTATATTTATTTCCAAGAGTTTCAATGTTACAACTTGTGATCAAACAACAACCAAAAACCAACCCACCCTTCACTCATCTCTGCTGTGGTATATATAGAAATATGAGGAGGTGAGATCTGAAAAAGATCTCAATTACAATTAATACAGGATTTAAATGGCCCATTGGCCCTTGGGATGCTCAATGAAGAAACATAAGAGGTGTTCACCGTATTAATTGATTCACACTTATGATTTAAGCTGGGTAGGAGTATTTTTTGACCTTTGAGGTACAGGTAGTCCGAAGTAACTCTGCAGATATTGTTTGCATTGAAAGCCCTGGCAGAAGTGACCTCTTTGGCTGTGTCGAGGCAAAAATCTGATCCTGATCAATAAATTCAGCTCCTGATTGAATCCTTTGAGGCACAGGTGGCGCTGTGGTGGTTGAGGAATCAATTTGCCTCAGATATGGCAGTGGAGGCATTATGTCTGATAAAAACTTTTAGGTTTTCCTTTCAAACTATGTTTTAGGCTAGGAGATTAGGCTTCTAATGGTTGTCTTAGCCGTAATCCCTTCCAAGCTATCCATTAAACTCCTGCTCAGATCTTTTCCTGCGACTGATACTCTTTCCCTGCGATTTCTTGGTTATTTTCTAGGTTTAACAGGGGCGTATAGCAGCAAAGTCTCATGAAACCTCATTGACAATAAATTACTGCACCCTGTGGATAATTTCCCTAAGGTACTTGACAAGCAGAGGATCGTCATCCTCATCCCACGAAATTTCTCCATTAAAATCAGAAAAACCCTTAAACCTGCAAAAAACAAAAAAAATGAGGAAATCCTGCATTTATATGGGTAGATCTGCATCGGAGGGCATGCGGAGGAGTGGGGCAATCTGAGCCGTCAATTGCACTATGATCGACGGTCGGGAGCAATCGGGAAAGTCAGCGGTGGAGGGAGTTTGACTGGGCTACAAAATCAGGTATTTGAATGTGAGCCGTCGATCTCCAGAGATCGACGGCGGAGATGGGTTTTCAGTTGCGCCGGGGCCCAGCTAAAATGCATGCAACTTGGTTAAAGGGCGGGTGAATTTAGTGAAGGACAACCGTTGGATGCGGAGGTCTCGATCTAACGGCTATCGTTGATTTCGCTAGGCGGCCTTCGTCTGATGGATAATGCGCGGGGAAATGGATTTATGCGGCAGTTTTGGAATGGTACAAAGGACATGTGTCAAGAGGCGTGTGGAATCGCTAGGCATCAAACCAAAATAGCCTTTTCCTGAAGAGTGGTGCGGAATAAATCGTGGTTTTGGAAAACAACGCGGGGAATGGCGGGGTCCACAGGGCAAGTAGCGCTCTGCGCCGTCCGATCTGGTTTTTTATCGGACGGCGGAGATGAACTACGGGGGGCCAAGGTGTACGGACACGAGACTTTTGGAGCAACCCCCATAGTGAATGTCAGCCGTTAGATTAAGTCTTCACCCATCCCGAGGAGTCAACTACGGGGGCACCAAGGTTTGACCCTACAGATAGAGTAAACCCCCCGCAGGGGAAACGCTTCGGTCACGGCGTCGGGTCACATGGAGAGAAAATGGCGGTAGGGGCTTAGCCTGAGGGGCTTAAGTCCAGCGCATAGAAAATGTTCATTTTCTATGGTTTTTAAAGGGAAATGAGGGTTCCGGCAAGGCCAAGAGTGAGTCTTAGACCTTTAGGAAATGAATTTAAATGAAGGAAAAGGAGGAATCATGAAGTTGAGGGGTTTTCAAGGGAGATGGAGAAAAGGAATTGAGATTAGATTTAGAGAAGGGAGGGGAAAAGGGGTCCTTTGCAGCAGTACTTTGGCTTTAGAAATCAGCAATATTTATGAGTTTTGAATGGAAACAGTAATGAATATAACCAAGGATAGGAAATTATCAAAAATTCTTCAAGTATCAGCAATTTTAATCATGAAATTGTTTCTTGAAGGCTATCCAACATTATTTAGCAACCATCTGATATGACAGAATTTTATGCGTGGCTAACAGTGGCTCCACTTGGGGATGGTGTCTTTTTTGAGGGCATCAAGAACTGCGGACTTGTATTCTCTGGGGGGCTGATCAGTTGCCTCATCCTTTGGGCTATTTCCTTTGCTTGATCTTTCTTTTCCCTGGAAACCAATTGTCAATCTTTGAAACACAATGGAACTCTTATCAACAAAAATTTCTACCTACCCAATCCTACTGATCTAACATTTTATCTTCATCAGAGTGCATTTGGATTGGCAAACTCTCTTACAAAATTTTATTCTTTTTGAAAGCATAAAAACTAATCTAATTCTACTCCTTATTTCTTCATGGATCTAGATTAAACAGTTGGATCCATATGATTCTCTACCTAATCTACTGTCTGTTGGGATTAAGCTGTCCAACAGACTTCCATTCTCTAAATTCTATAACATAAATTCAAAAACAGTCAAGTCAAGATTAAGCTTTTTAACTTGTTGTGATCTATGGCATAAAAACAAGCTGCACATAGATTATTATTTGCAGAAAATTAAAATCAAAATGGAAGGCTTAAGATCTGAAAGTTTCTCATCATGGCCTTCTCTTCTCTTCACAGCTCTGTCTTTGCTTTTGTTTGAGCTGTCTCTTCCTTGATAATTGATTCAGATTTTGGGCGAATTAGAACCAATTTTTCTCTTTTATGACTCTAAAAAATAAAACAGTTTTTGAGTCATCTCTCTTTGGAGATTTTGGTTCAGATTTTGAATTTGTTTGAACCTTTTAATTTCTATCCTAATCTATCTACTGATAAGCCAAGATTAAACAGTTTGGCAAACCAAATTCACTACCCTATCAGCAGAAAATTTAAAAATAATTAGTCAATATTAGGCTGTTTGACTAACTAGAAGTGTGGTTATCAAGAGTGGCATTTAAGCTTGCACACTTTCAGATTTGTTTCTCTTTTTTGGCATGGGGCTTTGCCTTTCTTGTTTTCACAATCTGCCCTCTTTTCTTTTCTTTGTTTTTGTGTTTTTGATTTTTCATAACTTTGAATGCCATGGTTAGACTATGATATTTACAATGATAAAAACAAAAATGCTTTAAAACTTAAGATTCTTGGCAGAAGTAATGCTTGAGCATCCTGCCATTGACAGGACCTCCATACAGGTCTTCTCCATTCATTTCTTTCAAGAAAAATGTATTATGACCCCTCTTAGCATGAATAATATATGGCCCTTTCCACAAGTTCTCAAACTTGCCATGTTTCCCCTTCTCTTCTCTCCTTGAATCCCATTTAAGAACAACACTTCCAACCTGGAAGTTGTTTTTCTTAGTCCTTTTATCAAATTGCTTCTTCATATTTTCTTGGAATAACTGTGTTCTTTCATAAACTTCTTCTCTGGTCTGCTGCAAATGGATTGTTTGGTTGATCCTCCTCTGCATATCATTTTCTTCAACTTGTACTTCTTGAAGGAGCTTCATGACTGGAACTCCTAATGAGGTAGGAAAAATTGCATCCATGCCATAAACTAACTGATAGGGGGACATATTTATTGATTTCTTTGTGGTTAGTCGATCAGCCCATAAGGCATGAACCAGCTTACTGTGCCATGATTTTCTATTTTATTCCAACAACTTTTTAATGATATTAATGAGACTCTTGTTGGAGGATTCGGCTAATCCATTCCCTTGGGGATAGTAAGCAGTGGAATGGCCCAAGGTTATATGGTATTTGTGACAGAAATCAACCATCTTTTTAGATTTGAAAGCAGTAGCATTGTCTGTTATGATTTTTCTGGGACAACCAAATCTGGATAGGATATGGGTTTCAAGAAACTTGATAATGACAGAGTCATTAGCATTCCTGGTAGGTATAGCTTCTATCCATTTGGTGAAGAAGTCAGTGGTTGTGAGGATCCACTTATGTTGAGCTGAGGAAGATGGATGAATTTCTCCAATGAAGTCCAACCCCCATTGTTGAAAAGGTGCCTCAACTCTGATAGGATGTAGGGGTAAGGGAAGGAGCTTTCTCTTGCCATCAAATATTTGACACTTATGGCAAGACATGACCAGCTTCTGAGTGTCTGGGAAAAGGGTAGGCCAATAGTAACCTGATCTGAGAATTTTGTTTGTTGTGGCCTTCCAGTAGAGGTGTCCTCCACATTCACCATCGTGCAATTCATGCATGATTTTTCCTGCATCATCTTCAAGTAAACATTTGAGCAAAATTCCAACAGCATTTTTCCAATATAATACTCCATTTAATATGAAAAAACTCAAAGCCTTTTGTTTCAAGAATCTAGCCTTAGTTTTAGATAAAGAAGGAGGGGTATTTAAATATAAAAGCACATAAACAATGTCAACATACCAAGGAGAATTTAGAAAGGTTTCTTCAATAAAAGGAGCATCGGATTCTTCTATTTCTTCCAACACATCTACCATATTCATGTCTAATGCTTGGAAGTTAGACTCAACCATGAGTTTTGCTAATCCTTGCCCTTTTACTAGTTTGGTGGGCCTAATTTCTAAGTCATATTCAAGAATAGTTGCAATCCATTTTCCCCTTTTACCGTCAGGGTCTTGACTCAGAATGTCCTTGACAACAGCATGTGGGACAAAAGCAATTATGTGAGAGTGTAAAATATAGACCCTAAAGTCCTTTAATGCTTTCACTAATGCTAAGGCTTGTTTCTCCATGATATTATAATTGAGAGGAGTGTCTCTTAAGGCCCTACTAAAGAAGGATATTGGTTGTTCCTGCCCCAAATCATTCTTTTGAAGTAGAACTGCAGCTATTGTATGCTCAGATGCAAAAGAAAAGATGTAAAAATCTTTGGTAAAATCTGGACTAATCAGGACCGGTGTTTGAGTAAGAGCTTGTTTGACTAGTTCGAATGATTGTTTAGCTGGTAAAGTCCATTTCACACCCACGTTTTTCTTAAGCATGTTTGTAATGTTTTTTAATAGCTCAACAAGGTTGGGAATAAACCTTCTCAAAAAATTTATCTTTCCAATGAAGGATTGCAATTCTTTGAGGCTTCTAGGATGGCTAATTTGCAATATGCCATCTATCCTTGTAGGGTCTATTTTGATTCCTTCTTATGAAATTATATGACCAAGAAGTTTCCCTTCTTGGAGACCAAAGAGGGTCTTCTTGGGATTCAGTGATAAGCCAAATTTCCTACACTTCTCAAAAACCTTTCTTAGGTGAATCAAATGCTCTTCATCAGTTTTCGAGAAAACGGTTATGTCATCAAGGTAAATAATGATAAAATAGCCAATATCTTCAGAGAAGGCTATGTCCATGGCCCTTTGGAAGGTGGCCCCTGCGGTCATTAATCTGAAAGGCATTTTGACATACATAAAGGTGCCCCAAGGTGTGGTAAAAGAAGTTTTGATTTGATCACTTGGGAACACTAACACCTGATTGTAACCCGAGAAACCATCTAAAAGGGATATTCTTCTTGACCCAACTACTCTTTGAAGTATATGGTCCATTTTGGGCAAGGGGTAGTTGTCTTTTAAAGAGGCTCTGTTTAAATTTCTGAAGTCAATACAGAGCCTGATTTCCCCGGTTTTCTTTCTAATAGAAACTAAGTTAGATACCCATTCTGAAAATCTAATGGGTACTATGATCCCAGCATTATACATTTTCTCAATTTCTGCCTTAACCAAAGGTAGTAAAGAGGATTTATTCTCCTTATTTTTTGCTTGAAAGGCTTTTGATTTTCCTTCAAGGGGATTTTATGCTGGATGATGCTGGTATCATATGATTTCAAGTCTTTGTATTCCCAAGCAAACACATCTTTAAACTCTTTGAAAAGCTCTATGTATTGCAATTTTATGTGGGTTGGGAGGGTGCTGGATAGCTTGATCATCTTGGGTTCTGCTAGATAGCCTATGTTATGTTCTTCTACATTTGTTTCCACAGGCTCCATTCTGGGTTCTTTAGCTACATCGTTGAGATCAAACAGGTGTTCTAAAGGTGTGAGACCTCTTGGGATCTTATCATTTTTGCATTGTAAGACTTCCAAGTCTTCTTGGTCTTCATTGTTCACTACCTCTGCTTCAAAAGGATTTTCGCAATGATTTATATCAGCAGGATATGTCATTTCAGCCTCTGGGATTTGTTCAATATACAAACAGTTTTCTTCATGGCTAGTTTATGGTGTTGGTATGCTGAAATCATTTTCTGATTTCAAGAAATCATCTATGTGTTTGTCAGATTCAAACACCTGCCAGTGATCTTCGTTATCAGGCACAACAGGTCTGTGTTTCACCTTTATACTGAGTTGTTCATTTATTTCAGGTACTTGGCAATTGCTGGCCATGAAGGCAAGTTCATTTGCTAGATGATTCAGTGCTCTAGGAATGAAAATGAGTTCATATTTTTCGAAAGTTTTTAGCAGGTCTAGGGCAGAATTTCGATATTCCCTAAGCCTTGGATTCTTGGCTGAGTATTCTCCTTTGATTTGTTTGATGATAAGTTTAGAATCTCCTAAGATAGATATCCTTTGGGCTTTTAACTGTTTGAGCAATTGTAAACCTAGGAGGAGGGCTTCGTACTCAGCGATGTTGTTAGTGCACGGGAAATCTAATTTGTATGAAAAACTCTAATTTGTGTTCTGAATCCAGACAACTGCCCCTACACTAGTTTTATTGCAGGATCCATCGAAATTTATTGTCCAGAGTATGTTTGACTCATTTTCACTTTCTTGTTGTTGTTGATTGTCAATATTTTGAAGTTGATTCGAGGTAAGATTGGATTGTTCTGGTGAATTGATTGGGTCCATGTTTTCTTTACCTTGTTGGGTAATTTCATCTTCGTTACACAAGATAAAGGAGTCTAAACTTGATTGAATAGAATATATTGGAGTGTTGTTTGGTTTGTCCATGTTACTCACCATGTACTTCATGTGGGATTCTCTGTATAGTCTTCTGTTTTGGTTAAAAACAGGGATGGTGGCATAAGACATATCCATTTGAAGGCTTCCCTGAATTTTGGCTCCCCATGATCTTGATAAGAGCATGCCATACTTAGGGGGAATGTCAGCTACAACTATATCCATTACTAGATTCTTGGCAGGGATCTGAGCTAGGTTAACACATAAATATTTGATTAAACCCAAACATTTGACTCTGCTTGAGTCAAAAGAATACAAATCTTTGTATGGTTTAGTAATTTCTAAGCCTAAGCTTTCCATTACTACTTTGGGCATTAAGTTGTGTGAAGCTCCGGAATCTAACATGGCATTGTGTAGAATTTTATCGTGTATGTTCAAGCTAACATAGAAGGGAGGGACTGGTCCTTCTTGATATTTTCCTTCAACCTCTGGGCCAAACAACAGCTCAGGTTTGTCATCTTTCAAGTTTAAGGTGTCAGTATCATTTCCTAAGTTTAAGGCTTTCAAAACTTGGTTTTTGTACACTTCTTGGGTTACTAGTTCAGCTAGGGGGATGGTAATTTTTATCTTAGCAATCTCTCCCTCAAGGCTGAAAGGAATAATTGAATTGTTAATATTTACATCTGTTTTTTCAATTGAATTCTTTTCAGCAGCTTTGATTTGTTGAACCTTGCTTGAACTAGTGATAGGAATAGTTTTACTAGGACCACTAGCTGAAGTGCTAGGGGTGCTTTGTTCAACATTTGGCTGGATTCCCTTGTCTTTATTTAAATCTGGTTTTTTGGCCGAAATGTTGGTTTTTTCTGCTGTCTTCTTGGGCTGGTTTTCTGCGTTTTTCTTGACAGCAGTGCTAGTATTCTTATCTTTTGAATTCTCTATACTTCCCTTGCTCCTAAGATCATATTGTTTGTGTACCTCCATGATTGCATTTTCAAAACCCAATCTATAGTCATCAGAATCTTCATAGGTGTTTGTATTTTGATCATTAGAGAAGAAACCTTGTTCTTCCTCGGTGAGGAAAACATCATCCCCACTGTCTGATCCAATCAAGTTTACATGTGATTCTTCCAACCTTTCCAGCTCCCTGTCTTCCTCATATTGATCTACATAGTTCTGTTGAAAGGGAGGTCTAATTTTTTGGTCACTTTCCTTTTGCTTATCTTGATTGTTATCTCTTCTATAATTCTGATTTCTATTTCTGTTTTGATTGTTTTGAAGTGCAGTCTGGTTTTGATTTGCTTGTGCTTTCTTAATTATGTTCATCTCTTTCATCATTTCTTCCAACATTCTCTCCATTTTTGAGCTTGAAGTAGAGGGAGGGGATTCCTCTCTGAAAGATACTCTCTTTTCATTTTTCATTCTTTCTCTCTTTTCTATTAAGTTGACTTCCACAGAAAGAGCACCTCTTTTCATATCTTCGAGAGTTGCGAAATCTCTTTCTCTTAGTGAATAAGTCATGTCAGAGTCAAATCCTTCAAGAAACTTGTTTAAGGCTGAGCCTTGCGGAGGTTTCAGTTCTGGGGAAAGCGCATTATATACACTGTTAAATCTAGTACAATATGCTTGTACACTTTCCCCAGGGTTCCTACGAAGATTGTTGTAATCAGCAAGAACTTGGAGAGGATTATTCTTTACTTCCCATTTGTTTAGGAAAGTTTGATGAAAGGCCTGAAGATCATTAATACTACAGGGGGCTAAACCTTTAAACCATTTTCTTACTTCTCCCCCTAAGCTCTGAACAAATAATCTAAGTTTGACAGAATCATCATCAATTTCATTTCGGTCAAAATAGTCATTCATCTTATCCACATGTTGTGATGCAGTTGTAACATCATTAGCATCATATAATGGAATTTTGGACTGATAGTCCTAGGGAAGATTGACTAGTGGTACAGTAAGGGCTAAGGGAGCATACCATGCTGCCATGATATGTGGTGGGGGTGGATTAACAAGCGGAGGATTGACAAGAGGTGGAGTGGGTTGGGGTGAAGTGGTTTGAACTGTGGATGAAGGGTGTACAAAAGTGGATGGAATAGAAGCAGATTGTTGAGCTGATCTTGGGTGAGAGACACCTAAGTTAAGGAGAAAGTGTAAATCAGGGGGTGTTGTTTCTCTACCAGGATGTTCACTTGTCTCCGGGGATGAAAGTGAAGACTCAGAACCCAGCTGTATTATATCATCAAATGACCTAGTTCTAAAGGGATTAACTAAGTCAGCTTGTGACTGTTGTAGAGCTGAAAGTTTTTCAGGAACTGATTTAGCTCTTAGGGGTGATCTGAAAACAGTTGATAATTTAATCTTAGGAGACTTCCAAAGGATACTTTCTGGGTCATCAACTATTTTAGGTGGGTTGGGGTCAGGATGGGCTCTAGTGTAGATATTTCTAGAAGCCACTATGGTGTGTTTTTAGACCCAAAATAACAAGAAAATTTCAACCAAGTATGACAATCTTTGAGAGGTTAACTGATCTGTTTACACAAATTTTGATCCTACAGTCCTCTAACTGGATTTGGAAAATGTTATAATGGTAAGGGTTCTTCCCAGTGGAGTCTTAAGGTCTGCTCAAGATTGTGGAGTCGCCAGGTGGAAAATTTTAGAGTGTTTTCAAAGAGGTACATTGTCCACCACAGTGCTTGTGAAACATCCCTTTTCAAGGATATCCCGAAACACAACAAACTCTAACCAGAGATTGACTGGGAGGGCATTCACCAGATATATCACCTCTAAAAGAGGATGAGATCCGGAGGCTACCTGGCCCTTTCCAAACTCTGTCTAAGAGTACAAGGTAAAACACATCAAAGGTAAGTGATATGTGGGAATGAGTGTTTCACTACAAAGTGGAAGTTTTTAGCTCGTGAGGAGGTAAAAGGTTCTATGGTCCACTACCATGTTTATTATGAAGCCAAACTTGAAATATTTTTGGGTTTTTCTGAGTTTATTTTGGTTTTATAGGTTAAGAGAGTGTTCTAAGTCTGATTTTGCACTTAGCTAAGGTGTTCAAACAAACAGAGTTTCTCTTATGGCTTGGTAACTGGTTCCTTCAAGGTTTGATAAGGATTTAAAGGAATCATAAGGGTTACTTAGTTTGTCACTGATTCAATCAAGTCCTATCATGATTGCCATTATGTTAGGCAGTGCTTGAAGAAAGTTACTTATGTTATACTGGACCTAAAGGTTTTAAGAAAGGTTTTGAAACCTCTAATTCTCAGTAGGGTCCCACCGTGATCGCCATTATGTTAGTGGCGATGAGGTGGCTAATAATCACTGGATATTCTTGAAAATAAGGGATTTCTGAAGTCCTAAGGGGTATTTGGATTGTTACTGACTCAGAGGTCCCACCGTGATCGCCATTATGTTGGTCTCCCGTGTTTTGACAGTTTGGAAAATCAAAAGACAAGGCAACATCAGAACCAATCTTTAGAGTTCCAGGATCTAGTCCTCCTGTTCTCAGAGAGGGATCTCTCAAATATTTGTTTGCAAAGTTTTATCTTGTTTGCTTTGATTATGGATTTTAGACTAGTTATTAAGTGCGGATGTTTGTTTGGTTGGATTGAGTTGACACAGCAGAACATGAAAGGTCTAGGAAAGATAGACAGAAAGAAAAAGTATCCGGTTCATTGGGCTATGGAGTCAAAATAAGGTCATGACAAACTCATCAATGGATATGGGATATCAAAGGGCAAATCTAACTTGGCCACAGGATCCTTTGTTTTGGAATGAGATGGACATTAATGTTTTGGAAAGAGAAGCTTAATTCTCAACAAAGGGAACTTGAAAACATAACTTAAAAATAAAGAAATATTTGATAGACAGGGCTAACCATAAATTCCACAAACATTCTTTAAACAAATAATGACTTCAAGATGACTTTTAAAATGAAATCTAAGATTCGGGAAACTCCCTATTTCCTCAAAGATTTTATTTTAAAGGACTTAGAAAACATAAAAGATTCACTGATAGCTGCATTCATAGAAGAGGGAACACCTAAATAACATCTATGCTTGCAACTATAAAGACCTTCAAAACACCTTTTCAAGTAGGGGCAAAGGGTAAGATCAAAACCGACCTCTTTGATTAACTTAAGACAATGGTACTTCAAAGGGAGACTTCAATAATAGCTTTCAAGTGATGGCAGACAAGAAGGGAGAACCATAAATCATGCTGAAACCAACTATTTGAGCTATCGAGGAAATAAACAAGCATGAAGACTAAAGAGAAGGTTTAAAGCCTCTAAAATACTTCAGCAGAAGAAAACATAAAACAGTGAAGGATGAACAGGTCTAAGGTGCTTCCAGGAGTCATTTCTTAGCCTAAAACTTTCAACCTACTGTAGTAAGAGATTATGAAACATAATGAAAACAGGAGAAAACATTAAGCAGTTAGAATACTTCACCAACAACCAAGCTCATGAATCCAATGATAGAGCCTTCTCAGGAACGGGCATGCAACATCATCATCAAGACATCCAAGACTTCAATTTGTTTTCAACTTCAACAGACTTGTATATTTATTTCAGAGAGTTTCAATGTTACAACTTGTGATCAAACAGCAACCAACAACCAACAACCCCTCACTCATCTTCTGCTGTGGTATATATAGAAAGATGAGGAGGTGAGATCTGAAAAAGATCTCAATTACAATTAATACAGGATTTAAATGGCCCATTGGCCCTTGGGATGCTCAATGAAGAAACAGAAGAGGTGTTCACCATATTAATTGATTCACACTTATAATTTAAGCTGGGTAGGAGTATTTTTTGACCTTTGAGGCACAGGTAGTTCGAAGTAACTCTGCAGATATTTTTTGCATTGAAGGCCCTGGCAGAAGTGACCTCTTTGGCTGTGTCGAGGCAAAAATCTGATCCTGATCAATAAATTCAGCTCCTGATTGAATCCTTTGAGGCACAGGTGGCGTTGTGGTGGTTGAGGAATCAATTTGCCTCAGATATGGTGGTGGAGGCATTATGTCTGATAAACAATTTTAGGTTTTCCTTTCAAACTGTGTTTTAGGCTGGGAGATTAGGCTTCTGATGGTCATCTTAGCCGTAATCCCTTCCAAGCTATCCATTAAACTGCCGCTCGGATCCTTTCCTGTGACTGATACTCTTTCCCTGCGATTTCTTGGTTGTTTTCCAGGTTTAACAGGGGTGTATAGCAGCAAAGTCTCATGAAACCTCGTTGACAATAAAGTACTGCACCCTGTGGATAATTTCCCTAAGGTACTCGATAGGTAGAGGATCGTCATCCTCATCCCACGAAATTTCTCCATTAAAATCGGAAAAAACCTTAAACCTGCACAAAACAAACAAAATCAGGAAATCCTGCGTTTATATGGGTAGATCTGCATCGGAGGGCGTGCGGAGGAGCGGGGCAATCTGAGCCGTCGATTGTGCTATGATCGACGGTTGGGAGCAATTGGGAAAGTCAGCGGTGGAGGGAGTTTGAATGGGCTACAGAATCAGGTATTTGAATGTGAGCCGTCAATCTGCAGAGATCGACGGTGGAGATGGGTTTTCAGTTGAGCCGGGGCCCAGCTAAAATGCATGCAACTTGGTTAAAGGGTGGGTGACTTCAGCGAAGGACATCCGTTGGATGCGGAGGTCTCGATCTAACGGCTATCGTTGATTTCGCTCGGCGGCCTTCGTCCGATGGATAATGCGCGGGGAAATGGCTTTATGCGGCAGTTTTGGAATGGTACAAAGGACACTTGTCAAGAGGCGTGTGCAATCGCTGGGCATCAGACCAAAACATCCTTTGCCCGAAGAGTGGTGCGGAATAAACCGTGGTTTTGGAAAAAACGCGGGGAATGGAGGGGTACACAAGGCAAGTAGCGCTCCGTGCTGTCCGATCTAGTTTTTGATCGGACGGCGGAGATGAACTACGGGGGGCCAAGGTGTACGGACACGAGACTTTTGGAGCAACCCCCGTAGTGAATGACAGCCGTTAGATTAAGTCTTCACCCATCTCGAGGAGTCAACTACGGGGGCACCAAGGTTTGACCCTACGGATAGAGTAAACCGCCCGCGGGGGAAACGCTTCGGTCACGGCGTCGGGTCACATGGAGAGAAAAAGGCGGTAGGGGCTTAGCCTGAGGGGCTTAAGTCCAGCGCATAGAAAATGTGCATTTTCTATTGTTTTTAAAGGGAAATGAGGGTTCCGGCAAGGCCAAGAGTGAGTCTTAGACCTTTAGGAAATGAATTTAAATGAAGGAAAAGGAGGAATCATGAAGTTGAGGGGTTTTCAAGGGATATGGAGAAAAGGAACTGAGATTAGATTTAGAGAAGGGAGGGGAAAAGGGGTCCTTTGTAGCAGTACTTTGGCTTTAGAAATCAGCAGGATTTCTGAGTTCTAAATGGAAACAGTAGTGAATATTAACCAAGGATAGGAAATTATCAAAAATTCTTCAAGTATCAGCAATTTTAATCATGAAATTGTTTCTTCAAGGCTATCCAACATTATTTAGCCACCATCTGATATGACAGAAATGACAGACTTTATGGGGTGTACACATATTCAAATTCGAATTTGAGAAGATCATGGACCTCATGGAGGAGATCATGGAGGATAGGGTTATGTGTCACCATTGGTTGAGAAATATGTGGGTCAAAGGAGGGAATAGTGGATTTACATTTATGAGTTTGTTATCATAGCTTTTGTATAAATAGGAGTGTTATCTCCTTCATTTGTAATCTTGATTTGTAATCTTAATCTTCTTCTTCATTTTGTAATCTTAGTATCTTATAGGTTGGTAGTGAGAAGTTAGATTGGAGAATCAATGTAATGGTCGCAATTGCAATTTGCAATTGATGATAAATAAGACGGAGTTTTTTTTATCCTCTACATTTGACTTTTCTTTTGGTGTGCTTGTGAATCCTTGGAAGGATCCCCATTGCCTTGCAAGTATACTTTTATTTTAGTAGGCTTTTATTTTATGTTTGTTTGTGAGTTTCATTAGATTAAATTATTAGGTTCATATGTTTGGAATATTAGCAAATGACCTTTCGTAAGAAAGTAATAATGTTTCCTTCAATGAATCTGATTTGTTATTTAATGTTTGATTTCATTATTTCAACTTTTTGATTTATATGCTTGAGATATAAATGAATAATCTCTTGTAAGATAGCTTTAACATTTCATTTAATCAATCAGAATTAGGTTTAAGTGCTTTAATATCATTAGTTTAAATAGTTTGTTGATTAACATGATTATAAATATTAATGAACAGTCTCCTATAAGGGAACCTTAATATTTCTTACACTTGTCACAATGTCTTTAGATTTCATTTTGTTAAATGACTAAATAGGTGTTGGAGATCCTAATGAAAGACCTCCTATAAGGGAACTTTGGTATTTCTTCACCTAACTTAGTTTAGTTTGTCTCTAAGTCCATATATATTGGATGATCCTTGAAGTTTACTTACCCAGATTGACATTAAAACAAAACTCTAATTTGCATCTGAATTTTAGACCAAACAAGAGACATGAGGCCTTTTGAACAACATATGTTTGATGTTTAAGATTAATATATCTAAGGTTTTGACCCTGGTACTAGGGCATCTCCAAAAACATCTTGATATCATGAAGCCAATCTAGGTGGCGACAAGGAATTTTATTTTGAATAGACATCGTAAAGCCCAAATTTCAGAGCCTCTTTATAATGGTAATGATAGGAGTCACTCTAGTGAATCTGACAATGACTTTACAACTACCCTATCATGTGGCAACATAAAGTATTAATGACAGTAATTTGGTGATTGAAGAACTATCTCCAACATAATCTCAAGCCTCTACTTAGTAGTGATGTCTTTTACAGAGCAGCAATTATGATGAACCAAGATCTATATTTGCATGATTATGCTTAAATCTGTCTCACCGTTCTAGAAATCTGAAGGCACAATTTCAAGCATAATTCTCTTGCTAACAAAAGATAGATGGACATGTTCTTTCCGTGACACATCTTCTACATGAGCTAAAGTCTTTATCCTAGATTTTCTAAGCTTATTGAAGTTTGACCTTTGAGGAGTAATATCTATCATGTTGGTGACCATGTTATACATTATGATGCATGATAGAGATTCCATAATAGTGACATGAGGTTGTTACAATATTTTTGGCAAAGTCATTAATATATATGACTCTGATCTAATTTGATCTTGGATATCTATACCTCTATTAAATCACCATCTCATCTTCAAAACCCTCGTCATTCAAATGAAGTAGAAGTACTCCTATCAAGGCTTGCATAAGACTTGTAGTCATGAACTAATATTGCTACTTGGAATCTCATTGTTAAAAATCCTTAAGTGAATGATAGTGTTGTGTATTGTTATTGTTAATTTTATTTGAAGAGTTTGATGCACCAGTTGAATCTTTCAACACTAAGTTATTAGGAAGAGCCTCAATTATTGAGCATAGCATGTAAGACAGAATGTTAATGGATGCAAGTTGCTCAGGCGGATCTAAGGATTTATTGCAGAAATCTGATTGGACAGAATATTCTCCACTGGGTCTATATGATGATGAGAAGGAAATTGGTTGATAGTTAGAAGGGAACTTTCACAAATTGGAAGTATGCTCTATAAAAAAGACCACTTATTCCTCACTGTCGATAGACTATGCACATTCTTGTAAAATAAATAAGATGGAGGAAAATTTAGATGTTTTGAACAACAAGGACCAGGTCTCTGAATCCAGGTTGCATAAGAATCAAGGACATATTCATATTTGAAGCAGAATACTTCATTATGGGCTATCAAGAAGCTGGAATGATCCATGACATCCCTTTGTAGAGGGAAGACTTGAAGAAGATAATTTTTTAGGAGCTACTAAATTCACAGGTGATTAAATGACTGTATTCCATCTAAGGTTATTTTGAGTATTACAATAGGATGTATTAGTATATACTAACATGCTATAGGTAACCAGAATCTCCTCTGATGAGATTGTTTATAGTTTGTCTAAATCAAATAGAATTCAACATACTGGAGTAATGCCTCTAAATTGTAAGTGTCTGTGGTTGGAATATTTAGGTAATTATGTCAGTTTGGACTGTTTTAATGGACTCTATTAATAAGTTACTTTGTAAATAATTTGAAAATGGCCAAGTTTTCTTTTCTATAAATTGTTTTTCTGGAGGTATATGCTTTGTAAACAATTCTGGAAGCTCCGATAATCCAAACCATAGGTGGACAGGCAATTATGAAACAATTTATTGAACATGTGTAGTTGCTGCAATATGGAGAATATATTTTTTATTCTTCCTTAAATAGAAAATACAATATTTCCCGAGGAAAATAAATATTGAGAGTTAAGTTTGCACCAACTTATTGATATTATTATAAATTTCTCCATTAGGATCCTTTAGTGCTTGAATTGTATTTCTAATGTTTTCTATCATGTTTTCCTAAAGAAGGGGAATTAGTGTCGAGATACCTAATGGACTTCACTATAAATTCCATAGAGGTTGTCATAGGTTCTTTTTCCTCCCATCAGACCTTTTTCCCTCTTCTATTTTAAATCCACTTCAACTCTCCCAACATATAAGTATAAAAAGGTGTGCATTTCTTCTTTGCATTGAATAATTAATTCAATAAGAATAAGATATGAATCACACCTCATTTCGATTAGTTTTAACAGTTTGAATCATGTATGTGACCTGTATATGACATGACATGTATGATAATTGCAAAAATGTAGTTGTATAGACCTAGCCTACAAAATTGTCTCTCTAATTCATTGAATCTTCCCTATGTCCATAATGAATTATTTAATGTAATCATTGAAAATTGCATCTAAAACAAAGATCAAGATTGGTTCTACACCATCAAGCATAAAAAAATACAAATAGATGTTGCCATTTGTTACCCACTGAACTACATTTAAGGCTCAAAACTTCTGAACAATATCCCAAAGGATCTCATATTTGGAAGTTGTGTTTGTGTTTTTCAAAGCAATCTATTTCCTTTAGGTAGAAAGGATCATCACAAGAGATCATAGGTATGTTTGGCCAGAAATGTTAGCTCCTATTTTTCCAAATCTCCATTATTATTAAGCAACCATATTAAACCACTGTCAGTTTGTCCCCTTACATTTGTTGGTCCACTCTAGTCAAAGCCCCATCATTCAAGGTAGTTCTTGGCTGGTTATGTTAAAGTGGCTTGAAGACTTTAGTGCTCCCATGATAGCTTTAATCATTCTCTCATGGTAAGATGAATGTGGAGATTGAAAGGATTTCCATTTGCATAGAAAATATCAAAAATAACATCTTCTAGTCATTCAAATATGGGAATGTTATACAAGTCCATCAAAAAATGGAATCTTTTCACATAATTTTTAAAGTTTTCTTACTACCACCTATTCATCTAAATGTTGTGAAATCATTATATAACACCCTAGCCTGATTATGGTGGTTTAACCACCTAATCCCTCAACCTTGACATTATAATATTAATATAGACATATCGCTGACATATTAAGTGGATTACATATGTTCCAACTTCCCATGTTATGTTGTAAGTTGTAACATACCCCTTAACACAAAAATTGCATTCCTATATTATTACCCACCACCTTAACATAAGGCTTGAAACTTAAAACACTTCATGTCTTTTACAAAGGAGAAATGAAACTCAAAATCCAAAGACCACATGTGGGTAAAAATCCCATCTAGTGGGTGACTTGGGTAACTTTCTAGTGGCCACAATGCCAACGAATTTTTAGAAGAAGCATCTCGGTAAGAGGCGTTTCATTTCTTTAGCTGCTTCTCCAAACCCTTCATCAAGTAAATTTTATTTATGAGAGTGCAATCTCTACTGCAAATAGCATCAATGGTACCTCTGCCTAAAATGAAGTCTCTTGCTTCTGCAACTCTCGGGTTTTCATTCATTCACAAGAAGGAAAAATGTATACTTTCTATGTTCTTGGCTACTTCTCCTTCGCGCAATGTTCACTCTCCTATAGTAAAAATATAGGTAGTTATTCATATCCATGTTTCTAACACATGGACAGGTGATATGTAGGGCTAGGGGGGATATATATTTCCCATCACATAGGCAAAAAAGCCTACAGATCCTTTCTGATCTCCAATTATGGAGCTCAATCTCAACCCAGTGCCAATGTGAACAATCAACAAACTCTAAAATATCCAATGAAATATTGAGGTTTTGCATCCAATGTTTCAAAGCATACTCAAGACTAATAATGAGGACATCCCTTTACTGCAAGAAATTTTCTGATCAGATGAACATAATAAGAAATTTACGAGTTACCACTGAGTAAAAAGGTGTTTTTCGAGTAACGGATGGGGCCATGTCCAAGTTGAACGACTTAACAATTTTCCTTAAGTCTTTGCTTTAATGAAGAATGAATTTTAATTCAAACTCAGTTTGGGGAATCTGTGCATGTATGTGGATAACTCCTATGGCCCATGGTTGAGCCACATACATCTATTTTTTGCAAATGCCAGCACCAGGTGATGACAAATATGTGCAACCTTCCCACTAGATGCTTCTGTCACTAGGTTAAATCCAAGATCCATGATGATAATATTAAAAATGCAACAGGTGTAAACAAAGTCAGGAATATGCAAAATAAAGGAAAACCCCGAGGATAGAAAATAACTACTTAAATTAAAATGAAGCTTGGCTAATCCATCAAGAAAATAGACCAGCATATCCACAGACAACATGAAAGGATTTTTCCAATTGCAAATTTTACATATTAGATTATGGAAAACCCTTAACTTCTTTACAATCCTTGGCCATTGCAAGCAGAAGTGGTAGAAAAAGACAAATTAACTATTTTGAAGATCTTAAAACATACTATATGTCTATATTAGTCTGAAATTAAGCATAGTTATAAGTTTTTTAATGTCACCTCAACATCAGTGACCAGAAAAAATAAAGTGAAATGGCAATACCAATGTTTAATATGGTTGAATTTCAAGCTCTTTAGCTTAAAGAATTTCCATTTAAAGTTTAGAGAAACTCTCTAATTTATTAGATAACATAAATCTACCAACACTATTTAATGCCCTATTTACTGACTTATTACTGCCAATTATTCCTATATGATTTGTGGCTTACCAAAAATCATCTAGGTCATCACGTATATCACATAATGGAGGCTCAACTCCCATAGCTCGGTTAACATAACAACTCTTATTGAAATGCTTATTCCAAATTTCAATATACCCATCCTTTTTTACAAGCCTCCAACACATACTTGTGGTAAGGTTCTCCATATCTACAAGCATGAACACAACATAAGCTTAAAAGATACAAGGAAAAAAGTTTAACTTTCATTACCAGCTAAGGTGGATAAGACAAAACTTGACAGCATATTGGTCAACTTCCTTGACCCTTCATTGGCTATTTAGAAGCAGTATGAATCCACCAACATTAATAGCAAGGTAACCCCTAGCAGATCAAGGGCTACAAGTTGTGGTTTTCGTATGAACATCAACATTCCTACAACCATGCTTACAACTAGGATGTTATTTTCGAGGAGGAGAAATCTCGTGGATATCAACATCAAGAATCCATTACAAAATACAAGTACAACGTGTGGTGACTATAGTTGAGGATAGATGAGTAGCTGAAAAAGATGTTGAATATGGAAATTCTAGAGGAAAAGGATGAAAACCATCTTCCTTTTTCATTCCAACGAGAGGAAAAAAAAAATCATCAATGACAATTAAAAATTTGCAAGCTGAGCATGAACAACCAAATTGGGGTTAGAGTTTGAAGAACCTTCGCAAGTGAATGGGGCCTAGCCGCTTAAGTGATCTGACTACGAGCCATCTAATTTTAGTTTTTTTTTCTTTATTTTCCATCGGTGATGAGCCAAAAAATGTCAGAGAGGCTCCTAGTGGAGATGAAGCTTCTTATTGGAAGAAATTCATGGATGAAGAAAAAATACCATGGAACATAAAAAACCTAGCATTTTGCGGAAGTTTCCTGAAGGAAGGAAGGTCAATAGATGGAAATGAGTGTTTAAGGAGAAGTATAAGACACGTGGTCCAATGTAGCAATATAAAGCTCATTGGTAAAAAAGGGGTATTCTTAAGTTGAGGGTGTTGATTATGATGAGGCTTTTTCTTTGATGGCCAAACTGACCTTCATTAGGTTGATGATGGTGCTAGAAATTGATTATGATTTGGAAGTGGAGATAACAAATGTGAAGAGCACTTTTTTAAATGGTGAGATCAGAGAAGAAAACTTCATGAAGCAACCATAAGGAAAGGATTTATGATAGAATGGATAAAATACATGGTGTTTCAATTGAAGAGATCAATATATGGATTGAAGCAGTGCCAAGAAAGTGGTACCTGGTTTAAGAAATATGTTGTTGGAAAACGTTGCATAAGGAGTGATGCAAATTAGTGTGTTTTCTTCAAGATACAATATAATCACTTCATTATTCTAAGCTTATATGTTGATGACAAAAAAATTTATTAGTTAGAATAAAAAAACTAATCAAGGAAACCAAGTTCTAATTTTCATGTAATTTTGACATGAAGAACTTAGGTGAGTTGCACTATTTCTTGGGAATTCAAATGAAGAAAGGCCACTAAAATTAGAAATTGTTTACCAACAATAGAAACTATTTGTAAAACATGCTTGAGCTTTTTAGGTCCTAAGATGGATAAGTGTAAACTAGTTTTCACTCAACCTCAAGTGAGATCGTGTTTGTCTGCTCACATGAGTCCTAAGAGCCAAAAATAAGAAGAGAAGATGGCAAGAATTTCATACGTAGTGTGGTTGGTAGCCTTATATATGTAGTAGCATGTACAAGACTATATATTATTGGACAGGTGTCAAGGGGATATTTAGGTACATATGGGGCACTAATGACTATGTTATTTTCCATGAGGAAGATGGAGGTAAAAACCTTCAGTTGCATGGGCTTGTTGATTCTGAATGGGTAGATGATATGCATAATGGAAATTATACTGGTTCTTATCTATTTATAATGTTTTGAAGGATTTTTGAGTTGGAGTAAGAGGAAATGAGTGGTTTCCAAATCAAGTATTAAGGCAGAGAACATTGCAGTTTCCTAAACAACCAAGGAAGTTGTTTGATTGAAGAAATTATGTAGAGATATTGGGGTTGAATAGGGGACCATGCCTATTTCTTGTGACAACCAAAATGCAATTTATTTGAGAAAGAATCACAAATTCCTTTCTCAAAGAAGCATATCAAGGCAAAATTATACTATATTAAAAGCTGATGAAATCTAGTGATGTAACTCTACTAAAGTTTAATGGAAATGATAGTGTGGTAGATTCTTTAATGCAATGGATTGAAAGAAATTAATGGGGCAAGGTGGGGAGCCAAACTTGTTTGAAGCTATTTCTAAGTGATAGATTGTTAAGATATGTGAAAATTACTTTTTCAATGTAGCAAATCTGATTTTCTGTGTGCGTCAAATGTATAGTTGGCATGGCCCTTGCTTTCAGAGTGAATAGAATTGCATAAAGCATTCAACAATTTTTAAATTTTGGGAGTTTTGTTGAAGTATGCCTATATGTTTTACAACTTACTATAATTCTTCAAATTTTATCCAATAAATATCAGGAAACGTGATCGGAAAAGTTATTCTCTCCCACCATTATTGGAGAATGGAACCCCATACAAACACATTAAGAGTCTCAAAGTTTTTCTTTTAGATTGTCATTCCCCTCTATGCCCCCATCCCACCCCCCAAATGTGTTAGGGTCACTATCGAATTTTCATGATAGCCATAACCTCTAGGATAATTTTCATTAGATATTTCTGGTCCTTCCTGTGAGCATAGCCATATTGTGAACTTCATGTTGAATTTATATTTTGAAGAACAGAAAGATAATTGGAATGGTGACATTTTCATCTCATAAATGGAAGATTACTTTTCCTGTTGTAGAGCAGTGTGGTCAAACTCAGCCAGTTCACTCGGAATTAGCTGATTTTGACTAAGCTTGGTCACAAAACAAATTGAATTTATCTATTTGACTTCACAAAATACATGTCAAAAACTGGCCTGGTCTGAGTTGATTCATTCCATCCAGTCACATAATGACTCTTTCAAGTCAATGTTAATTTTATAATCTTATTTTCCATCCTAAGAGTCTACCTTAGAGACACCTTGATGAAGCACCTTTTTTTTGCACTTGGAAACAAATATTAGTAGGTTCATCACTCCCTGTACACTGGTAAGGAGTGATGATTCCTTAATGTCCTTCAGCAAAAATTGATGACCTATTCAAGCTTCCAGATTTGCTCATTTTCAAGGGGATCATTTTGAAAAGGTTTGAATTTCCTCGTCTAATGGCTTGGTAACAGATACTGGACTCTGAATTTACCAAAACATAGGGGTTTAGATTCATCCTCTCCACACCAAATCTATATAATGAAGCCACTCCAAAGAGATATATGTAACTACATATTGTTGAAAAATCTTAGAGAAAGCTTTCTTTCTGCCATAGGAAAACTCATGCCAGCATGAAATCTCTCTCTAATATTTTTAAGTAGCATGTATTTACGTATATCTCTATCTCTCTCCCTTAAGAATAACTACATTACATAGACTTGGTGAGGAGAGGAGAGGAAGAATCAAAACCCTTATGTCTTAATGAATTTAAGATCTAGTATAAGTTCTTAGGCCAGTAGATGAGGTAGTTCAAACATTTTCAAACTGATCCCCTAAAAATGAGAAAACATATAAGCTTGACCAGGTCATTGTTGTTGAATGAATTAAGTAATCATTGCTCCTTGCAATAATGCAAAGGGAGATGAATTGCTCCTTTTCAGTGTACAGGGAACAATGAACCTACTAATGTTTGTTTCTTAGGGCAGAAAAGTGGTGCTTCAACAAGGTGACATCAGGGTGTCTCTGGTAAAATCTCAGGATGGAAAATAAGGTTCTAAAAATTGGTGCTTGATGTGGACCCATTTAAAAAAATAATAATTATATTAAATTTAACAAAAATAAATAAATAAATCTAACCTTATATTACATATTCAAAAGCCTCCCTTGCCTCATTTATCAGTCATTGTTTTTGTGAGAGAGCTTGAAAATGAGATGTTGAGTAAACCTTCCCTACTGTTGTAGATGATTTGGGTTTGATTTCATATGGGAAACCATTTCTGTGTGAAAATAAAATATACATATTTTTATAGCTATCAGTAGAGCCTGAGGATCCTATTTATAATTTTAGCATATGCCTCTGGAAATTATGCTCTACAATAGTCTAACCCGAAGATGAAACTTGCAAACCTTAATGTCTGTTAAATGATATTATAAGTGTCATGATGAAAGGTTACAAATATTTATCTTTAAAATGTAAAACTATCTTTAAATTTTTTCTTCTTTAAATGCCTTAAGAGGAAGGCAAAATCTGCAGAATAAAATTTTATAGTTCTCCTCTCTTGAACAACCCACAATATAACGAAAAGCATTGTTCTTATTCTAGAAATTGATAGAGTGCATTCGATGCAATCTTGGATTTCTATTGTTTTCTTCTCCCATCTGAATTCTTGTTGATGATTTCTAGATCACCATTTCCTAGCAAGTGATTTAATCTAGGTTGAACTTCAGTGGCGAATTTGTAATTCGTTAATTGGATATATGTTAAGTGGCGAATTTCCCATTTTGAAACAATGGAAGGAGGCCTTGTCAATCATATATGTACCTTTATTCAGTCTATTATTAACTTTATCTAGCATGCAATACATCGACATTGTCTTTTGCATTTTCAGGAAACAGTTGTAAGAAACACGGTGGAAAAGGAAAACCTTTTGTTCGCATTCCTTTGATACAAGATTTGGGAAAATCATTAGATCAATTTTTTCTCATTAAGAGGTTACTTTAAAGAAAATGTAAATGTATTAAAGGTAGTTTCTTCCATGATCATACTTGTAGACTTTTGAGTGGGTTACCAATCCTTAAGTGATTTATTTGGGACTGATTTCAATTTAGTATGGGCACCACGACATAGTCGACGATTCTCCTCCAAACCATTGACATACTTTTATTGCAGTTGTCACCCCCTAGGTCATGAAGACTGCCCCAATGACCAAGATCTAGGGATTCCAGAGATCTAATCCGACCTCTACCCTTCTGGCATAGTAATGTTTAGCTATATGGAATCCAGATATTCGACCCGATCTCCACCCTTTTGGTATAACAATGTTCAGGTATAGGGAGTCCAAAGACCGAATCTAATCTCCACCCTTCTTACATAACAGTGTTTAGGTATAGGGAGTCCAAATATCTAACCCAAACTCCACCCTACTAGCATAACAATATTCAAGTACAGGGAGTCCAGAGACCAACCTGCCAATGACTTGCTGGTGAGGGAGAAACTATTTTCAATTAAGTGTCTGAAGAATCTGCTTAGTCAGAGGCTATATCTGAAATTTCAACAAGGGAACACAATGTACATATCTTGCATCTCATAAATTTAACTTAGTGAAAACAATAAGAGTGAAAACCAATTTTTGTAATTTAAGAAACATAACTTTGAAGTTGGAGCTTAGCCTCAAATTTTGTAGACTAACCAAAATTCTATCAACTTCCCCAGCCCCTATTTAGAGGAAGAAGATATTCTGTTGCTTTTGTACATGATGATATAATACAACTTACAGAGTGTGACAGGTGCTGGGGCAAATGAATGTATTGAAAAAACCTATAGAAATATTTTTTTTGTGACAACAAACAAGATGCTTAGATAGACTTAGCTTAGCTTCAAAATTTTCAAACTAAAAAAACTCATATCAAATTCCCAATTTCTTATTAGAGGAAGCATATATATTGTAAATTTTGTACATGATGATATCATACAGTGTGTAGAGTCACAACTGTTGGGGAAAATCAATGTCTTGAACAATCCCATAGACATATTTTGTCACAACAAATAAGATGTTGGGATAGACTTAAAAATTGATGTTATGAGAATTTTAGCTAGCACTTAGTTCTCTAGAGGAGCTAGTTATGGGTTAAGCATTTAAAATTTTAAATTAATCCAGTTTACAATAGGTAAATTGGGCTTAACCTAAGTGATAATGAGGTAAAATTGCTACGCAAGCAGTTTCTTAAGGATATGTTACCTCATAAATAAATAAAAAATAGTCGATTTTACAAGTTGCAACCATGAATGATAGCTTAAATATTTCAGATTTTGACGGGAAATAAAACAATACTCAAGAAAAGATAAATGTAGACCACAAGAATATTGTCCAATTTCGATTTTGTTATTTGTGTGCCCATCGAAGTCCAGTTTTTTCAAGAAAATCCAAACACAAGGTATTATGCATCAATTTTATGCACTCTCCTTGATTTGTGTGCCCATTGAAGTCCAATTTTGCAAGTAGCGTCAAACACAAGGTCCTACCTTTTCAATATTTGAAGATCCCAAGTTGGCATCTACCTTTTCAATTGTCTCAATTGGAGATATGGTTCACTTTCATCGTTAAGATATTTGAGAGTCCCACAATATCAACGACTCCCACTTTGTTAGGTATCTCCATACTTGTATCTACCAACTACCTATAGTTCCTATGATCTAGATCCATCCTTCTAACCCATGGATGGTTAAATGTAAATAATCATTTATAGAAAATTAAGAAATAATCATGCATAAATTGCAAGCATCATCAGAAGGATGGCTACAACTTAGTCCGTCTCAACTAAAACATGAATCAAACATGAACAAACAGAGAACTACAATAAAAAATTATTCCCACAAGACCTATAAAATTCTCCTATACTTTTTCATGTTTTTTTTTTAAATTGGAGTTAGGCGAGGCCAGTTAGCTCAAATAGTTTAGACTTTGACGAGAAATCAAACAATACTCAGGAAAAGATAAATGTAGACCCTTGATATAATCAGTTATAGACAATTAAAAACACAACCTCCATAAATTGCAACCATCATCACAAGAATGGCTACATCTTAGTCTGTCTAAATTAGAACATACATTAAACAGGAATGCATATTGAAAAGGGTAAGATGAATTTTAATCTCCGCTGCAAGGAGACAATTGGAAAATTTAGATAGAAAAGCATTAAAAAATATTTTTTGAGGCTACAACTATAACTATAACATGTTCTATTCTAAACAAACATAACTAGTTCTAGTCAGCTATAGATATTATTATTCTCATCTTCTAATGTAGGATAAGCAACCAGAAGTAAATCTTTAGATCCTATTTAAAGTGGGTTATAAATATCCCAATAGACCTCATGCACTTTTTTTTTACGGTGAAATTAGCCTTGCAAGCATTATTTTAGAATTACTATTGGTCCTAATGTAGGCAAAGTGTTGGGCCTTGAAATTGTCATTTAGTTCCATTACATTTTCACTGATATTCCCATATTATCACCTTCACTCCACCTCCATTTCACTACATTTACCTTACCATTGTCATTATTGGGTTACATTTATGTTTTTCCAAAATTTATTAATTCCTATTATTTTCAAGTGAATTTGTGGTTAAAAATTAGAAAATAATATGCGCATACTTATACCTAACAAGTGGAATGATTTTGTTGCCATGTGTAGGTCAAAAAGAAGCTTTTAGAAGGCTCTTATGTGGCCTCCTAAGGACAAATTCGAATTTTAATGGAGAAGATCATGGGATCATAAGCATATGTGTCTCATTTCCTATTTGTATTATAACTCTAAGAAGACATGTGCCTTATCACTTCCTATTTGGATTGTAACTCTCGAGATATAGGGAGAGATTCATGGACTCTCATTAATGAGATAGTTTCTCATCTTTTTTATAAATAGGGGAAGCTTTCTCCTATCAAATCATGTGTAAAATTGGAGTTATGCTCAAGCTTTGAATACAAAATTATATTGTGGCACGTTACTTATGAATGTTCCTTCATTTTGACTTGGTTTTTCTTACATACAGAGCATCTCGATTTACCATCTCTCATACTTTTAGATCAGCTATCTAAAATGTGTGAGAATCACTTGCTTTTATAGATAAAATTTTATGTGCTTTCTTAATATTAGTTTTTGAATGACTGTGTAATCTTTGCTTTTCTAAAAATATTTCAAGAGGAAAGATTTATCTATTTTCCAATTGGATTAAGTTTGAGGCAATAGAGCTCATAGTTATTGAGTTTCCTTTCATGTTATGATATTTGATTTCTTAGATCAAACTATCAATTCATTGTATAATCGAATGTTCCTAAAAGATCAGGCCAAGAAGGTGACTTGTCATACTTCCAAATTGAGTGATTGAATGTTAAACCTATGCAATCATTGAGCTTTACTTTTACGTGCTTTTACATTTTTTTCTAGATTAAGATCCTCGGTCAATTGTATAATTGGAAAGATCAGGCCAAGTAGGTGACTTGTCATACTTCCAAATTGGGTGATTGAATGTTCAACCCATGCAATCATTGAGCTTTGCTTTTACATGTTTTTACATTGTTTTCTACATTTAGATCCTCATTCAATTGTATAATTGGGTTTTATTAAAGATCATTTCAGGAAGGTGATATTATCATATTTCTAAATGCTCGAATATCTATCCTATGCAATTATCGAGTTTTTCCTTTTGCATGCTTTAATTTCTTTCCTAGATTTAAAGACTAAATTATGATCGATTTCTTATACATCATCTCAAGAGGGTGATTGTATCATAATATCATATTGGATTCTAGAGTGATTGAACGTACCTTAGTTGTTTTCCTTTACATGCTTTGAAATGCTTTCTTAGATTAAAATTTCAATTCCTGTAAGTGTGATTGTGCGTGCTATATTTTCTTTTGAATATGTTTTCTTTATTTTTGTTACTTGATTTCATAGGTTCATTGAATTTCATTTTCATTATTTGATTTCATAGATTAGATGAATTGGTTTTCGTTATTTTGTAGTTAGATTGACCTAAACTGAAATATAATTTCTAGCACATACAGTGCACGCATGCTTCACAAGCTTACGAAATCCCGTGGTTGAGAATTAAATGACAAACAATTATTTTGCCCAACATTTTGGCGTCATTTCCGGGGAAGAGTTCATAGGAAATAGCTTTCAATCTAGAGTGTATTTTTTTTTTTTTTTTAGTTTTTACTAACCATTTATGGGCAAAGGATCTAAAATGCAGCCCAAAGACTACATTGAGGAATGGTATCAAAAAGAAATTACGCCACAATATTCGTCAATTCTTCAAGAGATACTTGAGGTAAATCAAAAGATTAAGACGATTTTTCATATCCTTACAAACCATCAAGTACATTTTTCAAGTTTGGATATGAGCATTTCAAAAATTCTAATCTGTAAATGGCTTCATTGGAAGCATGAATATACTTAAAAATAAAAATAAAATAGTTTTTTTTAGATAGGTAGGAAAAATAAAAATATTTTTTATATTTTTAGTATAAATTTGATGTTTTGTGCTGCAGTAAGAACCACCCATTCACTAATCCTTGGCAAGAAATATTTGCAATATAATGATTGAGAACAAGGAGCACAAGCGAATATCACAAGCGATAATTTAAGGTATGAGATCAATCATTTTCATTTTATTTTTGCAAAATTTACATAGGAATCGATTGATAAAATCTTGACTATGCTAACAAAATAAAAAAAAATCTCGAGTATGCTCTCCTTCTGCATTTCGTGTGACCTGGAGGATCAGAAAAAAACATTTTTTTTTTTTAGTATATCATCAAAATTATTTAGCTACAGAATGCAATTTTGCAGCGAAAATTGTGTTTCCATCATTTGATTTTATTTTTGAATAAACTTCAAAAATTTAAAAAGAAAAAAATATATAAAAACCAAAATAAAATTGTCAAATTCATTTTCTTTTAAATTGTTTTGTTTAAATAATATATATATATATATATATATATATATATTAAATGTAACATATATAATTAGTTTTAGCAAAAAAAAACATTAAAAAAAACAAAAAATACAATTAAAAAACAAAAAAATCTAAAAAATAATAAAAACATTAAAAAAAAATTACACAAAATAAAAAACAAAGGGCTGAACGAAACAAGAAAACATGGATTCAAAATAGAGGCAAATCCATTAGTATCATTTGATTACTTGTTCCAACCGGTTGAATAGGCAATTGAAAAATAAGACCCCAATCCATGCTCGCTTCGGCAAAACCTGCAAATAAAAAGAACAAGTGCATGTAGCAGTTATTAAAAAAGGATTTTAAAATTTGCAAAGAGGTAGTAGGTAACATCTGAAAACAATTGCTCAATTAATCTCCAGATTTAAATTTTCCAAAAGAACAAAGAAATTTTAGGTGGGTTTGATCATGGAAAATAGAATTTAGCAAAATCAAAAATCTGAATTGTTTGTTCTTTACCAAATTATCTACTGCATCATTTCAATTTGTGTAAGCCGTTTCCAATGATTGGGGCTCTATCTATGAGAACATCATGTGCCTTACTGAGGATAAGTCTCAAGATCAATTTCGATGAAATTGGAATACAATTGTTTGTGCTCAACACCAGCAATCAAACCAAAAACATTACAAGAAAACACAACAGCAAAAACCCCATCGAGATTGCAGCACTGAGCCAACACATGAAGAGTTTAAATTTTACATCTGTGAAAAAAATTGAGATTGTGTGAATGAAATTTGCAAAATCGTTTGACAAATCTGTAGTTTAGAGGAACAATCTTTTGTTTTTGGCAACCATTGCAGATGCAATGTATCCAGTGGCTCCCATTATGTAGGAAGGAACTGCAAGCACAATGCAACCACAACATGATGACCATGGCCAACAAATGCTTCCAGCTGTAGCAATAGATACATATATAGAGGACACAACCATCGATTTTAGGGCAGAGAAAAATGGGAACCTTGCACCACAACAGTCTGCAAGCACAATGCAGCCACAACGTCATTGTGTTATTCATCAAGAAAAACAACGCGGAGATCCGTTTTCAAGAAGTTGGAGCTTGATTTTGAATTGAAATCAAATTCTCGATGCATGTGGAAATTGATGAACCTATTCAACCAGCAATTAATTCTATTGCTAGAGAAAAATCCAGGAAATGCGTATCTATTTTGACACCCATTTTTAAAACAAATTTTCTGAGCAAACCGAGGTGAATTGGAAAAAAATAAAACATGGGTTTTTCCGTGAATGGGGGAAATTAGGTAATTCATGAGTGATTTTCTAGATTTGGAACCATTTGGGAGAAAATCAGGGTTCTTCATAGCTTCGTTTTGAAAACTACATGAGGGAAAAACGATTTGTTTTGCACAATGAAATTTTTGAACATGTCACGTTGAAAGAGGAAGAATTTGAATCAAAAACAAATTTTTTTGTGGCATTCAATCCACATGACATTTTATTTTTCCAAATCGAATAATCCAAATTGATCTAATACTCGTTTCTTTCACCCTCTGCACAGTTTGTTGATCTTGACTTGCCACTTTGCACCACATGCTGCCATCTTGAATTACAATTGCCAATTTACATCTCAAACTTGCCAAATGATTTATCACAAATAGATATTGAAATTTCCCAAGCTCAGGGCCCTTTGGTTGAAGAAGAGAAACCTTGCACGAATTATTTTCTCACTGTTGTAACACAAATTCTTCTTTTGGGAAATTTCTTGTAGGTCATTCCATTTTAGATCTATAAAGAAGTGATTTGGAAGGCATACTTGTGATACAGTTAGAGCTGGTTGCAAACCGATGGAAGAAATAGATAGGGATGCTAAATTTTCCGAGAAAAAAAAAACATGTTCGAAATCATCCTTCCAGTTATTAGCAAATGAATTTTTGTTTAATAATGCAATGCAACATATCGATAGCAACTTCCGAATCTATTTTTTTGACTTTTAAAAAATCTATGATGTGAGGGATGATTTGAACATGTTTTTCCGATTGAGATGTTTCAAGAAGTGCTAAATGTTTGGAGGGGATAACTTGATGAAAAAATATTAGATTGACATGAGGAAGCTCAAGTAGATTCAAATATTTATTTTCTATTCTGCTTTGTGACCTATTTGTGTGAATAAATTTATGATGGCTCAAGTTGCCAAATGCATTTAGTTTGTTACCATGTTTTCATTTCTTTATGAAGGGAAACATATTGTATGCAAAACTCAAGTATTAGTATTCACCAGCAATGGAATTTTGTTCAAATAAATAAATAAATATATATATATATATATATATATATATATATATATATAATAAAAAAAATTGCATCAATAAAATAAGTAGGGTATTGTTCAATTTTTCTGGAGGATGTATGTTGGAAATGTTGTCATTGATGGCAAAGGAGACAACATAGAAGCAGAGAGAGAAAAAGAGGCAGCAAGATGTAGAGAGGGTCGAGTAGCAGCAAAAGAATCAAGGCAGTAAAAGAAGAGGATGCAGAGACAGAGTACAGAGTACAGTGACACAGTGAAACAGTCATGCACAAGGCAGAGGATGCAAAGACAAAGAATATAGAGGTAGAGATGTGAGATGAAACGGTCGAGAAACAGAGAAAGGTTACAGAGAATATAGAGGAAAATACAGAGAATAACAGAGGCGAAGACAGAGAATAAAAAATATAGAGAATAACAGAGGTGGAACCAGTAAGGGAGCAGAACCAAGAAAGGAACCGCAATTACACAGTGAAAACCTAATGGATTCGGGCATTCAACATATGGAAGCACCGTATTAGAATGTCGAGAACGCAAGAGGAAACAGGAGTGAAAGCGGGAATTGTTTTAATAAGAGTTAAAATTTGATGAAGCGGAACCATGTGCCAGACGGAACCCTGAGCAAACAGTGAAACCAGAGTTTTCAAAACCAGCAGTATCGCATGTGTTTGGGAGTGGTAAGTGGATTTCACTTTTTGAACGTGATCTATGTCGCTGATGGACACATGTCTTTGGGTGGTATTTGAATACCACTTACATCGTGTAATTTTTGAGTGTTAACCCTTGGCCCAAAGAAAAACATGATATTCGCTGTGTCCATTCGATTGCCAACGCTGGTAGATTGACAGTGATCACACTTGCGCGATGAACAGAGGTTAGTTGAGGCAAAGCACTGTGGGTCCGATTCAATTGTATGATTGAAAGTTGAAACATAAACCAAAGTTTAAAGTCGAACCTTAGTTATTATGAGGATTATTTTTTATACATTCAAAGGGTGTTATAATGGTTTTAAAGTTTGTTGACATGTATTATGTAAAACATGTTGTGGGACCTACATTCATAGCTACAGGGCCAAGTATTATACAAATTTCTGTGTATTGTGTGTATTATAAAAGCTATTTAACAGGTGTATGGTAAGTCACAATGCATTGTGGGCCCGAAGGTTATTTTAATTCAAAGTTGTGGTATAAAGTATGAAAGGTCTTTCATATGTGTCAGGGGTTATATAAACTATATTGTGAGTGCAAAGGGATACTGTGGGCCCAAGTATAGTTACATGAATTTTTTAAGTTTAATGTATGGTCTAAAGGTAAGCTACATGCCCGTGAAGTACCACATGTAGACTTGGTCTCATAACCAAGTCGAACGTTATTATAATATAATGGTATTGATTTTATAAGACGCTGGATATTGATCCAAAGGCTTTGAAATATGTTGTGGGCCAGAATTTTATGTGTAATGAGCTATATGCTTATTTGGGGGTTTAATAAAGTGCAGCGAGCCAGCATAATATTTTGGCGTGAATTAAAGTCTTGACATATGCTGAACGAGAGATGTGGGCCCAAGAGAAAGATAGGAAATTGTATCTAATGCGGTGGTTGTTTGATAGCGAAATGTTAATATGTTACATGGCTAAGTCTATGATGTGAGCGGAAGAATTAAAAAAACTATGGAGCCCGAGAGGTTATAAAAATATATATATTAGTGTTGGATTTAAGTCTGAGCCAAAGACTTAATATAATGTTGACGGAGGATATTATATGTGTAGTGTGGGACCCCCTACATAAAATTCCAAGAATCTTAACCCAAGCTAAAGGATACATAAAAGCTGAAGTGGAAAAGTATATATATATGTAGCACTTTATATACAAGGGACCAAGGTTACGATATAAAGCATATGTATTATATGCTTGTGCACAAGTTTAAAAGAACAAAAGGCTCCATTGTTCAGTTTTTAAAACAAACAATGTATTATAAGGTGGGACCCTCACGAATCGCATCAGAGAAAATTATAACAGCGAAACATGTTAATTAAAAGTTCCGATTGCGATTGAGGACTCGATATATTATAAACGGTGACTCATATTTGTTTGAGTTCTGGCTTAAAGTGCATCGAAGCGATTCATCGCATCAGAGGTGAAAGAGTAACAACCAAACTGAAAGTTCCACTTGCGATTGAGAAATTGGATGATAGCCGTCGGATTTACTGAGGGATGGACGGTAGATATGAATCGATTGATTATATGGTGGGGCCTTTGCTAATTGCATCGGCGGAAATCTAATGACCAATTCACAGGAGCATTGTGAATGTTGAGATTGCGATTGAAATAAATGAGGCAGAGTATAGCTGGCATGTGGGCTCCATTCAAAAGATAAGATTAATACAGGTTTGCTCTAAGTTTTTATACCAAAGCTGAAGAGTTAAAGGAAAGCAAAGCGACATGTATATATGTGTGTAAAATGATATATACATATTTATATATGTGAATAGTGAATCATCATATCGGAGTGAGAGCAGAGCATCGGAACATACATCTGGAAGTTGCCATTGCGATTGATCGCAATTGGAAGTATTCAAGAGGTGATGCATCGCACTGGAGAATAGAGCAAGCTCGGCAAGTGGGCCCGAAATGGAATTTTTTGTATTAAAATGATTTATTTTTGTTATATCACCAAGAGTTATTTGAGTTATATAACGCGGCAATTTTATATGCAGTAGTTACACCACAACAGTGAACAGGAGAGCAAGCAGAGCCGAAAAACATAGAGACAGTCGTAGAAAAGACAAACACACAGTGATCCAAAACTGAATGGGTTGATTTGTAATCCATATTGTAACTGAATGTAAATGCTTTTTAATTGGTTCATATTGTTTGTGATGCACTGGAAAGTCTCCATAGGAAACAAAAATCCATTCTAAAACTAAAAGTTGTACAAATTGTTGTAGTTTTCTGAATGAGTTGGATAAAGAAGTGAGGAGGCAGAAGGCGAAGAGTCAGGGCTATTCACTTTGAATTCCCTGTAGAATGCGAACAATTATGAGGCAAAATGTATAAAGGATATCATATTGATATGCAGTAAAGAAGTTAGAGAATGCAGAGTATGAAGAATTGAGGCAGAGAAGATAAGAAGAAGGAGGAGCAGAAAGAGATGCTACAGAACAGAGCTGATATCAAAGGGAAATCAACAAATGTTTTCTTTTGATAGAATGAGGAAGTTGGAGCTTGCCTTTGCATCACAACAATAATAGGATGTGGTTTTCTCCCTTTATGGGTTTCCACTTATATCTGTTGTCTCTGTGTGTGTTGCCTATGCGTTGATATGCTCTATCCAATCTGCTTAATACTTGCTGCTCTCATAATAAGTTTGGTGTCACATTGTCTTAATACTTGCTGCTACATATTAAGATTGTTCACATATAAAGTTGATTATAAAATTAAGTTGTAAATAAGCTTGATGAAAGGTTTTAAAAAGCTCATGTATGTGTTAAAATGATTCACCCCCCCCCCCCCCTCTCAATTTAACTAAGTATTCAACAATTGGTATTAGAGAAGGTTCCTTCTGTACCAGTTTAACAACTGAAAGGAGATCCTAGGTCCCCAGGATGGCTAGTCAAGAAGGAAGCTCTTCCAATAAAGCCCATTTTTTCACCTGTGCTAATTATGCCTTCTGGAAAATCAGAATGAGAGCATACATAATGTCTCTAGGAATAGAAGTTCGGGCTGCTATGGAATTTGGGTATGCTCCAATGGCAACTGACTCAGAGAAAGAAGCTAAACAACATTTTGTAGCCAATGCAAAGACCATGAATGTAATCTTAAATGAAATGTGTGAGGCAGAATTTATCAAAGTAATGCACAACAAGACTATGAAAGAGATGTGAGACACTCTAGAGAACATCCATGAGGGAGGCAAGAAGGTGACGACTGCCAAACCTCAAGTCTATAGAGCCCAATTTGAAAATTTAGAAATGAATGATGATGAATATATTGCCAACTTCTTTTTAAGGGTTGCATAAATAGTGAATAACATGAAAGCTCTAGGGGAAACCATAAAAGAAGCTATAATTGTTCAAAATATTTTGAGATCTCCTCCACCTAGCTTTAACCCAAGGTTTCTTCCATAGAAGAAACAACTAATTGGGAAACCTTGACCATGAACCAGTTACTTGGAAATCTAGCAGCCTATGATGAGACTCCCACAGAAGAAGCCAAGTGTGAGGGAGGCAACCTTTAAGACAGAGAAGAAGAAAGAAGAAAAGGAAGATATATACTCTTTCTCTGATGAAGAAGAGGCCAAATTTGTCAAGAAACTGGATAGAGTCTCAGGTAAATATAAAGGTAAACTTCCATTTAAATGCTTTAACTGTGGAAGAGTTGGACACTATGCTGCTAAGTGTCCTCATAAGAAAACAAGGAATCAGGCTCAAGAATCAGAGAAAACCACATCAAAGAACTGGCAGAAAGGAAATAAATTCAATAGAAAATCTTTCTATGCTCAACAAGACAACAGTGCATATGAAGACTCAGATGAACCCTTAAGTGAAGAAGGAACCTCTAAATTTATGTTTATGGCGATAGAAGAACTTGAAGGACTCCTTCTAGAAGGTGAAGAAGAAGGTGAATTTGACCTTGAGGGGGAGCTAAGAAGTGCCCTGGAGGAGATTGACAGACTCAAATTTAAGTGCAGAAAACAGAAAGACATTCTCCTCAAGTATGTAAGAGAAGAACAAAATTCAGAAGTCCTCATTCAGCTGAAAGTAGAGCTTGAAGAAGACAAGAAGATAGAAGACATGTTACTTAAGCAAATCAAGGATAGAATTCAGGAACAAGAGAAGTTGGAAGAATAAGTAGTATCCCTGAGGAAGAAATTAGAAAATGCCCAAAGGAAAGTGTCAATAAATTCTTCTCAAATGACAAGCTCTGGTAAGTTGAACGAAATTCTGGATGCTCAAAGATCTCCTCTGATAAAAACTTGGATAGGCTATGAAGGAGAATCAAATAAAGGCAAAGAAAAGGAAAACAAAAATATTATTTTTGTAAAATAAAATAAGGATGATGAAGCAACTCAAATGATTCCTACAAAAGAAGAAACATGCAATGAAGGAGACAGAAACCTGAAGGAACCTCTAATAACAAAGAATGAAATAAATACTCAGCCAACAGAAAAAGGTTCATATTCCCCTGAGTATGTCAAATTTGGAAGCCATCAAAGGAGATTCTTCCCTCCTATGAAGAATGCCACCTGTTATGCCTACCACAAGCTTGGACATATTGTTGCATACTGTTATACAAGGAGGATTAATTCAAACCAGAAAAGGATGCAAACAGTGAAGAGACTGTCTCAAGCAAACAAATGGAGAAGACAACCTCTTATCAGGTATGCAAATTGTTTTTATGGATACTTTTTTTACTGTAAGAAATTTGGCCATAAAATCATTGAATGCAGAAAATATGGACAAATATTGATGTTCAAAACCTCAAGGAGGTTTATGAATCATGGAGAGTTTACTCATACTCATAATCCTGCTAAAAATATGATTAAATGTTGTGTATGCAATAAAATTGGACATATGCCTTCCAAATGTCCTCTCAGAGAATGTGGGTCATCATCTCAGAAAAGGTACCAAACAAAAGGATGCATGCAGTGGAAAAAGAAGGTGAATAAATGTGATCTGGCTCTAACAGCTCAAGACCTGAAAAGCCAATGGTATTTGGACAGTGGTTGCTCAAAGCATATGACTAGAGATAGAAGCAAGTTTATAACCTTTGATGAAAAGAAATTTGGAAATGTTACTTTTGGCAATGACAAAGCAGGGAAAATCAAAGGAAAAGGCTCAGTCAGTCTAGATAATGGCAGAGGAAAGGCCCAAGATGTACTATTTGTGGATGGGCTGAAAGAAAATTTGTTGAGTGTCAGTCAAATGTGTGATAAAGGCTGTGAAGTTCTTTTTAGAGCACAAGACTGTGAAGTAAGATCAAGCACCACAGGAAAGACCCTGATCAAAGGTGTTCGAATAGAAAGTAATGTCTACATAGTGAAAGAAGAGAATGAAGCATGCCACCTTAGCAAACTTGAGGAGTCATGGTTATGGCATAGAATATTGGGACACCTTAACTTCGACCATATCATCAGTCTGAGCAAGAAGAAAGCAGTCAAAGATATGCCAGCAATAAAGAAGCCTTCAAATACCATATGTAAATCTTTTCAATTAGGCAAACAGACCTGCACATCCTTTAAGACCAAAGATGAGCTATCAACAAGTAGGCCACTTCAACTTGTACACATGGACCTGTGTGGACCTTCAAGAACTAAATCACCAAGTGGAGAATCCTATTTCATGCTGATAATAGATGATTTTTCCAGAATGACATGGGTTTCATTTCTCAAATATAAATCGGAAGCACTTGAGAAATTCAAGATATTCAAGGCATTGGCAGAAAATCAAACAGGATGCAAGCTAAAGTGCATCAGATCAGACAGAGGAGGTGAATTCACAGACTATGACTTTGCAGACCTATGCAATGAACATGGGATAAAACAATAGTTTACTATTGTAGGGACACCTCAACAGAATGGAGTGGCAAAGAGACAAAACAGGTCTGTACAAAAAATTTCCAGAGCCATGATGCAAGAAAGTAACATTCCTCAAACCTTCTGGGCATAAGCATTTCACACAGTTGTGCATATTCTTAACAAAGCTCATCTTAGACCACACAGTGACAAGACTCCTTATGAACTATGGCATGGTAAACCAACATCAATAAAGCACTTTAGAATCTTTGGAAGCAAGTGTTACATAAATAATAATGATGAAAATCTGGGGAAGTTTGATGCAAGAGAATATGAAGGAATATTTTTAGGATATGCATCCAAGAGTAAAGGTTACAGGTGCTACAACAAAACACTTTGGAAAATTGTGGGAAGCATTGATGTAAGACTTGATGAAGAACTACCAAACAAGACAAGAAGTACAGGTTGCAGAAATCCTCCAGAAGATGATGAAGAAGAGAACCAAGATGATGATGAAATAAACATGAAAACAGAAGATGTTGAACTGAGCTCGAAAGCCCCCTCAAGATACACTCAAAAGAACCATCCAGAAGATCAAATCATTGGGGAAAAGAGTGTAGGAGTCCAGACAAGAAGACATCTAATTGAACAGACAGAAGAAGTATACCTAGCTATGTTATCACAAATAGAGCCAAAGAAGTTTGAAGAAGCCAGCAAGGACAAGTATTGGGTGAATGCTATGAATGAATAATTGGACCAAATTGAGAAGAACAATACCTAGGAATTAGTTCCAAGACCCATTGAGAAAAATGTCATAGGCTCAATATATTATTAGACAGAACAATGATATATACTGTTTTAAGAGAGGAGGAGTAGACAACAATCTATACATAAAATCCCATGAAAATGAACTCCTAATTGTTGTAGTATATGTTGATGACATCATTTTTGGAAGCAACAAAGACGAGTTAGCAAAAACATTTGCTGAAGAAATGAAATCAGAGTTTGAGATGTCTATGATTGGAGAGCTCACCTTCTACTTAGGACTTCAAATTTAGCAAAAGAACACAGGTACATTCATCTCACAAGAAAAATACTTAAAAGAGATGTTGAAAAAGTTCAAAATGGAAGACTGAAAACCTATGTCAACACCCATGATCACTGGATGCAAGCTATGTGCTAATGATGGATCTGCTGATATAGATCAAAGAATTTACAGATCCATGATAGGAAGTCTGCTATACCTAACAACATCTAGACCAGACATTATGTTGGCAGTTGGACTTGTGGCTAGATATCAAGCAACACCAGAACAAAATCACCTTCTAGCAGTCAAAAGAATATTCAGATATCTACAAGGAACTGCACAATATGGGCTATGGTATCCAAAAGGAAAGAGCTTCACTTAGACAGCATATACAGATGTAGACTGGGTCAGCTGTGTGGATCACAGGAAAAGCACAAGTGGAGGTGCATTCTACTTGGGAAAAATTCTAGTGGCATGGATAAGCAAGAAAAAAACATCTATCTCTCTATCTACAACAGAAGTAGAATACATAGCAGTAGCAACATGTTGCACACAAGTCATGTGGATGAAACAAACCCTCCAATACATGAAGGTAAGCATTGATGAACCTATCTCTATCAAATGTGATAATACAAGTGCAATAAGCATATCAAAAAATCTTGTACTTCATTCAAAGACTAAACATATCCCAATCAAGTAACATTTCCTAAGAGAAAAAGTAGCACAGAAGGTAGTGAAGTTGCAATATGTGCCAAAAAAAGAACAAACAGCAGATATATTCACAAAACCTCTTACTAGAGAGCCATTCGAATATCTGAGAGACAAACTAGGGGTAGTGTCTTCACATGCTACTCTTTGACAGAAAAAGAAAGCTTCATTCCAGGGGGAGATCAGTCAACAAAGAGAGTCACAAAAGAGCCAGAGCAACTATGTAGATCATGAAATAGGTCCTCAAGATCAGAGTAACATGGATGAGATTTAAAAGCACACTGGGAAATGAGCAACCCTTTGCCATTGATGTCAAAGGGGGAGGAAAAGCAAGCAACAGAAGAAAAGGTCCTAAAAGGCAAGCAGAGGAAGTGTATTTCCATCAATACCAAAGGGGAAGACTATTGGAAATGTTGTCATTGATGGAAAAGGAGATGGCAAAGGAGACAGCATAGAAGAAGAGAGAGAAAAAGAGGTAGCAAGATGTAGAGACGGTTGAGTAGCAGCAAAAGAAGTAAGGTAGTAAAAGAAGAGGATGCAGAGACAGAGTACAGAGTACAGTGACACAGTGAAAGAGTCATGCACAAGACAAAGGATGCAGAGATAGAGAATACAGAGGTAGAGCCGTGAGATGAAACGGTCGAGCAGCAGAGAAAGGTTGCAGATAGTACAGAGGCAGAGACAGAGAATACAGAGGTAGAGCCGTGAGATGAAACGGTCGAGCAGCAGAGAAAGGTTGCAGATAGTACAGAGGCAGAGACAGAGAATAACAGAGGCGAAGACAGATAATAACAAAGGTGGAACCAGTAAGGGTGCAGAACCAAGAAAGGAACCGTAATTACACAGTGAAAACCTAATGGATTCAGGCGTTCAACATATTGAAGCACTGTATTATAATGTCGAGAACGCAAGAGGAAACAGGAGAGAAAGTAAGAATTCTTTTAATAAGAGTTAAAATTTGATGAAGCGGAACCATATGCTAGATGGAACCCTGCGCAAACAGTGAAACCAGAGTTTTGGAAACCAACAGTATCGCGTGCATTTGGGAGTGGTAAGTGGATTTCGCTTTTTGAATGCGATCTATGTCGCTGATGGACACGTGTCTTTGGGTGGTATTTGAATACCACTTACATCGCATAATTTTTTAGTGTTAACCCCCGGCCCAAAGAGAAACGCGATATCAGCTGTGTCCGTTCGATTGCCAAGGCTGGAAGATCGACGATGATCACACTTGCGCGATGAACAGAGGTTAGTTGAGGCAAAGCACTGTGGGTCCGAGTCAATTGTATGATTGAAAATTGAAACATAAACCAAAGTTTAAAGCTGATCCTTAGTTATTATGAGGCTTATTTGTTATACATTCAAAGGGTGTTATAATGGTTTTAAAGTTTGTTGACATGTATTATGTAAAACATGCTGTGGGACCTACATTCATAGCTACAGGGCCAAGTATTATACAAATTTTTGTGTACTGTGTGTATTTTAAAAGCTATTTAATAGGCGGAAGGTAAGTCACAATGCATTGTGGGCCCGAAGGTTATTTTAATTCAAAGTTGTGGTATAAAGTCTGAAAGGTCTTTCATACGCTTCGGGGGTTATATAAACTGTATTGTCAGTACAAAGGGATACTGTGGGCCCAAGTATAGTTACATGGAGTTTTCGAGTTTAATGTATGGTCTAAAGGTAATCTACATGCCCGTGAGGTAACACATGTAGACTTGGTTTCATAACCAAGTCGAACATTATTATAATATAATGGTATTGATTTTATAAGATGCTGGATATTGATCCAAAGGCTTTGAAATATGTTGTGGGCCAGACTTTTATGTGTAACGAGCTATATGGTTATTTGGGGGTTTAATAAAGTGCAGCAGGCTAGCATAATATTTGGGTGTGAATTAAAGTCTTGACATACGTTGAACGAGAGATGTGGGCCCAAGAGAAAGATAGGAAATTGTATGTAATGCGGTGGTTGTTTGATAGCCAAATGTTAATATGTTACATGGCTAAGTCTATGCTATGAACAGAAGCATTAAACAAAATATGGAGCCCGAGAGGTTATATAAATATATATATTAGTGCTGGGTTTAATTCTGAGCCAAAGCCTTAATATAATGTTGATGGAGGATATTATATGTGTAGTGTGGGACCCCCTACATAAAATTCTGAGAATCTTAACCCAAGTTGAAGGATACATAAAAGCTAAAGCGGCAAAGTATATATATATGTAGCACTTTATATACAAGGGACAAAGGTTACAATATAAAGCATATGTATTATATGCTTGTGCGCAATTTTAAAAGAACAAAATGCTCCATTGTTCGGTTTTTAAAACAAACGATGTATTATAAGGTGGGACCCTCAAGAATCGCATCGGAGAAAATCATAACAACGAAACATGTTAATTAAAAGTTCTGATTGCAATTGTGGACCCGATATGTTATAAACGGTGACTTATATTTGTTTGAGTTCCAGCTTAAAGTGCATCAGAGCGATTCGTTGCATTGGAGGTGAAAGAGAAACGACCAAAGTGAAAGTTCCGATTTCGATTGAGCGATTGGATGATAGCTGTCAGATTTTCTGAGGGATGGATGACAGATATGAATCGATTGATTATATGGTGGGGCCTTTGATAATCACATCAGTGGAAATATAATGACCAAGTCACAGGAGCATTGTGAATGTTGCGATTTCGATTGAAATAAATGAGGTGGAGTATCGCTGGCATGTGGGATCCATTCAAAAGATAAGATTAATATAGGTTTGCTCCGAGTTTTTATACCAAAGCTGAAGAGTTAAAGGAAAGCAATGAAACATGTATAATTTTTTGTAAAATGATATACACATATTTATATGTGTGAACAGTGAATCATCGGATCGGAGTGAGAGTAGAGCATCGGAACATACATCTGGAATTTGCCATTAAGATTGATCGCAATCGAAAGTATTCAAGAGGTGATGCATCGCATCGGAGAATAGAGCAAGCTCGATGAGTGGGCCCGAAAGGGAATTTTTTGTATTAAAATGATTTATTGTTGTTATATCGCCGAGATTTATTTGAGTTATATAACGCGGAATTTTTATATGCAGCAGTTACACCACGGCAATGAACAGGAGAGCAAGCAGAGCCGAAAAAGACAGAGACAGTCACAGAAAAGACAAACACATGGTGATCCAAAACTGAATGGGTTGATTTGTAATCCATATTGTAACTGAATGTAAACGCTTTTTAATTGGTTTATATTGTTTGTGATGCACTGGAAAGTCTCCATAGGAAACAAAACTCCATTGTAAAACTGAAAGTTGTACAAATTGTCGTAGTTTTCTGAATGAGCTGGATAAAGAAGTGAGGAGGCAGAAGGCGAAGAGTCAGGGCTATTCACTTTGCATTCCCTGTAGAATGGGAATAGTTATGAGGCAAAATGTATAAAGGATATCATATTGATATGCAGTAAAGAATTTAGAGAATGCAAAGTGTGAATAATTGAGGCAGAGAAGATAAGAATAAGGAGGAGCAGAAAGAGATGCTACAGAACAGAGCTGATATCCAAGGTAAATCAACAAATGTTTTCTTTTGATAGAATGAGGAAGTTGGAGCTTCCCTATCAAGTTGAAGCTTGATGGATGTTAGTTGTAGCTGACTGAGGTTGGAGCCTCCTGTAGGTTGGTGCCTGCAGAAAATCAGTGGTGAGAGGGAGTTGGAGCTTGCCTTTGCATCACAACAATAATAAGATGTGGTCTTCTCCCTTTATGGGTTTCCACTTATATCTATTGTCTCTGTGTGTGTTGCCTATGTGTTGATTTGTTCTATCCAATCTGCTTAACACTTGTTGCTCTCATAATAAGTGTGGTGTCACATTATCTTAATACTTGCTACTACATATTAAGATTGTTCACATATAAAGTTGATTATAAAATTAAGTTGTAAATAAGCATGATGAAAAGTTTTAAAAAAGCTCATGAATGTGTTAAACTGATTCACCACCCCCCCCCCCCCAGTTTAACTAAGGATTTAACAATGTCTTATTGATTTAAATGACAAGTGATTATTTGCATATCATGTATACTTAACTTTCTTTTGAAATTTAGCCTAGAAACTATGCATTACGCATCTAAACATCAGTGCATGTTGGCTTTCATTGTTTCACCAAAATTTTAAATTAGCCCAACTTTCTCATCCGAAATCGGATTTCGATGGTTCAAGAATCATTGGAAAGATATACGACCAGATCTCACGAAAACTATCATCAAAGTTTGAAACAGTAAAAACTAAAGAAATTTCTGAAAAGACACAACAGGTAACTTGAGGCACTAATTTTGAAACAGGTATAAATTCTTTTGGTTTTTCTTCGCAAACTTGTTTTATTAGTACCAATTCTCAGTTTTTTGTGTAAATATCATAACCAGAGAGATTGATCACCTCTCTCTTTTGATAATCTTACATTCCATTGCAGAAGAAGTACTAGTTTTATTTTGCAGGTTCCAGGAGGAAGGACAAATGACTACAAGCGAATAGTGTCTCTCTCAGAAGTGAAAGATAATGTTTTCTTTACAAAATCTGTTGTAAAAAGAAACATCAATGCATGAGCACATGCTAATGCAAATCAGAGCCAACACTTGCAAGCCTTTCAGCTGCCAGTGTCTCTATTGCATCCATGCTTCCCTAGTTAATAAAACATTCACCTCATTTCCCTTTACATTCACTATTACATTTCTACTTAGTAATTCAATAAAATCCTCGTCTCATTTTCCTTCACTGCTCATTTTTTTCACAATCATTATATTTTCCTGCCCTGATTTCACTAACCTAGCAATAAAACCATTCATCTCCTCTACAAATTTGATTCATTTCATTTCCATTTTCATTCTATCAAATAAACCTTGATCCATTGCAAAAATTTTCATCCATAGTCCTTCAAAAAAATTATTCTTTCATGCTCGCATTAGATGATGGAGGATTCCTTAAGGCCTCCCTTATAACAAGTCTTAGCTTATCGACATCAACACATTATCTAGGTCCAAGACTAGAATCCTTATTAGTACCTTGAGGCTTGTATTCATTAATGACAAGATTTCTCACTGACAATCATGGGAATACATCAATGTCCCTTAATCTTTAGATCTTGCAAGTGGCTCATCATCAGCTCATCTGTTCACACTTGGCAAGATGTAATTAGGTACCTTGGCACTCATTGACATTAATGGTGATTTTTCCTTGCATTGGTTAACAACATTTATCAATGGTTGGTAATCCAATTACTCGTCTTCACGCTCAACATCAACACATTTATTCGCATGACTAGAATTGTACCATCGGATTTTGTAATGATTGAAGACTACATCATTTTAGCAGTTTGCAAGAGGAATCAATTTGTATCAACATCAATAAAGGTCCCAATCTTGTCATCAACACAAAGAGAACAAAGAAGTAGATCAAATTCCTTTGTTTTACATACTTCATGATCCAACAACATCAACAACCACACACTTCAGTACACACATGCATCTCATCCATTTCCAAACGGTAAGTTAAGGTATGTCATTTTCTAACATTTTACCATAGAATTCCTTGAAAAGCTAGAATGATAATTTTTGGAAAAACCACTTCTTTTCCTCATTTCATAAAATTGCCAATACCATCAGTTGAGGGGGGGTAACATTCATATTCACATTTTGGCACATTTATATCACATTCAAAATCCCACATAATTTCAAAAGATATTAGCTATTACATTATTATTATGAGCATACAATGACTTTTCAAAAGTACTTAAAAGATAATTGGATACAAACACAATCATGGTTGTCACACAAGAACCAACCATGATGCAATCCAATAGAAATATACTTTGCAACAATAATCAAATTATGATTGTGCAAAGTTCAAAGATCAAAATTGAATGCAACAACAAAATATGGTTGAAACACAAGAACCAACCATGTTGCAATTCAACTAAAAGACTTTGCAGAAGTATGAAGTTATCAAATGATATCATGCAAAGTTAAGCCAAAGCTCAAAGGATAAAAAAGAATTAATGTAATAGATTGCATGAGGACATGCAATAGCTTCAGTTGGGGGGTATGTTGGGCCTTGAATTTGTCATTTAATTCCATTACATTTTCACTCATATTCCCATATTATCACCTTCACTCCACCTCCATTTCACTACATTTACCTTACCATTGTCATTATTGGGTTACATTTATGTTTTTCCAAACTTTATTAATTCCTAGTATTTTTAAGTGAATTTGTGGTTAAAAATTAGAAAATAATATGCACATACTTATACCTAACAAGTGGAATGAGTTTGTTGCCATGTGTAGGTCAAAAAGAAGCTTCTAGAAGACCCTTATGTGGCCTCCTAAGGCCAAATTCGAATTTGGATGGAGAAGATCATGGGATCATAAGGATATGTGTCTCATTTCCTATTTGTATTGTAACTCTAAGAAGACATGTGCCTTATCACTTCCTATTTGGATTGTAACTCTAGAGATATAGGGAGAGATTCATGGACTCTCATTAATGAGATAGCTTCTCATATTTTGTATAAATAGGGGAAGCTTTCTCCTATCAAATCATGTGTAAAATTGGAGTTATGCTCAAGCTTTGAATACAAAATTAGATTGTGGCACCTTACTCATGAATGTTCTTTAATTTTGACTTGGTTTTGCTTACATACGGAGAATATCGATTTACCATATCTCATACTTTTAGATCAGCTACCTAAAATGTGTGAGATTCACTTGCTTTTATAGATTAAAGTTTATGTGCTTTCTTAGTATTAGTTTTAGAATGATTGTGTAATCCTTGCTTTTCTAAAAACATTTCAAGAGGAAAGATTTATCTATTTTCCAATTGGATTAAGTTTGAGGCAATAGAGCTCATAGTTATTTAGTTTCCTTTCATGTTCTGTTATTTAATTTCTTAAATCAAACTATCAATTCATTGTATAATCGAATGTTCTTAAAAGATCAGGCCAAGAAAGTGACTTGTCATACTTCCAAATTGGGTGATTGAATGTTCAACCGATGCAAACATTGAGCTTTACTTTTACATGTTTTTACATTGTTTTTTAGATTAAGATCCTCAGTCAATTGTAAAATTGGAAAGATCATGCCAAGAAGGTGACTTGTCATACTTTCAAATTGGGCGATTGAATGTTCAACCTATGAAATAATTGAGCTTTTCTTTTACATGTTTTTACATTTTTTTCTTGATTTAGGTCCTCATTCAATTGTATAATTGGGTGTTCTTAAAGATAATTTCAAGAAGGTGATTTTATCATATTTCTAAATGCTCGAATATCTAACATATGCAATTATTGAGTTTTTCCATTTGCATGCTTTAATTTCTTTCCTAGATTTAAATACTAAAGTATAATCAGTTGGTTATACATCATCTCAAGAGGGTGATTGTATCATACTCTCATATTAGATGTTGGAGTGATTGAACGTACCTTAGTTGTTTTCCTTTACATGCTTTGAAATGCTTTCTTAGATTAAAATTTCAATTCCTGCAAGTGTGATTGCGCGTGCTATATTTTCTTTTGAATTTTCTTTCTTTCTTTTCGTTACTTGATTTCATAGGTTAGTTGAATTTCATTTTAATTATTTTATTTCATAGATTAGATGAATTATTTTTTGTTATTTTATAGTTAGATTGATCTAAACTGAAAGATAATTTCTAGCACATATAGTGCAGGCATGCTTCACAAGCTTACAAAACCCCTCGGTTGACAACTAAATGAAGTGAAATTCTTTTTCCCAACACAAAGAATAATGCACAAGCTCCTCCTTGTAAGAATGTCTCAACCTCTTCTCAATGTATCTATCAGAGAAGTTATATAGACTATTGAAATTCCTTTGGCTTTGATGGAAGTGGGTGACCTAAACTTGACATGAGTCAACATGGGCACCAAAAAAATCGAAGGTTTTTCATTTTGGTGTGCATTGTGTTGTATCTTAAGAGACAATTCCTTGGTTGTGAAAAGAAATCAGTGCTTAAGAAAAAATTTTAACAATGTGTCACAGAAGTAATTATATCAGGTGGTCTTCATTCAGTCCCTTTGGAAACTAATTATCTAAAACTCTTAATAATATGGTATAATGAAAGACTCTACAATGCCATTAACTACTAATATCTGAATGGAAAAGAAGAACCATAGAAGAAACTCAAAATGATATGCTATAACACAGAATCTACCACTTTAAATTTCAGAATGAATTTATGGAGAGAGAGGAAACTCAAAATAATATGTTGTAAACACAGAATTTATTACTTTTAAGTTCCAGAGAGAATTTGTGAAGGGAGAGGAGTTGGAGTGAAGGAGCTTAAATTAAGTTTATTCAACTCTTACGCACAGATGTAATTAAGAGACCAGAAACTACTTTAATTCACTTCATTTTAGGAAGAAGGGACACAAAATGGCATAGGAAAAATGAATCACCATCAAAAGTTGTAGGAAACTTGATGCTTCTTTCATTAATTCCTCATAAATACCAAATTTTTAGTCTTCTAGAGGTCCAAAACTCGGAACCCTTGGTATTTCTTTCTGCCTTGCTTAAATACATCAAAAACAGTTCGTAACTGCTAGAATTTCTTGAACTGCTTCGACTACCTAAATTTTTAAAACTACTTATTACATTGCAATTGAGGACATCACTATAGATTCGATCTTAATAAACAAAGAAAACAAATTAAAAATTGAAATATTATTCTTTTTGTTGAATTTTATTTGTTGCTGATGCGTCTCCCTAAAGTGTTTATGTGTCTCCCTGACAGATCGAACATCCTTGCCCTGCATTTCTTCCAGAGCTCAATATTTGTATTTTCTACTTGTTGTCATTTATTTTCTCTTTCAGATGTGGTATTCGACCAATTCTTCAATGATGCCTCTTTTCCCGACTTGACCCAGCTATTTTGTTTCCAACAGTTCCACTATATGCTCCTTTTTCCTGACTCTGCCTCTTCTTCTTGTGCCTATAGCATTCAGTCTTCCATTTATTTACAAGGCGCCACCGCATACAATGATGTTCTATACGAGGTCGGGCGTTACCTGAGTCTACTGCCCGCTTTCACATTTCTTCATAAAACAATGCAACTACAAATAATCCTAGACTTTAAATAATTTATAATTAACCTTTGAATGGCATCATGTCCGCCTTTCCATATTATTTCGGCCTTCGATATTTATAACATATTCCTTAGCACCATTCCTCCTGAGCTTTGCGATTTGCAATGTGCGATGTGCGAGAGGGTCCCATGGCCAGACTTAAATACTTTAGATCAAGCTCCGAACTATATCGCATCTGGCCCTTGTAGCGCATTTCTCATTCTGGAGATTCAACTTTGTTTTATTCCTCTTGATCGTTGCGATTGTGATTTGTGATATGTGGGTGGGCTTTCCACATGTGATTGCGCTTAAGCCTCCGAACATTGTTCTTCATGTATATTTTCACGACTCGACCCTGACCTGTGTGCAATGTTCTAAACGCATCAATCAGCCCAATTCTTGAACTGCTCTACACGCGAATAACTCTGATTCGACTCGCCTTCACATCTTTGCACATAATGTTAATACATCAACATATAAATCAAAAGTTCTTTTTCGATATACAAAATTTTTACATTTTCTAACATATATGATTTTTTGGTGTTTTGAGAAATATTTCTAAAGTAAATGCAAATGAGCCACAACATCTTGCTCCACCTGAGGACAGTGATTTTTTCCATGAATGCGCTAAGAACCACTGATTAGTGCCTTATCCATTGGGCAAGGAGTCAAATATTTCTTGGTGACATATGAACAATGAGAAATCCAGTATTTACAATGGTGGAATGATGACTTTTAATGCTCAATATATGGCTTCAAATACTGCCCATTCATAGGCAACTGCAAAGATTCTCCATCTAAATCTTCTAGGATGAAATTATTGTTTGATCTGGCTTCATAAATTCTGTACGGACCATACAAGAGAGGGTCAAACTTACCATGCTTTCCTTTATCCTCCCTTCTAATGTCCCATCTTAATACTAAATACCCTGCTTGGAAGAGGATTTCTTTTGACTTTCTGTCAAATATGGATTTCATCTTTGCTTGATAATAAATCAAGCTATCTCTAACTTTGTTTCTGTTTCCACTTGATTCAATCACTTTGTTCAATCTTCTCACTAGAACATTAGGTTCTTCATGAGCTTCTTGAAGGAAAGAAATAACTAGCTTGGCCAACTGAGTAGGAAGTAGTGCCTAAGTTCCATAAACCAATTCATAGGGTGACTTTCCAGTAGACCTCTTGGTGGTTACTCAAACTGCCCAAGGAGCAAACTTCAACTTTGAATTTCAGTCTTTCTGATTTTTAGTGATTGTCTTCTTCAAAATCCTAACCAAGGTCTTGTTTGAAGATTCTACCAACCCATTCCCTTGTGGATGACATGTTGTGTAATGTGACAAGATTACATTATATGTTTGGAAAAAATTAATGAATCAAGAAGAATTAAATACCTGAGCATTATCAGTTACAATCTTGATTGGACAGCCAAACCTACTGAAGATGTTCTCCTCCAGAAACTTCATCACCACTTGGTCATTTGCTTTCTTGGTGGGGATTGCTTCAACCCACTTTGTGAGGTAATCAGTGGCAGTTAGAATCATTTGAACTTCCAACTTGATGGTGGATTGATCTCTCCAATAAAATACAGCCCCCACTACCTGAAGGGATCTTCTATGAATACAGGGATAAGAAGTAATGGAGCAAGTCTTTTCTTCCCAGCAAAAAACTGACATTTCTGACAACTTCTGACCAATCTATGTACATCTGCAAATAGGGTGGGCCAATAGAAACCTCACTTGAGGATTTTATAGGTTGTCACCTTCCAACTATAATGTCCTACACATATAATTTCCTAATATTCCTTGATAACCTCAATGGATTCACCTTCAGTTAAACACAACAGCAAAATACTAGCAGGATATTTCCAGTACAACTTCACTTCTACTATGACATAAGGCTGAGATTTAAGCTTTAGAGCTCTGTATTTGGTTCTATTCAGTGAAGATGGGAAAGAAAATAAACACAGGTAATGAAAAACATCTTTATACCAATATGAACAAAAAAATTTGTATTGAACAACTATTTTGGGCTTATTCTAACCTTCTTCATTGTCAGCTCCATCCACTGGTGCCAAGAGATTAATTCCCAATGCTTGAAAATTTGTTTCTATTAGAAAATTTGCTAAACCCCATCCTTTGATTAACTTGGTGGGTTTTTGGTCCAAATCATACTCCTGGATTTTAGCTATCCATTTTCCTCTTTTTTCTTCAACATCACTTTGAACCAACAAATCCTTGACAACGGAATTAGGTACATAAGCGGTTATTTGGGATTGTAGCACATAAGTCCTGAAGGCTCTGAGTGCTTTGACCAATGAATACACTTGTTTGTCCAAAATTTCATATTTGACCTCAGCATCTCTGAGAACTTTTCTGAAGAATGCCACTGGATGTTCCTTACTATCCTCATTTCTTTGTAATAGTACAACAACAATAGTAGTGGGGGAAGCAAATGAAAATATTTGAAATACCTTTTGATAATCAAGACTTATTAAAATAGGAGATTCCTGGAGTGCTTATTTTATTCTGGAAGATGCTTCTCTTGCTTCTTTATCCCACCTTACTTTTGTGTTTTTCTTCAACATGTCAGTTATATTTCTCATAATCTTAGCATAATTTGGTACAAATATTTTTAGAAAGTTTATTTTCCAAAAAATCTCCGAATATATTTCTTTCTTCTGGGTAAAGGAATGGCTTGAATTTCCTCCACCCTTACTGGATCATTCTTTACCCCTTGTTTTGAAACTATGTGACCCGATAATTTACTTTCCTCCAAGGCAAAAAAATATTTTTTGGGATTTAGTGACAGACCATACTTCCTACACTTTTCAAAATTTCTTTGCAAATGTTCCAGTTGTTCATCATCTAATCCTGAAAAAATAGTTACATCATCCAAATATATAACCACATACTTGTCTTCAACAAACGCTATGTCCATGTCCCTCTGAAAATTTGCACTTGCATTCATAAGGCCAAATGGAATCCTTGCATACGTGAAGGTGCCCCAAGGGGTTGTGAAAGTTGTCTTTTTCTGATCTTCCTAATCCATTGCCACTTGATTATATCCAGAGGATCCATCAACCATAGACATCATATAAGCTCATGTCACCTTCTATAATACATAATCCAATTTAGGTAAAGGATAATTATCCTTTAGAGATGCTTTGTTCAAATTCCTGAATTCCACACACAATATTATCTCTCCATTTTTCTTCCTCAGAGGAACTAGATTAGAAACCCAATCCAAATATCTGAGAGGGAATATGATTTTTTCTTGCAGTAATTTCGTCACTTCTTTTTCAATTGGAGCCAACGATAATGGATTAATCAGTCTGAGCTTTTGTCTGTGTGGTTTAATTTCTCCTTTCAATGGGATCTTATGTTGTATTATGTTTTTATCATATGTTTTCAATTCTTTATATGACCAAGCAAACACATCCATATACTTTTTAAAGAGATCAATATATATTTCTTTATAATTTTTGGGAACACCTTTGAATAATTTCACCATTTTTGGCTCATGCTGAGTTCCCAAATTACAATCTTCCATATCTTCCTCTTGATGTATTTTCTTTGAATCAACAGCAACATCATTTGAATCAAACAGTCTCTCAAGAGGAACCAAACCTTTAGGGAGTAAACTATCTTTCAACTGAATAATATTCTGATCACCTATTGAATTTTTGAAATGTCTTACAGTTGTTTTCTTTCTCGGTTTGTTCTTCTTCTTGATCTATCTCAGCATCTTCAAAGTTTCCAATCATTTTCAAGAAATGATTTATCTTCTCATCATCTTCAAACACCTGCCAATGTTTCACATCATCGGGAATAGAGGGTCTATGTCTAATTTCAATATCATACATTAACCTTGGATTCATAGGTGGCTTGAAGGTGCTAGCTGCAACTGCTAAAGAATCTACCAATCTATTCTCCTCCCTCAGAATAAAATAAAGATTGAAGGCTTCAAAATAGTTCTCTATCAGATCCTAAACTTCATTCCTATATGATCTTAATCTCGAATGCTTGGTTTGACAATGATTTTTAATCTGTCTTATTATCAATTCAAAGTCACCAAAAATTGAAATACATTGAACTCCCATATGTTTAGCAGCTTGAACACTAATGATAAAGGCCTCATACTCAACTACATTGTTTGTTGAATCAAACTCTAACTTGAAATAAAAAGGCATGAGGTTACCTTCTAGCAATATCAGCAAGAATCTAGCTCCTGCGCCTTCCTTGGAGTAGGCACCATCAAAGTAGCATTTCCAAATCTTTTTTGAGTGCAACTCATTATTTACAACTACTGAAGAGATTTTCTTCCTTGTGTCTTCAGCGAATTTTGCATCTTCATGCAACATGAAACATGAAATATCTTATGTTTTTCGACTATAAATAGGGGAATTTCCTGCATCTTTCTTGGTAGTGGTCTTCACGAACCTTGTTTCCCTGTACAATCTCCTATCTTCCCCATTAAAAACAAGAATGATAGCATAAGTGAAATCTAATTTTAGAACACCTCCCAAATTTTCTCCCCAAGATCTTGACAGGAGCATTCCAAACCTGGCTAGAATGTCATCAATAACTACATCCATGACTATACTCTTTACTAGAATTTGTCCCAAAGAAACTACTACATCTTTAATTAACCCAACACATTTCACCCTTTTGGAATCAAATGAATACAGATCCCTGGAGGGTTTGGTAATTTGCAAGTTTAGTTCCCTCATAACAGACAATGGCATGATATTATGGGATGCACCTGAGTCCAACATAGAATTATGGAGAGTAAAATTGTGAAGCAACAGAGAAATATAGAATGGTGGAACAGAAGGGTATACTTCTTCTACAGGAGGACCAAAGGTGACCACTGGTTTTTCTTCTTTTAAGTTCACAATTTCACTTATATATTCAATCTGTGTGAGATTAATAAATTCTGAAATTTCTTTCTTGCAGATTTGTATTTTAGCTAATTCTAGAAGAGGTACCTAGATTTTTACCTTCTCCAACTCTTTTGTCAAACTGAAAGCATGAGTTTGTTTAACATTCTTTTCAAGTTATTCTTCACTCTTTCTAGAATTTTCTGCTTGTTCGGGTACAGGAACAACTCTCTCCAAAATATTAGTATCAACTGATTTGATTTGGGAAGGTTCACCATGCTGCACATCTGTTCTATTAACTAACTTTACAGGTTGCTTCCCATTATTGACTTGTTTTATAGGGTCCTTTTGTTGTGGAGTTTCCATTGGAGGAGGAATAAAATCTTCTTGTTCACCTTCATTATCCTACACTCTAGATCCCTTTATAGACCTTCAATCATACTTTTTATGTAACTCAGCTTGCATGAAATCTACGAGTTTCCTACAGTATTCATCCATTTCATCTTGATCAACATAAAATTTATCTTCAACATATTCTCCCTCACAATCTTCCTCTTCATCCTCTTCTATTGTGTACATAGAAGATATCTGATCTTGAGCTTCCTTCTCGTCATATTCTGCTGACTCTTTGGGTGTTTCTTCTATAGACAATGCTGCTTGAACCTGGTCTTAATATTTTCTTTCCCTCTATAAAATTTGTAGGTGATGTCTTCTGAATTGAGGGTTAAATCCTCCTCGGTTTTGTTGTAATTGCGTTGGGAGTTTTCGCTTTCCAATTCCATCTTAACTAGCCTATTTGACAAATTTTTTATCACCTTTGTCATATCTTCAATTCTTTGATCTTTTGATGATTATTCTTTTGCTTTCCCCTTCTCTTAGACTAGCTTTTTCCCTTTCACCTTCCCTACTGCCATGATATTAGCTTCAATTTCTAAAGCATCTGTCTATATCTACTTTAGAGTAGGGGATCTCCTTTCTCTAAGTGTGAAACTAAAATTGGCTTCAAAAGTCCCAGCAAAAACTACCTTCGCTCCAACAGGAGGGGGCTTCATTTTTACAGGAAAATTGTTATACAATTTATTGAACCTTTTGATAAAATCTAATATATTCTCATCCGATTTTCTTTTGATTGTATTTAATTATGTTAGTGAATATCCATGATCCCTTTTTTTCACCCCATATTTGATTGAATTGATTTTCCAGTTCTTCCCATGTATTAATAGAATCATTTGGAAATCCCTTAAACCACTTTCTAGCCTCTCCATCCAGAGACTGAAGAAAAAGCCTCATTACAACATCAAGATGTTCTACATTCAGATTTTCAGCAAAATTACAAAACAAAGGAAAGTGTTTTTCTGTATTTATTTCATCTTCTCTAGTAAAACGTAGGAGTAATTTAAGATACGCTTAAGGCATTTCATTAATTGGTTGTGGAAGGTTAAGTGGAGGATATTCGTTCAAAAAAAAGGCTGGTGTTTCCATGTTTTCACCTTGATTGATTATTCCTTGGTTAGATGCAGTCAATGAACCTGCTGTGAAAATGAACGGAGGTGGAGGTAAAAATGACATGGGAGTGGGTTGATGGAAAATGGCAGAGGGACCAAAAACTATAGTTTGTTGAGTAGGAGTAAAATTAAGATAAACAAACTCAAAAGAGTATTCTTCCAACTTAGGTTCTTGAAAATAAATTGGTGTGAAGGGTGAATCTTGTTCCAAGAAAGGAAGGACTTTAGAAATATCTTCAAACAAAGGATTAGTAGAACTACTGTCAGGAGTAGATAATGTAGGACTAGATGTTGAGCGGGTTTTGGGTTTCCGAACCCTTTTAGAAGCCAATATTTCAGGGTCTAACAAAGTAAGGACCTTCTGCTGTGAGGTATCTGACCTTGTGTGGCCTTTTGTGAGCCATAATTATGAGAATAACAAACACAGCCAAATATTTCCTCCTCATTAACAACCAGAGGAAATAATTTGAAAAACCCAGGGAAAATAAAATTTGTCTCTTCGTCCCCAGCAACGACGCCAGAAAATGTTGTATCTTAAGAGACAATTCCTTGGCTATGAAAAGGAATCAATGCTTAAGACATTTTTTAACAATGTGTCACAGAAGTAATTGTATCAGGTTGTCTTCGTTCAATCCCTTTGGAAAATAATTCTTTAAAACTATTAATAATTAAGTATAATGAAAGACTCTACAATTCCATTAATTGCTAATATCTGAATGGAAAAGAAGAACCGTAGAAGAAACTCAAAATGATATGTTGTAACACAGAATCTACCACTTTAAATTTCAGAATGAGTTTATGGAGGGAGAGGAAACTCAAAATAATATGTTGTAAACACAAAATCTATTAATTTTAAGTTCCAGAGAGAATTTGTGAAGGGAGAGGATTTGGAGTGAAGGAGCACAAATTAAGGTTATTTAAATCTTACTCACAGATGTAATTAAGAGATCAGCAACTACATTACTTCACTTCATTCCAAGAAGAAGGGACACAAAATGGCACAGGAAAAATGAATCACCATCAACAGTTGTAAGAAACTTGATGTTTCTTTCATTAATTCCTCATAAAAGTAAGTACCAATTTTTTAGTCTTCTAGAGGTCCAAAACATGGAACCCTTATTATTTCTTTATGTCTTGCTTAAATACATCAAAAATAGTTCGTAACTGATAGAATTTCTTGAACTAATTCGACTACCTAAACTTTTAAAACCACTTATTACATTGCAATTGAGGACATCACTATAGCTTTGATCTTAACAAATAAATTAAACAAATTAAACAAATTAAAACTTGAAATATTATTCTTTTTGTTGAATCTGATTTGTTGTTGATGCATCTCCTTCAAGTGTTGATGTGTCTCCCTGACAGATCAGACATCCTTGCCCTGCATTTCTTCCGAAGCTAAATATTTGTCTTTTCTTCTTTCTATCATATCTTTTCTCTTTCTGATGTGGTCTTCGAACTGTTCTGTAATGATGACTCTTTTCTCGACTTGACCCAGCTATTGCATTTCCAACAGTGCCACTATATGATCCTTTTGCCTGACTCTGCCTCTGCCTCTGCATTTCAAACAATGTTATCATATCCATTTTCTCCCGACTTTGCCTCTTCTACTCGTGCCCACAGCGTTCAACCTTCCATTTATTTACAAGGTGCCACCGCATACAATGATGTTCTGCATAGGGTCGGGCGTTACCCGAGTCTACTACCCGGATTCACATTTCTTCATAAAACAACGTAACTACAAATAATCCTAGACTTTAAATAATTTTGAATTAACTTTTGAATGGAATTGTGTTCGCCTTTCCATCACATTTTGGCCTTCGACATTTAAAGCATATTCCTTAGAGCCATTCCTCCTGAGCTTTATTATTTGCGATGTGCGATGTGCGAGAGGGTCCCACAAACAAACTTTAAATACTTTAGATCGAGCTCTGAACTATATCGCATCCAGCCCTCATATCGCATTTCTCATTTCAGAAATTCAACCTTGCTCTATTCCTCTTGAGCTTTGCAATTGTGATTTGTGATATGCGAGCGGGCTTTCCACATGTTATTGTGCTTAAGCCTCATAACACTGTTCTGCACATATATTTGCACGACTCGACCCTGACCTATGTGCAATGTTCTGAACGCATCAATCGGTCCAATTCTTGAACTAATCTGCATGCGAATAAGCCCGACTCGACCCGCCTTCACATCTCTGCACATAATGTTAATACATCAACAGATAAATCAAAATCCTTTTTTGGTATACAAAAATTTCACATTTTCTAAAATATATGCTTTTTTGGTTTTTTGAGAAATATTTCACAAGTAAATGAAAATGAGCCAACACACATTGAACAACCAAGGCTCTATAGAGGCTGTAATAATGATGCTTGATAGGGGTAATTCTTCATTAATTTCAAATTTAGGCCACGGGATAAGTCACATATTTTCATACTACCTCACTCCTGCAAATTCTACCGAATATAGCTCAATGTTCTTCAGAAAACATTCAGCTCACAAGGGTAAGTATGTGGTAAACATGCCTTTCATAGATGCAACGAAAGGAGGTGTGAATTTTTATTATTTGGCTACCTTGAAAATAATCCATGGTACCCAGTTTAACAAAATGGAATTCTAGGCTCAATCCTTTAATAGAAAAAATCACATTCATGGTTCCAATCACATTGTTATGTAAATGTATACTACTCTTCCTCTATCTATCATGGAATAAGGAGAATACCTACGTTCTACAAAGCGTACGACTACCTTAGGTTCAAAGGACTCGAAATTCTCCACAATGAAATAAAAATCACAAAGAAGTCAAGCTGTTTGCTAGAGACTTACTTCCATCTCTTCTGAATTGAGACAATGGAAGTTAGAGAGTCAATCCCAAGCTGTTGGTCAAACAACCTACATACAATTCTATCAACAAATGCAACTTGGTATATTTTGTTTGAGAGATGCAAAGTTGTCGCCCATCCACAGTAACCATCCCCTCCTACAACCATTACTTTATTCCCTTTACCTCCCCCTTCCATGTCAGGGGATGTTGTTTTCACTTATTTCTCCTTCATGGCAACAACCCCGGGAGAAAATATGGCAACATTTCTTCTATTTAAACAAATATAAAGAGCATTCACTCTGGAAAGTTGAATATTTTAAAAAATTTCCATGTAGTATAAATTAAAAATCTCAAGAATAGAAAGAATAATAAGAGGAAATAAGAGGCTAATGTCCTTGATTTTCAGGCTGTGTTTGATTTTGAAATTATATAATCAGATAAAAGCACTTCTTCAAAAAGTCTAAATTGAAGGCCTACATACAATGGTATGTTAAAGTCTTATCCACGATCTTTACATTTATTTAGTGATGTTAAAAAGTATACTAAGAAAATGTGTCCTATAACTGTAAATTTCTTCTCCTTAACGTTTAATGTTCCAAAAGTAAAAGCACCTTAACTATGCTCAAGTTGTTTTTTTTTGTATATTACCATTTTTTTTTACCATATAGTCTTCTGAAGAAGATAAGCAGTTCAGTTGGATAATATTAAGTATTCATTAACTCCCACGTTCTAGAAACATGAAAGCATGAAAAATCCATTGTAAGCCAAGTAACAAAATTTTTATAACCTATGTCTGTACAAAAAAACAAAAGGCCAGCTAAGAATCTTACCTGTGAAGAAAAATCAAAGAATATTTTTCCTTACCGAAGGCAAATGAGGTCCACCCACAATTAACTACGAGAAAGAATCCATGTTAACAAAGTAATAGGTTTTTCTCATGGTATTGAAGGAAAATGAGGCCCGCCCACAATCACCTATGAGCAGGAATCCATGTTGATAAAGGAATATGTTTTTTCTCAGGGGTTGAAACTATGATGCAAGATGAGGAAGTGGCAGGAAAGTGTTTTGAAAGATGAGAAACATTTCATAGTAGCGCAAAGAAAGAGAAAAGAACTTTCCTTAGCACCGCAGCACAAAAGAAAAACAAAAGTTGGGAGGGAAAAATAAAAATAATAAATAAATTAAAATAATAAAATTTAATGTGTAACTTAAACTATGTATGATTTGTAAATAGAATTTTGGTCAAACATGAAATAAAAATTTGAATGACATATAAATAGAATATTTTCACTTTACAACCATTATTCATTCACAAAATTTGGGCATTGTGGCATTCTCACCATCCACAATACATGATGAAAAGGGAATCCTCGTTGATCATGTGAAAATTTTTAATTATTATCATATTTACTCATGAAGAGTTGGCAATGGAAGAATTTTTTGTGGATTCTAGTTCCATGGTAGAAGAGTTGGAGACAACTCCACAACAAATATGGATCTCCATAAGTCTTAAAAAAGGGTTCTTTGGATTATCTAGTGGTCTAGAGCTATATTCACTTTTTCACAAGATATGGGGATTGGTACTTTTAAAAATATCACAACACCCAACCAAGCACATCCCATGGTTATAAGATGGAGTCAACTTTGGGCACAAGAAACTCATTTATTCATGTCAATAGTCCTGGCCTTCAATGAGCTTGGATGTTCATAGGTAGGATAGTAAAAAACCAAACCTACTACTACTCAAAGAAAATAAGGTTCATTTCAAAATGAAAATTTCACATGAAGAAAGTTCCATCCTCACTTATAACCCACATCTACACCCAAATCCATTATAGAATGAATAAAGCTACCACTTTTATAAAGGAAGAGACAAGATGTATGATACATTCACCAGTATTTTATTCCAACCTCTTCATACTAAATAACAAGTCAATAAGGAATTTTCTAACCTCAACTTAGAAACATTCATATTTGATTTTAAAAAATAAATAAATGAAGAGGTAAGTACACAAACACATGAAATGAAAAACTAGCTATACTCATAGTCTTTGATACAAAGAATAGAAATTGACCACGATGAAGAACACTAGCCTTAAAAAAAAAACATTAATTTTTCTCACTCTTTAAAATTTGTACCATTTGTGGTCATGTTAGGGCCTAAATTATACTTTTAAAACCATTTTGTTAGACACACACACTTGGGTTTTTTTACTTTTAATTTAATTTTTTTTTTAAAAGGGCTAGAATCAAACAAAGAATAAGTCACAAACCCAAATATCCCCATCCATCATGGTCAATTCATGGTGCGATTAAAGCTCCATCACATTTCCTTACTCAAACAAAACCAAATAACTATAAATTGTTAGTTATTATTGATTGGATTTGAGGATTTGGTCTTGCCCAAGTTTATTCCCGAGTAAACCCTTTTGATAGTTTATGATGGTTGTGATAGTTTATGATGGTTGTGCATATGACATTGTATGGTTCTGAGTATGCCAGCCACAAGAGCACGGGATTGTTGTATGGAAATTTCTTGGTGAGTATTTTTTCGTCTTCTACCTTGAAATATTCAAGGTTTCCTCTTTACACACAAATAACATGGTTTCTTCTATAACAATGCTAAAAGGTCAAATTGATCTGATTATTGGAAATCAGAGTGATGGAAATTCAGCCATATCTTTGAAAATCGACCTAACTCCTATTGTGTGAGAGATATGGGGGATTACGAGCAACTAATTTTGTGAAGCAAAAGGGGTTAACTTGATTTTCTTTGCAACATTAGGGTGTAAAATAGTAATTTTTAAATGAAAGTATTCTATCAAATTTAGCTCAATTATTTGAATTTGTTGCTAGAAAATGCAAACACATATTGAAATTGATTATGGAAAAAAAATGGGTGCACTAAACTGGAGCTAGGAGAAAAACGATTTTTTACTGTGGTTTTCACTAGCCTATAAGACTGGAATTTGGTCTTTGAGAATGGTCCATCTTTTTTCAACTCAACTGGCCTCTACCTTTAATTCTAGACGAAGCAATTTTCCCTGACAAGGAGGGCTTCATGACAACTTTGGTTTGGATTTGATTGTATAAGCTTCCAACGGAGTTTGGGATGACGAAACATTGAATGGAATAGGGAATTCCCTTGGGAATTACGTTAAAACCTTTGAAGAAATTGATCCAAAAATTACCTTCGCACATGAAAGAGCTTTGCACCATGTTGATTTGAAGTTGGTGACAAAGTGCGTAAGTGGGTGAAATTATGCTCATGCATTTAATTATGAATTTTATGGGCCTTTATTAAACACATGCATTATTATTCACTTTTGATATAAATTATTAATATTTCTGAGAGAAAATTTGTCTCACATATTATTCATTTAATGTAATTAAGGAAATTGGTTTTTATGTGAGAAACCACCTCACAACAATTCTCTATTTTTCTCAATTGTGGATTGAGAGAATCAAGGGCATGGTTGGAGAGTCTTTAGGTGGTTTTGAGACTTTTCCCAATTATGAGCCTGAGATAGTTGGAGATCCTACTTTCGTGGATCTTGTTTCTCCTTACTTGTAATTAGCCCCTACAATTGTGGATCTTTTAATTAATGCTCTTTTTTGGAGAGTGGGTGAGGAAAAATATATATATATTTATTATGTGAGCCATGAGGAGGAGGAAAAAGGAGAGAAAGCTTAGCTCTTGAGAGCTATAGTGCTTAGCTAATGATCGGTCGAAGAGCTTCAATGTAAGAAAATCTTGGAGAGCATACTTTGAAGAAGAAATATAGAAGATCTTCATTCCAATTGAAGCAAATCCGAAGATGTAGCCCCAGAGAGATGGAGGGGTGAATGCCGTTACCAATTGGTTTTCTATCTCTTACTTATGTGCATGTGCTTATTTCGGTTTTTAACTTCACTCACTTATGTTTATGTGTTTATGCACTATAATCGATGGACTAAAATTGAATTGAAAATGAGTTGGATAACTTGTTATGCATTTCAAGAACCTCCCACTCAGTTAAACAAATAAAATATCTAGCTTATACTTGACTTTTGTGGAATTTTATACTTGAAACAGATGTATTTTTTTTAACTGTTTAATTTCTTTAAGACTATATTTTTTTTCTCATATTAAACATGTTCAACAGCCATATAATTCAGCAAATAAAAATAAACATATAACAACAAATTTAATATAGGATTTCACCTGAATATTGTGGACTTCATCTCCTTGAGCTCTTGTCATCTTGACTTGGCTCTTTGGGGTTATGGAAAATTTATTTTAAAATTTACAAAATAAACTCCGATGGTTATATGAACTGAACCAATGGGTTTAGAATACCATTTATATGCCTGGTATGGCTGAAATCTTTCCGAAGATGAACCTCAACTCCCTTAGACTTATTTCCTTGAGTCAGTGCTCTTGAGCTACTGTGAGCTTCTCTATGGCACTAAATCCATCAGAAATCCTTTTCTATCCCTAAAAAATTTTCTACAATATCTATCACATATCATACATCCAAATAGTTTTATCATTTTCTCAAAACGAGCACTGGCTCCCCAATCTAGGTCTCCATCCACTAATGGCTCTAGGCTGCCCAAAACTTCCTTGTGGATTATATAGCTCTATAAGTCTCCAAATGACTCTCTAAATCCCTTCAATTGATTCATAATGCCAAAAATAGTTAGAATATACTATTTATTTTCTGAAATTGGCCTTCGGTTACTCTGGTTTCACCTCCAACACCTGGTGGTACCCCCTGGCTCTATGGCCACTAAAAAATTCCCTAAAGAATATCAACTTTCAGAAGTCCTCAAAATATTTTTAAAACTCCATAAATGGATTCAAAAGTATCAAAAAAGTCATAAATGACTATTGGTTTGCTAAGAATGAATATTGGTTGCTCTGGAGAGGCCTCATTCTCCTGCTAGCACTTGCTGGCCCCGGTGGCCCATGGAACTTCTATAAATAAAATAGACTTTAAAGAGTCTTCTATAGGCTCTTAAAACCACACCATTAATTCCAGGAAACATCCAAAATTGACTATTGGATTCCTGAATAAGGCCTCTAGCTGCACTCACTAGGCCTCAAACTATTGCTGGCCCCTGGTGGCCCCTATAACTTATCTGAATAAAAACCCTACTCAAAAGTGCTCTGATGGCTCTACAACCCTCACCAATGAGTCTGGAATGTTTTAGATAGTCGAAACTGACTATTGGAACTCTCAGAATGGATGAATCTAGCTCAAGATAGAGCTAAAACCAAATTTGTCCAGTGTCCCCTAAAAATCCTCCACTAAAAATGGAGGAACTGAAGTTAACTGTAGATAAAATGGCAAAACCACCAAAATTTTGGAAACGTGCTTAATATCCACCAAGTATTATAGCCGTAACATTTAACGTTGATGGTTAAGGGGAGGGGATGGCCACATGCCAATCCCCGCAGTTAGACTAACCGCCGAGCGAAACTCCCGCGAAAACTGTGGTTGCAGTCGAGTTACCACCAGAGTTGTCTCCTATTCGAACGGAGATTCCGGTTACCGTTACATGTGATAAGGTAGGTGTCACGGTTAATGTTTTCTTCTGGAGTTAGTTTTGTTGTAATGGTTTTAAACGTGACATGTGAACACAATAGTTGGGGCCATCGGTAGGTTAGGACCATCGGCAGTCCCCACCCCCCGGCCATATGCATATGTACTAAAACATATATAGTGTTGGTGCCCTATAGGGGTAAGAATCACGTGGTAGCCCAGATGGTTGAGAGCTTTGTGTGCACACTGGAGGTCGCAGGGTCAAACCCTCCAGACCTAACAAAATTTTAATCAACCGTACAGGGGACACGTGGCAGCCTCAGGGTTGGCCACATGTCACCCATCCATTGGCCCGATCAAAACACGTACAATCCACTATCCAATTACACGGTGACACTTGTCCACAAACAATTGGTCCAAGAGGAATATTCCAAGGAATATTGTGAGGAATATTCCAAGAATATTCCCTGTAATATTCTTTTTTTGAATTTCCCAAAATCCAGTCAAACTTGGTCAAAAGCCAAAAATCGCAGTTTATAGGACTTTTCAAATCGCGATAACTTCTTCATATTGTATCAGTTTTTTGAAATGTTCATGACGCCAGAATCAAGACGAAGAGATCTATCTGGTCGCTTAGGTTTGACACACTTTTGAACACTTTGAAATTTGAGCTAACACTTAGGTCTTTGATCCAAATCTAATCACACCTCCCCATTGGGAATATTTTGGACCCCAAAATACTGATTACCTGATTTGTTCAGTAGATGAGAGTACATAACCGTCACTTTCAGCCTCCTTACACTTGCCTTCCATTTCTTAGTGCCTTTGAACCACAACTCGAAGGTAGTCAACACTTTCCTTCATAGATGCTCTTGTCCTCATGTTAAGAATTGTCTTCCTTGAACTCACTCAGAAATTTCTGGCAAGAAATTTACAGAAGGTAGTTGAACATCTCTTCGTTGATCATCGATCCAAGATGGCTCAAACAAACATAGGTTTCCAACAGAAAGCATGCATACATAACTGAAATTTTCATATGTACAAATGAATATATGTCTTACTGTGTCAAGAAGTAAAACCACTTCTTACTAAGCCACTTCCACGACAACTTTTGTTGCTTAAAATCTTCTTCATGAGAAGCATATGTTCTCACATCAATGGTGGAATTTTTGGTTCCAATTTTTCCCGTCTCTCTATCGTCTTGCCTCATGTGCTTGGGATGATTAGTTGGATGCAGTGTCCAACATCAGGAAAAAAAAATTCCCTTCTTCTGGAAATGTGTGCAAGTCTTTTGCACCTTATTTGCAAGTTGCCTTCGCTTCAATTGTTTCCTGTATGCCTTCATCCTCTTCCAACATTTTGAATCAACATGGTTACACATACCACAATATGCACAATAACTCTTTCTTCCTTTCAAGCATGAATAATTTTCATGCCTTGCACACAATCAACTTGACTATGGGAAGAATTATACCTCAATTTCTGCTTTGCATGACTATATTTTTTACCTTCTTGAGGAGATGAACTTGTAGAGGTTCTAGCTTCTCCATAAGCTACATGTGTACAAACACCTTGCTGCAACATGGGCTTCAAACAATGGAAATCAACTTGAAAAAAAACTTGACATGTTTGTGGTTTATAACTTGGAACAAAATTTCTTCTTGAAGTTGTCTCACATGCCTTCATGGCTTTGGACTTTTCGTCATTAGATTGAACATAACCAATACCAAAATTCTTAGGTATTTCCTCAACCAAAATAGTATGAATCATGCCTTGTGCATGTTTGCCTAAACCCTTGCCTTCATAACCCATTTTAAACATTAACTTGGACCCTATACCTCTAGTGTGATTTTCAAATGAGCCAACACATCTATCTGAAGAGGAAATTGAAGACAAATTAGAGTGATTTACCTCTGCTTCAAGCATGTTCTTGGTTAAGGCCTCTTGGCCTTGATGGAGATGCATCTCCATCTCATGAATTCTTTTAAGAATTCCTTCTTTCTCTTCCTTCATAGCAACCAATTTCTCATGAATTCTAGTGCTTTCTCTTCTATCTTCAAATAGAATTTATACTCTATCCTTCAGGATGTAGAAGTCTCACTTCATATCTTCATCGAAGAATCTTGTGAAGGAGGAGGATTTTGAAACCTCACTTGAAGAATTTTTCATCATGAAAATGAACTAAATAACTTCAATGAAAAATTCAAAAATCTTTCAGAACAATTGACAAAGCTTCTGAACAAAATGGTTGTAGAGTGAAGCTCTTCTTCAAGCAGCCTTTTGCAAAAAAGCCCTCTTGTGCTTCAAGGGTTGCCTTGAAGTCCTTTGGGTAAGAAAGTTTCTTTCAAACTTTCTTCCTTCTTTTCCTCTTCTGGACTTAGTTATCAATAGCTTTCCCTTCACCTCTCGCAAACTCAAAATTGTAAGCAACAATCAGTTTGAAAACAATCAAATTATTTAATAGTGCAAACACCTTTCAAGTTAACAAGAAAACTAGTGCTCTGTCAAGAAAGAAACTATGCTCTGATACCAACCTAATCTTAAAATTGGTTGGATAACTTTTTATTCTTTTCAATAACCTCCCACTCGTTTAAAAAAATAAAAGATCTAGCTTATACTTGACTTTTGCGAAATTTTATACTTGAAACAGGTATATGTTTTTTAATTGTTTAAGTGCTTTAAGACAATTTGTTTTTGCTAATATTAAACATGTGAAACAACCATATAATGTATTAAATAAACATCAGCATATAACAACAAATTTAATATAGGAGTTCACCCCAAATATTGTGGGCTACATCTCCTTGAGCTCTTGTGATCTTGACTTGGCTCTTTAGGATTATGGAAATTTTCTTTTAAAAGTTACCAAATCAACTCCAATGGTTATATGAACTGAACCAATGGTTTTATAATACCATTTATATCTCTGGTATGGTTGAAATATTTCTGAAGATGAACCTCGGCTCCCTTAGACTTGTTTCCTTAAGTTAGTGCTCTTGAGCTACCCTGAGCTTCTCTATGGCACTAACTCCCTTAGAAATCCTTTTTTGTCCCTGAAAAAATTTTCTACAGTCTCCATCATATATCAGACATCTAAAATAGGCTTATCATTTGCTCAAAATGAGCATTGAATCCCCAATCTAGGCCTCCATCCATTGATGGCCCTAGGCTGCCCAAAACTTCCCTGCAGTTTTTCGAGCTCTAGAATTCTCAAAATGAATCTAAAAATCCCTTCAATGGATTCATAATGTCAAAAATAGTTAGAATAGACTATTGGTTTGCTGAAATTGGCCTCCGGCTGCTCTGGTTTCGCCTACAACACCTAGTGGCACCCTGTGGCTCTAGGGTCACTGAAAACTTACCTGAAGCATCTCTACTTTAATAAGTCCTCAAAAGCTTCTGAAAACTCAATCAAAGGATTCATAAGTATCAAAAAATTCATAAATGACTATTTTTTTTCTTAGTCTGGACACTGGCTACTCTGGATAGGCCTCATTCTCCTAGTGGCACTTGCTGGCCACTGAAAATTATATGAAGAAACTTGGCTTTCAAAAGTCCTATACAGGCTCTGAAAACCACACCATTAGTTCAAAAATTTCTGAAACATCCAAAATTGACTATTGGATTCCTGAATAAGGCCTCTAGCTGCATTGGCTAGGCCTTAAACTGCTACTGGCCCTGGTGGCCCCTAGAACTTCTCTAAAGCAAAAAACTTGCTCAAAATTCTTATGATGGATCTGCAACCCTCACCAATGAGTCTAGAATGTATGAGATAGTCTAAATTGACTATTGGCACTCTGAGAATGGATGAATCTAGCTCAAGATAGAACCAAAACCAAATTTGTCCACTATCCCCTCAAAATCCTCCACTAAAAATGGAGGAACTGAAGTTAACTGCCAATAAAATAGCAAAACCACCGAAATTTTGGAAAAGTGCTTAATATCCGCCAATTCCTCTAACTGTAACATTTAACGTTGATGGTTAAGGGGAGGGGGTGGCCATATGGCAACTCTCGAAATCCCCATGGTTAGACTAATCGTTGAGCAGAACTCCCGCGAAAACTATGGTTGCAGTCGAGTTACCACTCGAGTTGTCTCCTAACTGCATGGAGATTATGGTTATCGTTACATGTGGTAAGGTAGGTTTCACAGTTAATTTTTTCTTTCATATTTAGTTTGGTTGTAACATTTTTAAACATGACATGTGAACACAATAGTTGGGACCGCCAATGGTCCCAACCCCCATATGCATATGTATTAAAAAATATATAGTGTTGGTGCCCTATAGGGGTAAGAATCACGTGGTAGCTCGGATGGTTGAGAACTTTGTGCGAGCGCCAGATATTGCTGGGTCAAATGCCCCGGACCTAACAAAATTTTAATCAGCCATAAATGGGACGCGTGGCAGCTTCAGGGCTGGCCACGTGTCACCCATCCATTGGCCCGATCAAAACACGTACAATCCACTATCCAATTAAACAGTGACACTTGTCCGCAAATAATTGGTCCAAGAGGAATATTCTAGGGAATATTTTGAGGAATATTCTAAGAATATTCCAAGAATGTTCCAGGAATATTCCCTGGAATATTTTTTGTTTGAATTTCCAAAAATCCAATCAAACTTGGTCAAAAGCCAAAAATTATAGTTTACTGGACTTTTCAAATCGTGATAACTTCTTCATACGGTTTTTGTTTCTTGAAACATTCGTGGCACTAGAATTAGGAAGACGAGATCTATCAAGTTGCTCGGGCTCAACACACTTCCGAACAATTTGAAATTTGAGCTAACACTTATCTCCTTGATCCAAATCTGATCAAACATGCTCATTTAAACCTGTATAAGCCATAGTCAATTAAAATATCTTCATACTGTAAACGATGGTTAGAGTATTACTCGACCCGTGATCGGAGCAAGTGGTATCAGAGAAGGTGACTTCTTTGCAGGACGGGCATAGGAGTGAAGCACGCTAAAAGAATGCAAGAGTTGCAAGAGATAAATGACAGCATTCAAGCCAACAATGTAGAATTGCCAAGATTATTGCAGGTAGTTGAAAATGATAAGCAGGAGCTTCAAGAGATGCTACGAGCCAAAGAGGAGTTATTGGCTAAGTTGCAGAAGGTTGAAACAATGGATGTTGCATCTCAAACCGAGGTATATGATGTTACTTCATGTTTTGTTCTCTCTCAATATGAAACTAATGTTTGCATGAAGATCCTCATGAAGATGGGGTATAAAGGAGGTGGAATTGGCATAAATGGCCAAGGAGTCACCCATCCATTGGAGGTTGTACCAAGACAACCATTTACAAGCTTGGGTTATGGACAGGAAGAGAAAGGAGAATGCATGAAGGTAGATGAACCAGAAACCATCTCTTTGTCACCCGATTCCAAGAAAGGAATCAAGCCAACTAGTCCTCATCAGTTCAAGGACAAGGCAGGAAGGTTTAACAGTCATTCAAATTCTTCTTTTGCATATCAGAGAAATGCTTGCTTCCATAGATCTTCTAACCTTAATGTAGTTAAGAATCACACAAAGAAAGTGTGGGTTAATAAGACAGATGTGTCCACGAGAAGTGAGACCAAGAATAATGAGAACCTTTTGAATCCTCTTATCATGAAGACATAGTTGAATGGGAAAAGACATAATTTCTGCAGTTTCTACAAAATCAATGGCCATTAGGAGAAGAAGTGTTGGAATTTGCACCCTGAAATTCACCACAAGTCAAGCATACATATGGTGGAAATTCTCGTGAAGAAGGAGGCTCCATCCACCATTCGAAAAGCACGATTACGAGAAGAAAGTTCTTGGTGTTGGTTTGGTAAGTAGTTCATGATGTTTCTACAATGTTTATTTCTGTTCATTTGCAAACATTCGAGTTTTATGGGGGGAGGTATCCCTCTGTTGATGGAAAAGACTCAAAATTTTTCCGATTCAAAATCAAAAAATAATGGCATCGTTGCCTCAAGACGCCCACGATGCCCCTATTTTTCCCACGAACAATCTGTCGGATGACTTTGATTGGAGAAAAAAAAGAGGAGGAACCAATGCATGTAAAGCATAGAGACTTTCATTGAGTTTTTTCCTCCGCTTGTGTTCAACTATCAAAGTTATTGGAGAAATGTCTTCTGCCAGATCGGCCCACAACTTTCTTGTCATGCATGATGGGTGATTTTTCCACATGATTAATGAAATCGACAAATCCTTCATAGAAGTCATTCTTTTGTTTAATTTGGCCATAGGCCACCACTTGTGGTCACAATTGTTGCCCGAGGAAGTTGAGATACTGTGTAGCCATATGAATAGATGGTTGCGACTGTAATAAATCCCAAAGAAGCATTCCTCACAGAGGAATCTTTTTGTGTTTGCGACATGTGCACGTCTGAAACAATGGGAACCTGAATGCGTGCACCATGTGCGAGAATCTCAAGCTGGTGATTCAATTTCAGTCCTACAACAGTATCACACCTAAAAGATGTAACAATCACGACCTTTTCTAAAATGGTTGGCTATGCATTACAGTTAAACTCGAAGAAATGCATTAGGAGAATTTTGAGGTCTATAATGGGCCTCCTAAGGAAATGATAAAATAATAGCTAAACCAATAAAATAATATTTATGAATTTACAATTCACTTTTTGCACCAAAATACATGTAACCATGGTTAAATTCAATTCAAAAGTTGTACCAAAATAAAATTATTATAAAAAATTGTACTGATGTGACTATAAATAAAAATTAACTTTTCAAGAAAAAATCATTATCATTGAACAACTAATGCATTTGTAATTTGTACTTAAATAAATTAAAATAAATTATAAATATAAATTCATAAATTCTTAGCTGTACAACATACGATTAATTAAAATTTATATTATTTAAATTATATAATAACGTGTAATTAATATACTATATAAAAATCAAATAATATAATAAAATAAATGTAATATATTATTTTATGTATTAATTTATATTACATATTGAATTGATTTGATTTATAACATAAGAAGAAATAATATATAATATAAAAATTAATATCATATATGAAAAGTGTGTAAAGACGTGAAGAATGTATAGGGATATGCATTGTTTCTTTCAAAAAATATGAAATGACAATAATAATATTTTATTCAAAAAGTGTGAAATGACATCTATTATGAGTATTTTACTTTGTGACTTTAAAAGTACTTAGAATACTACCATGGTTAACCATGAGTTTTGATCCACCATTGAGAATGTGACAAGTAAGTACATTTAACTCAAGCAATGCCACCTCAACCATGGGAGATGATGTCATCCCCTAAAATGTGATTGGTTCTCATAAAGTAAATTTTGATTGTACATTTTCCTTAGGAGGCCCATTTTTTACTTCAAAATCCCCCTAATGGGGCAATGCGCCAGAAATTGATGAGAGGCGGTGCTGGGAGCTGATTGTTTGTTCATTTTCTTTCTTCAGTTTACTCCTCTCTGATAGCCAAGGAATTAAAACAGAATGGAGGACAAGTCTCTGCGAGTTGCCATTCTGGAGAAAAAGGGAGATGGTGGAAGGGACAATGTTATAAACTTTTAGAAATACAGTGAAGCAGAGGGGGAGGGGAATTTGCAAAAGAGAATTTGGGTTGAGTCGAAGAAGCTATGGCAGATAGCAGGCCCTGCCATTTTTACGTGCCTCACGACATACGGGACAAATCTCGTTACACAGTCCTTTGCAGGCCACTTGGGCGATTTGGAGCTTGCTTCTATTACCATCTCCACAACTATCATTGTTGGTCTCAGTTTCGGCCTTATGCTATGAATGGGAAGCACTCTCAAGAAAATGTGTGGTAAAGCTTTTGGAGCTCAAAAATATGATATGCTTGGTGTTTACCTACAACGCTCTTGGATTGTGCTATTCAGGGTTGCAGTAATAATGTTACCCATGTATATATTTTCCACCCCAATTTTGATTCATTTGGGCCAAACTGCTGAAATATCTGAGCTGTTTGGCACACTTGGAATCTGGATGATACTTCAACATTTTGGATTTTCTTCTCTCTTCCTCTTCAGAGATATGTACAATCGTAGTTGAAAAACTCGGTGATTTCTTGGTTATCTGGAGCGACCTTATTAATCCATATATTCTTAAGTTGGCTTTTCATTTAGAAGTTGGGAATGGGGATTCTTGTTGTTGTTATTACCTTGGATATAGTGTCATGGCTCCCATTGACTGGCATGTTCCTCTATATATTTTGCAGGGGTTGTCCTCTCACATGGAAAATATTTTCAAGAGAGGAATTCTCGGGTCTCTACCCCTTTATCAAGTTGTCTATGGCTTATGGTGTAATGCTATGCTTGGAAATTTGGTCTTTTTTTTTCTAATATAATCGATTTTCCTTTGCCCATTTTAATCTGACTATCCAGTGAAAATAGCAGAGCAGTTGATTGATGATCAGATCCCAGAATCTAAGGGCATAAGAGGTCTCTGCCAAAGTTGTTGTGATCATCTGCATATTTTTGGGATCATTTCCACCCAAATTTATGTTGCATCCAGATCTACGTTGATTTCTTAATATGATCCTCCATCAAACTATTGTTGGGTGTTGTCGATATCTGTGTTGATATATAGCGTAGTTTGTGGGAGGACGTGGTTGCTAATTGTGTTCTTGACGAACGACAAAGGAGAATGGATTAATGCTCAGGTTGTTTGTGTCACCAGGTGGCGATGGGATTTCAATCATTTCATCATCCAAAATTTAGGATTGACCATTTATCCTTATCCAAATGTGAAAACGGTCTCATTGATGTTGTGAGAGGATCTACAAAAATCACAATTTCAAATAATCTCTGCATTGTCCAAGTACCCCATACACGGCGGGGCCGAAGACTTTGGTAAAAAAAAATTGGGTTTAAACTTTGGACACCCTGTGTTATGGTGTGTGGCTTAATTATGGTGGGTCGTGTTTATTTTAGTTTTTAGACTATTATAACCCATGCCATATTCCCATTATTTTCCCTATTCCAAGAAATTGAACGGGCAGGGGGGCGGGGGGGCGGGGGTGGTTGGGCACTTTTATGATGCACATGTTTTGTAATGGGGGATTTGACTTATTTTCACCTTCCAAATGCATATGTTATTTGGCACATAATATGTCAAAGGGTGGAATTTTTATTTTGCCACCATTAATGCTCTTTTTTTATGTACACATTATGTAAAAGGGGGGTTTGAAAACTTTGTAAATTTTCCCATTTGTGCACATTATTGGCACATTGAATTGCCATGTAATTGCTATCTTAACATCATAAAGTTGGCATGTAATTGATGAAATTCCATGCAAAGGCCATAGTTTCCATGAATTCATGATGTGAAAAATGATTATGAAGCATTGTAAAAGGCTTGTTTTAGCCACTCTTATGTGAGGGAGTGTCAGAGACGTGTTTTTGCGCATTAAGCCTCGATGGATTCTTTGTAATCAAGTTGAATGAGGCAATTTTCCTAAGCCATTTTGGAATATAAAATTGAACAATGAACTCTTGGACAGTGTTTCAAAATACGTAAACAGGTATGATCAAATACAGGTTGCAGCTTTAGGCAGATGTGGGAGTTTGCATTCTAATTCTGAAGGACCGTGGTGAAGGAATCTTGAAGGGATGTGCCTTTTCAGACATTTGGGTTACAAATTTAGGGAGATGTGGGCTTTGCATCCTGATTCTGAAGTACATGGGTGAAGGAGTCTTCAAGGGATTTTCCTTTTAAGACATTTGTGTTGCAGCTTTAGGCAGATGTGGGCTTTGCATCCTAATTTTGAAGTACATTGGGTGAAGAAGTCTTCAAGGGATGTTCCTTTTCAGACATTTGTGTTGTCATGGTTGCAGGTGTTGGCATTTCATTCCGATTATGAAGTACGTCAGGTGAAGGAGTCATGTGGGAATGTGCCTTTCAGAGACATTTGCATGCACTTGATGATGGATTGAAGCTGATACTTTTGGAGACCAAAAGCTTCTTTTTGGGGAGGTGTGATCCGAAAAGGACCTTCGGGCATGAATGAGATTTGCACCATGTTGATTTGGAGTTGGTGACAAAGTGCGTAAGTGAGTGAAATTATGCTCATGCATTTAATTATTAATTTTATGAGCCTTTATTAAACCCATGCATTATTATTCACTTTCGATATAAATGATTAATATTTGTGAGAGAAAATTTATCTCACATATTATTCATTTAATGTAATTAAGGAAATTGGTTTTTATGTGAGAAGCCACCTCACACCAATTCTCTATTTTTCTCAATTGTGGGTTGAGATAATCAAGGGCATGGTTGGAGATTCTTTAGGTGGTTTTGAGACTTTTCCCAATTATGACCCTGAGATAGTTGGAGATCCTAATTTCGTGGATCTTGTTTCTCCCTCCTTGTAATTAGGCCCTACAATTATGGGTCTTGTAATTAATGCTCTTTGTTGGAGAGTGGGCGGGGGAAAAATATATATATTCCTTATGTGAGCAATGAGGGGGAGGGAAAAGGAGAGAATGCTTAGCTATTGAGAGCCATAGTGCTTAGCTAATGATTGGCCGAAGAGCTTGAATGTAAGAAAATCTTGGAGAGCTACTTTGAAGAAGGAATATAGAAGATATGCATTCCATTTGAAGAAGATCTGGAGATGTAGTCCCAGAGAGAAGGAAGGGTGAACTCTGTTACCAATTGGTTGACTCTCTCTTACCTATGTGCATGTTATCCTTGTGGTTTTTAAGTTCATTCACTTATTTTTATGTGTTTATGCACTCTAATCAATGGAATAACATGCTCATTTAAACCTATATAAGCCATAGTCAATTAAATGACCTTAACATCGTAAATGATGGTTAGAGTAATACTCAACCCTTGATTGGATCATCAATGAAACAAGTGTGATATATATTACATGTCTGCATATGTGTATACATGAACATATTTGACCCCTTCTGGAATCAATAGATATTTTCTTTCAAGATGAGTTGTGGACACTGACACAACTATGAGAATACACCCTTTAGACGTTGAATATGTCATGAGTACAGACATTTATATCACCATTGTTTGTTGGTAAATTAGACAAAGTCCCCTGAATCAGTGTCAAATCAAGCAAATAATGGGTTTACAGTTGTTGAGCATAGTCATTATAACCCTAAACAGGCCTCCTCACATCTGAATACAACAGAAAAAAAGGGAGTGAAAAGATATGAGCCACTTGCAACAATGCATACAGTTGATGGTTCCAATAAAAAATAGCTGATAAATGTAGAGATGAAGGAGTTGGTAGGTCCTTCCTCCTCTATGGAGGTATCCAAGTCCTCAATGGTTGCCCCCATCTAACCGCCTGAAAATTTGGTGACACTGATGTTGCATCCCCCTGAATCTTCAATTTAGCTACCATGTCCCCCTATAATTATTCATATAGTTCTTGTGGGAGCTGAATCACTTCCAAACTAGGTTATAGACATGGATTTAGATGCTTTAGATGTACTAGAAATTATGAATAAATGGAAAGGTAAAGATCCCTTCACTCTCCCAGAACATCAAGTTTATTTATCGGGGAAAAACTTATTTGAAGTATAAACATGTAGTATCCAGATTGAACTTAGGTAGTGGAAATCATGGCTCCTTAGGGTTCACACACACTCGTTAAGGGATTCAAGAAAGTTTCATGAGGAAGAGAAGAAACAAGGTTGGGTCATGTGAGGGCACCCAAGGAAAAGTGTTCCGGCAGGTTAGGTTGTGTCGGGTCGTGTGAGGGAAGTCGTATAAAAAATGCTAAGTTATGACCGCCCTTGTGCCTTATGCACGTTCGTGCGATCCGTTTGTGTTTTCTCCCACGTGCCCGAAATTATTCAAGTAATTTGCATGGGGAAGAGAATAAAAGCTAAGGAACTTGAGAGACAAATGGATGGATGAAAAATCAACAATAATTATTATCCATGAAACTAAAATTTCAAGGGAGGCCTCGAAAAGAATAAACAACAAATTGAGGTAGAAATGTTAAAAAACGGAAATAGATGTCCAGGGGTCCTCTAGGGGATTAGATATTATATGGGATGATCAATACATTTTATCCATTAATATGTTCACTACATTTCGCATTTTGATAGTAAAGTTCTATATTGCAGTCTCAAAAGAATATTATCACTTATCGAATGTGTTTCCCTAAATTTACTAAATGATAAGCCATGGATTTTTAATTCTATATTGCAAACAAGTTCCCTAATATATCCCTCTGTTTCCACTTCTAGGGACAGCCTTGAGTTGTGGAAGACCAGTTCCTAGGACATCTTAGAGTAGGAGGTCATTTAGGTTCTCCTTGTGTTTCCTTTGACATGGACCTCCTGGACATTAACTAGATAGGATTGCTTATTTTTTGTTCTGGATCATAGAGAGAGAAGATTAATAAATGTGAACTTTGATTGTATAAAGATATACTTACTCAGAATGGGCCTCAGGATGTTATGAAATTTAGTTTGCCGCAAAAAGGGCCAGATGTGAAACCTACAAACAGTCTTTAAGGTTAATCGGAGCAGAGACCACGGGGGATTATAATGGTAAGTCAGAGTGAGGCGGCCTTATGAAATATAAGAATCCACCCTTCAGGGACTAAAGAGGAAAATGGTGAAAAGTAGGAACTCGAAATAGAAATCATGCACCGAGCTTTATTTAGGTGATATTAGAGACCATTGTACGAGTATCGTTCATGGATAAATTCATAAAAAATCTGTATAACACCCGCATTCTGAAAGCATGATAACAAGACAAAAAATATGAAATAACGGAACAATGATCAAAATCAAACATAACATAGATATACATACCATTCATAAGCCCAGTAGGAATCCATTATCACAGCAAAATTCATTATATTATCCCTTCAAAATGGCTCTTCAAATATACATTCATAGCAATTCTCAAAACTACAAAATGTGTTATGCAGACTATACACTTCCAAATTTCAGAGAATTCAAAACCTTTTCTTAGTCCGTGATTTGGCCCTCTATAGTTCTTTACATGGACAGTGTGACCAGATATTTCTTCAGATAAAATATTCTCTGCTGATATTACAGTTTCCCGTCTAAATAAAAAATGATGAGGCGTAACAGAATTTCATCAGAAACAGTATGGTCCGACACAGACTATAACAAGAACATAATAGAATCATGAAAAAATAGAGAGTGCATGGGGTGAAATCAAGATTTCACCCGATTTTACATTACATAGAAATTGAAATAAAAAATAAATAAGGGCCGCATGGGCCTGATCATAATTTCCATTAGCTGGTACGATGGGGAGTGCTCGAGCCTTCTATTCGGTGTGATCGGATCGAAGACATGAAGGAGCCATGCTGACGAGGTGGTGGAGGTGGCAATGGCTATGAAGTAGAGGAAACTGGAGGATTCATGTATTCATCACACTTTTGCCACAAAACTGGCCAGGGAAGCTATGTTGTGGTGTAGGTATCAAACATAGATTGTAATTGTGTAAGTTCTCTATAATCCACGCGGACAGTGAAGAATTTCTTGACCTGAGCAAGAATAAATAATTCCTTACGCAGCGCAACTAATAGGGTCTCTACTTTTAGCCGGGAGGTTTTCTCGTGTATTGTGTCTGCCCTGCACATGATCTCTGACATTTTATGATCATGGACCATTAGGGGAAATAGTGCACCTGACTTTGGATACCAGCATGGCGGGAGGCCAGCTTCTACCAAATTAAGCCATTTTTGATCGAATTTTTCCACTCCCTTTGAAACCAGTGCTAAAAACCCCAATGTGTTTACGCATTTTTTTTTCTTTCTCAATCACCTTACTAACCTCCATAATAGTCCTGAAATGGTTGACCACTCCCTGGGAGCTCAATTCTTCATACGAAATCTCGTTGAGATATCTGACATATTTCCTTACCGTTTTTGCCTTATGTTCTCCTTCTCTGTGACCAACCTCCAATTGTTCCTTATAATCGTGAATAGCAACCTTCTTGTCGTTGGTCAATACAAGGAACTCCCAATGCTACTTGACCTCTGCTATGATCTCCACCCAGACCAGTCATTCTTCTTCTATCAGTGACATGTTGCCTTTTAATTGGGATTTCAAATCTTTGATAGACTTTTCATGCCCTTGGGCTTCCTTGTGGAGGTTCTCAACCTCTTCCTATAGGGATGAAACCATCTTCTGATTTTCTGCGTACACGGCTTGGGCCTCGTCTAAGAGCCGATGAATGGAGCAGGTCTCGTCTTCTGACATCCTTAGATTGGCTAGGGCCTTGGTGAGCTTCTCCAGGGCAGTCTAGGGATCTCCTAATATAGGAACCACACATGTATGCTCGTCCCACTTAAGTTGCAACTCTAACAACCTCTCCTTAAGTCTAGCAATCTCTTTATCCTTTTGATCATTTTCTTCCTCCTTTTGAGCAAGGGAATCAGCGAGAACCGTCTTTTCCATTTCTACCTGGACAAGTTCCTCAATCTGAATATGTTCAGAACGAGGAATATTCATCTTTCTCCTCAACTCTTATACCTCTAAATCTGATTTAGTAAGAAGGGCTTGCAATGTTGCATTGGTATCAACCTCCTTTCCTCTTATCAAATTCCTGGTGTTCTCCAGCTGAGTAGCGACAGCCTTAGCGCTAACCCTTGCTCTTCGTTGGTTTTCATTAATTTTCTTCAACTTCCTTTTGAGCCTCTGTAGGGAAACTACATGCTTCACCACCTTAGTCCGTAACATGTCCCTGATACACTGGTGCAAATCCAACTTATCTATCAAGGGAATGTTGCCCAAATTCATAATTATTTCCAGAGCTCTGTATTGGGACCCCGAACATGATGGATGTAAGGCTGATTGTTGGATGGAAAATATGAGCTGCTCCTTATCCATATCTAGAACTGAGGAAAGCCTAGTATGGTGTTTATCCACGAACTAAGAAAGTTTGGCCCTCAACCTTTCTATTTCAAGCTTTTTCCTGGTCTCAATATCATCCCTTGCATCATATTTGCCCAATGTGACTTCCTGTGAAAGCTCGAAGGGGGATGAAGACGAGGTAGAATCGAAAGAGAGTAGAAATCTCGGCTTGTCTTTGTCAGGACCCCGAGCACGGGGACCGAGTCATCAGATAACTCAGTCTCAATGTCATTTGGTCCTTCGGTTCTCTGCTTTTTACTAGGGTGAGTTTCCTCATCAACATCCATGAACTCTTGACTTCCTAAGGGGTTCCCCAGTTCCTGCCCTTTTGCCTCAACGGGAAAATTATCTTATTTTCCTTCAGCAGGTGAGGATTCAGTCTCCATATTTGTAACAAAAGGCCATGTATCAAAGTTAGATTTCCATTCCATGAGAGGCCTAGGTTCATGCACATATACTGTAGATTTAATCTTCTACCTCATTTTTGTGAGTAACACCCTAGGATCATAGTGCCAGTGTTGAAGATGTAATTCCCTCTATGGACAAAGGCGATCCCTACTAGCCCAGATCGGGTCTAGCAACAATCAGACACGCAATGACACAGGTCTCTAGTTACAAAATGAAAAAACATAACAAGTTCCCTACCTCAGGTCCTACGCAATGGTCGTCGAAGAAAGGATGATGCTTCCCATCCTCTGCTTTGGCAGATCACGATCCTTCCGCTTAGTGCATCCAAACACCTGCACACATGTGAAGAAACAAAATGATACACAACATAGAATCTAAATCTTGTAACCATACATCAGTCAGAGAGGATTTAATTCATTGCATCAAAGACAAAGATAAACAAATGAAACCATAATCAAAGTCGCTTATCATTAATAATAACGAGAGAAAGATACAACCCAAAGCTCTGACGCTGGATCTTCCTTCGGCGGGGTCGACAGTGGAGCACATCTCAATAAAGCTCGTTGGAAGTGGGACAAAGCTCTCTCTCTTCGGCTTGGCTCTCAAAGGTTTTCGGCAATAGTCTCCTTGCTACAGTTTCAGATCTTCTCTAGTGATATCAGGACTACTAGCTTGCTAAGGGAAAATGGAAAGCTTATATAGATGGTGGAAGGGGAGTTGGGATCCCTACAATTGTGGGATTGGCCCTATCCTAAAGGAAGCTTCCATGATAGTTGGAGAACCACCTCCCCTACATGGAGATCCGGAGCCAAACCTCCCAACTCATTTTAGAGACTCGTTCAGGAGTTTTTTGGAATCAAACTTCTGCCATTTATTTTTTAAAAACAATCCTTATTAAGCTTGGCGTGAGCAATACACTGGGACAAAGCACTAGTTGGCGCACCCTCTTTGGTGGATTTTCCCCATTGGCGCGAGGGCTGAACTGGCTAGTCACGCCAAGGCCAAAAGATCAGTTTTTAGGGTTTTTCCAAGGAAACTTTCTTCAGAGGAATGATGGTCCTTGTCAAGGGGGATTCCATGAAAGTGGTTTCAGGTTATGTCACTGCTCACAGGTCATAGAAAAGGCCCTCTAATGTGCGGGACAGGGGATTGTAGGGACGGTGACAAATTACTGTGTAATAGATGCCCCCTAAAGCATGAGGCCCGAGAGAGAGAGAGGGGTGAAATGCTTTATGAGAGCGTTCCCAACCGAAAACATTGCCGTCGAAAAACCTGCGTAGACAAGTACAACTGATATCTCAAATACATGATATGTGGTATGGGCGCAGCCGTCCATAATAGAGTAATAATCAGTATCCAAGGTATGGACACAGCCATCCAGAAAGGATTAGTAAATAGACTCAGGTATGGTTGTAGCCATCCAATCAATGAGTCATGTAACCAATCATGATAATCCACAAAATACGTAGCCTGGATTCCATCAGACAAAACCCAGCGTCTTGCGCTCCATCTCGACCCGAACTGAGTACAAGTCCAGCATGTGAATAAGTGTGCTGAAGTCAAACATGCAAGAACATCGTCTGATTAACAGCCAATGATGAAAGCCATCAACAGACGCGAGAGGAAGCACCAATAATGACGATGGCCCTCAAGGTACTAGAGGTACAATCCACGGTATGTGAACAGTGAGTTGGCATCAAACACCCGCAAAATCATTCGATCGAAGGAAAATGATGAAAACCTTGTGTCGAATGCGAAGAACCCGCCATTGAGGCATGCAGGCTCCAAGGTACCGGAAGGGAGTCTCTAGATCAGCTTCCTGGATAATGAGCTGAATTCGACAGGAAGTGACCTTAATCGAAGGTGGGCCATAGTGTTTCCCACATCATCGACACGAGACATAGGAACATAATTTATGTGAATCAGGATCAGATGATAATCAGAGAAGGGTTGAAAACTACAAAGGTCAATTTCTCTTGAACATATCGGTCGCACGACACTGGATTTGGCAGTATTTGACATCAAACGATCTAAGGTCATGATGACGAGGCAAAGAGCAGATGAGTGGTCAAAGAGATTAACCAAACCCACGGAGGCAAGCAGATAACAAGATGAGATGTCCCCAACTCGACACAAATGCAGACAAGTGCCATGTTCAAGAGAGACATACTGCCGACACGACTATGATATTGGTTCCATTTTCCCCCACCATTTCTGGCGAGTACCTCTTTACTTTTACACAAGCTTGAAGAGGATACCATATGCTTGTCATATAAGTTTTTCCTTCGGACAAATCCAACCTAGTACATTTAACGAGCCCTAGGAAGGAGGAACTCGAGTATCATCATTTTGACGGGCTTCGATGTCATCAGGTTTTAACGAGTCTAACAAAGGGAGAAATCAGTGTCTTTTCATGTTTAGAGAGTTTGAAAAGACGGTGGAGAAGTAAACTCCAGTAGTCCCTTTTCGTAAATAGTTCCTCAGATCCGAAAAGGTAGAAAATTATGTCTGAGAAAATCCCCTCTACGGACAAAGGCGATCCCTACTATCCCAGATCGGGTCTAGCAACAATCAGACACATAGTGACGCAGGTTTCTAGTTACAAAAATGAAAAAACATAACAAGTTGCCTACCTCAGGTCCTACGCAATGGTCGTCGAATAAAGGATGACGTTTCCCATCCTCCGCTTTGGTAGATCACGATCCTTCCTCTTAGCGTGTCCAAACACCTGCACACGTGAGAATAAACACAACGATACACAGCATAGAATCTAAATCTTGTAACCATACATCAGTTAGAGAGGATGTAATTCATTGCATCAAAGACAAAGACACAAGAATGAAACCATAATCAAGTCGCTTATCATTAATAGTAATAAAGGAAAGATACAACCCAAGGCTCTGATGCTAGATCTTCCTTCAGAGGGGCTGACAGTGGAGCACGTCTCAATGAAGCTCATCAGAAGTGGGAAAAAGCTCTCTCTCTCTTCGGCCTGGCTCTCAAAGGCTGTCTGGTGATAGTCTTCTTGCTACAGATTCAGCTCTTACTTCTATGATCACTACTAAGGCTAGCTTGAAAATTGAAAATGGCAAGCTTATATAGATGGTGGAAGGGGAGTTTGGATCCCTACAATTGTGGGATTGGCCCTATCCTCAAGGAAGCTTCCATGATAGGTGGAAATCCACTTCCCCTACATGGAGATCCGGAGCCAAACCTCCCAACTCATTATAGAGACTCGTTTAGGAGTTGGTTGGAATCAAACTTTCGTCATTTATTTTTTTTAAACTATCCTTATTAAGCTTAGCACGAGCAATACACTGGGATAGAGCACCAGTTGGCGCGAGGGCTGAACTGGCTGATCGCCCCAAGGCCAAAAGATCAGTTTTTAGGGTTTTTCAAAGGAGACTTTCTTCAGAATAATGACTATCCTTGTCAAGGGGGATGCCATGAAAGTGGCTTCAGGTTATTTCACTGCTCACAAGTCATGGAAAAGGTCCTCCAATGTGCGATACGGAGGATTGCAGGGACGGTGACAAATTACTGTGTAACAGATTCCCCTAAAGCACGAGGCCCGAGAGAGAGAGGGGTGAAATGCTTTATGAGAACGTGCCCAACTGAAAACACTGCTGTCAGAAAACCTGCATAGACAAATACAACTAATATCTCAAATACATGATGTGTGGTATGGGCGCAGCCATCCATAATAGAGTATACAATAATCAGGATCCAAGGTATGGACGCAGCCATCTAGAAAGGATCAGTAAATAGACTCAAGTATGGTCGCAGCCATCCAATCTGTGAGTCATGTAACCAATCATGATAATCCACAAAATCCGCAACCTGGATTCCATCAGACAAAACCCAGGGTCTTGCGCTCCATCTTGACCCGAACAAAGTACAAGTCCTAGAATGTGAATAAGTGAGCTAAAGTCGAACATGCAAGAACATCGTCTGATTACCAGCCAATGATGAAATCCGTTAACAGACGTGAAAGGAGCCACCAATAATGACGATGGCCCTTAAGGTACTATAGGTACAATCCATGGAATGTGAACAGTGAGCTAGAGTCGAACACTCGTGAATCATCCGATCGAAGGTCAGTGATGAAAAGCTCACGTCGAATGCAAAGAACCTACCATTGAGACATGCAGGCTCCAAGGTACCTGAAGGGAGTCTCTAGATCAGCTTCCTGGATAATGAGTTGAAGTAGACAGGAAGTGACCTTGATCGAAGGTGGGCCATAGTGTTTCCCACATCATCTACATGAGACAGAGGAACATAATGTTTTTGAATCAGGATCAGATGAGAATCAGAGGTAGGCTAAGAACTAGAGAGGTCAACTTCTCTCGAACATATTGGTAGCACGACACTGGATTTGGCAGTATTTGACATCAAAAGTTATAAGGTCATGATGATGAGGAAAAGAGTAGATGAGTATTCAAAAAGGATTACCCAAACCCATGGAGGCAAGTGGAAAATGAGATGAGATGTTCCCAACCCGACATGAATGCAGACAAGTGCCATGTTCAAGAGCGACAGACTGCCGAAACGACGCTGATACTGGTTTCATTTTTTCCCCACCATTTCTGGCAAGTACCCCAATCATTTTTGAAAACAAGCTTGAAGGGGATAGCATATTCTTGCGATATAAGTTTGTCCTTCGGAAAAATCCAACCTAGTACATTTAACGAGCCCTAGGAAGGAGGAACTTGAGTATCGTCATTACGACGGAGTCCGATGTCATCAGGTTTTAACGAGTCTGAAAAAGGAAGAACTCGACATCTTTTCATGTTTAGAGAGTTTGAAAAGACATCGGAAATGTAAAATCCAGCACTCCCTTTTCATAGATAGTTCCTCAGATCCGAAAAGGTAGAAAACTATGTCTGAGAAAACCTCCTAGTCACGATAGGCTAGGGTATTCCTTTTTCGTAAATAATCTATCCTAGCCCGAAAAAGGGGTAAACATATACTGGGTAGATTTCGTTTCACAGCCAATTTAACGAGATCAAAACGAAAAGTGACTCAGCAATCTTTTCATGTTTAGAGAGTCAGAAAAGAGCTGAAAGATGACTCTAGTAGGGACTTTTTCTTGTTTTTACTGAGTCCGAAAAAGTACAAAATACAACTCGTATCGTCATCCAAGTCATGTAAAAACTTGTTGTTGCACAAGAAAGCAAGCGTAAAACCCATTTTTCGACAAAATATAATAAAATATTGGAAAAATAAGCTTCAAAACCCACTCGATCTTGTGCGAACTTCTGCGCGATGATCAGGGACAATCGAAAGCATTATTTCAGTTCTCATTTTTTCCAGGTAAGAGGTGCTTCCCTTAGCCACGTTTCAGTCCATTTTTTATAGAATTCCACTGTGATTTCGGATCCCTAAGGGGATATTTGCAAATTTATGGCTCGCCCAATTGGTGTGGGTATCGGGCACGGACCCATGCCAATTGGCTCCTTTTCTCAAAGGGGTCGTGCTAGTTGGCACGACTGTCAGCAGACCAGTCACGCCAAAGGTGCAACCTAAATTTCCGCTCAATTTTTACAAAAAATGAACTAACCAACAGGATTTTTGAGAGTTCAAGTGATCTAATAGAGTGTTTATGACCATTTTGGTGTAGGTACACAGTCACAATGGTGATCGAGTGGAAAGAAAGGGAACATAGTGAAGAAGATGAAATGGCCATGGAGAACGAGGCATGCATGAATGCTCTCCGGTACTGTAGCTTAAAAAATTTCTTCTTGACACGATGTCTTAGGGTGCAACCTGAATTGCTACAGTACTTAATCAGTATCTGGGATGAGAACGAAGAGAAATTCAGGCTTCGATACCAAGTGTTGGAGCTCGAAGTATCTGACGTTTACTTCATAACTGGATTGTCCCGCAGAGGTCCAATGCTGATCTTGATAGGTACTAGGCCATCTGGTGAAAAAATGTCAATGGTAATGGAAAGAGTGTGCCCAGGGGCATGAACTGGATCAGGTAGCAGGCAGGTTGACATCCATACATTTCTCGATCTAGCACTCAGATTAGTGCTCCATACCATTACGCGGGCTGCAGGGTCGCAGGTGCCGCATGAGGCCACTAAAACACAGCTCCGCTTATCATCAGAATGCATTAACCTGACACTATTTGATTGGGCCACTGCCGTGACAATGAATATCAAACAGCAGCTGATGAAGTGTAAGAAGGCAAAACTGAAGAAATTTTGGTACGGACCTATCTTGGTATCATTCATCCTTGAACGGTTTCCAATCTTCCAGGGCCAGGGGGTGATAGTCGCTGAGCCACCATTGAGAGAGCCAAGGATGGCTCGATGGGCAGCACTCACGCCCAGATCAGGAGGGAGCTAGCAAATGTCATGGAGGCCCAAGTTCTTTGTATGGCTACGGCGACAGCTAATCGTCATGGAGGACTGGCCCTATGCCGGTACTGACTTCATAGGAGACCAAGATCTTCCACTCCCGGAGGGAGAAGACTGGGATGAGGAGCTAGGTAAGACACTTTTTGATTTTATGTATTTTATGATTTTTTTTTTGTATACATGCATGTCCTAATGAAAAATCGTATGTGTGTGCAGATGTTGGCCCAGAGAGGCCCTTCAGGATGTCACCTATCGCACGGAGGACCCCTCTCACCTATGACCCTTGACGCGAGGGTGGCGAGGGGAGTGAGCTTGTCCAAAACTTGGAGGGTATCGCCCGTGGGATACTAGAATATGCTCGCCTAGCAGACGTCCCATTGGTTTATCAGAGGCACACCGTGGGGGTGCCTAGTCACCTACATCGTTTACTGAGGTGATTGGTGCAGGCAGTGACATGCTACCATGAGCACCATGCTGATTAGTCATCTAGGCTTTTCATTTGCACATTTTTGAGAGACATGTTGTCTCCGGATATTATTAAGACAAAGATGTATATTTTTTGGATTTTATGTGATGCACACAAACTGCAAACATTTCGACATATCTATATATATATATATATATATATATATATATATATATATATATATATATATATATATATTTCTAAGATCTTTTTACATATGATGATGTTTTTTTTACAAGTTGTGTAAATGTCTATATAAAACCATGTTAGCTACTGCATCTGTTAACGCATTCATATGTCTGGGTATATGTTGATATGTAATATAATCAAAATTTCTTTCCAGTAAATGAATACGTAGATATAGTCGTAAAATGGATGGGTTCCTAACTAAATAATGACCATTGAGTTGTAACACTACAACCTTTGTGTCCAGATATACAAGTAATGCATGAATACCGAGGTTAACAACCTCGTTCAGTAATTCCAAAATGGCACTATATTCCACAACATTATTTGTGGTAGGCCCTAGAAAAACACCTTGCAAATCGACTAACTCACTAGCAGGATTATAGATTACCCAGGCTACCGAGGACAGATTCCTGGTACTGCGGGAGGCACCATCCGCGAAACCGACAAAAGGAGTAATAGACATTTTCACAATCAGGAAGACCCAATCAGCAGAAAGACGCTTACAAAGCACACGACACCACACATGCACAAAAAATAAAATCACTCACTTATGTACACACACCACACAAGAATAATTCAAGCATAGTACTTCTTGAGGTACAGCCCATTTCTACGCCGTGCCAGAGGAATACCTTCATAATCGATTAGTTCATAGGCCCCATTTTTTAATACTCATTTTACGATATAGGGCCCATGCCACATGTGCTGGAATTTTCCCACTCCAAGTTTATCATGTGCTTGGTTGTATAAGAGGACGAGGTCCCCCTCGATGAAAGAACATGGAGAAACCATTGAATCAAAATGAGCTTTAACCTGCTTTTTCTGTGCTTCAATAACCAAAGCAGCCAAGCGGTAGGTTTCATCCAATCGTTTTAGATATAGGAGTCGTTCTTCCTTTGGGGAAGTGTCGGGCAGTAATTCCACAGCCACTTCAGCAAAGGAATCTCACATTCAACCGAAAGAGTCACTTCCAGACCATACACCAACTAGAAAGGTGTGAATCCAGTCACGCTCTTTACAGATGTTCGATAGGCCCAGAGAACAATTGGAGATGACAATTGGACTTATGAATACCAATCATTCGTTGAAGCATCGTGACCAGTACCTTGTTCACAGCCTCAACCTGGCCATTCGCCTGAGGGTAGTATGGCATTGAGCTGTCATGACGCAAGCCCAACTTTGATGTCAGCTCTGCCATCATGTATTCCCGAAAATGAGTGCCATGATCAGTGACAATGGCCTGAGGAACCCAGAAATGTGTAATTACATGGTTGAAAATGAAATGAGCAACTGTCTTACCATCAGCAGCTAATGTAGGCATCGCCTCGGCCCACTTGGTGAAGTAGTCCACGGCAACGATTATATAAGCATGCCCCCCGACCGAGTGAGGGTTACATGTCATAAAATATATGCCACATTTGGCAAAAGGGCCTATGGTAATGACAAGATGTAAAGGTAGGGGTGGCACGCGCATCTTGCGCTGAAAGACCTGGCACGCATGACATTTTCAAACTGCAACAATACAGTATTTGAATATAGACGGCCAGAAGTAACCCGCACGCAGAATCTTCTCGGTGGTAGCATATCCGGACATGTGACCACCACAGGCGCAACTGTGACAGTCATTCAGGACTTTCTCAACCTCTCCCAGGGTCAAACATCGGTGGAGCACAAAATCAACTCCGACACGATATAAGGTATCTCTAACAATGCGATATGGTTGAGCTTGACGCCAAACGCGGCGTCGAGCATCCTTCATCAACTTGGACTAGAAAGTGGATGTCTGAAGGTACACAATGATGTCACCGTACCATGTATCATGAGTGCTGATAAGAAAGAGAATTTAATCTAGGATGTGATCCTCATATTGGGATGGAACAGAGTTCGTCGGGAGAAAGCAAATAAGATCAGCAAAAACCAATGATTTTGTCGATTTTGTAGTGGTGAACTCCAAATCGAACTCCTGAAGGATGACAATCCATTTGGAGTACTTGCCCCCCAGCAATTTTCGAGACAATATGTATGTCATGGGGTTGCAATTGGAAATCACGGTTACCATACGCAACAGGATGTAATGGCGGAACCGTTGAACGGCCTGGACCACGGCAAGCGCCAACTTCTCAACATGGGAATAACGTGTTTCAATGTCAAGAAGATTCTGAGGCAGATAGTAAAATACATGTTCATTTTCGTCGTCGTCATCCTATACGAGAACCATGGCTATCGTACTGAAAGTGGCAGCTAAATAAAGGGTAAAATAGCGATGATAGTTGGGAGGACGTATCAACAGAGCGTTGACGAGCAATGTTTTAAGTTTATCGAAGGATTGCTGGGAAATCTCATCCCAATGGAAGGGAACATCATGCTTCAAAAGTCGCGTAAACCCCTTGGCCACTTCTGCATACTTCATAATGAAGCATCGTAAGAAGTTGGCTTTTCCCTATAGACTCTGTAGTTGATGCAACGAGGATGGGGATGGGAGGTTAACGATGGCCTCGACCTCAAGGGGGTCGAGATGAATTCCGTCTTTAGAGACGATGAATCCCAAAAGACGACCAGAATCCACGCAGAAGACGCACTTGTGAGGATTGAGCCTAATATTGTAACATCTACAGTGGAGGAAAAATCTGGCGAAGGTGTTCAGGATGGTCCTCACGCCGAGCTGAATGAGTCGGAAAATCGACCAGATATGGCTGAATAATGTGATGTATGTCATGAAAATCATAGGACATAGCGGGCTGGAAAGTGGCTCTAGCATTTTTTAAGCCGAACGGGAGCTTCTTGTAAGTGAAAGTGCCCCACGGAAGCTAAAGGCAGTCTTATGTTGATCAGCGGGTAAAATATTAATTTGATTGTACCTCGAGAAGCAGTCCATAAGGGAATAAATCTCACTCCCCGCGCAGTCATCGATGATCTGATCTATGAAGGGAGTAGGGTAATTGTCCTTAGGACAAGCCCGATTGATGTCTCGGTAGTCAACACAGACCCGTATAGTGCCCTGCTTCTTATCTACAAGGACAATATTAGAAACCCATTATGTGAGGGGAATAGGATATATGAAGCCCGCGTTAAGAAGTTTTTCAACTTCTGCTTTTATAGCTGTGGCTTTTCTGGGATGCATTGGGCGTAGACGCTGACGCACGGGCTTCACACCTGGATAGGTGGGAATCTCATGCACGACTATACTAGGATCAATCCCAGGGATCTCCTCATATGACCATGCGAAAACATCTCTGAATTCGTGAAAAAGTTCTGTATAAACTTGTATCTCTTCGGGAGAACAAGTAACTCCCACATGAATGTTCTCGACTACCCTCGGTTTGACGGAGATATCGATAGGCATAGTTTGGGTGATGTTACTCAGATTTCCTTCCGAAAGAATCTCATGAGTTAATATTGGCGTTTGAAGAGGCGGAGTGGGAACCTGAGATGCAAAACACTCCAGACAATTAGACATTGCCCCCAGGCCAGGCATGAACGAGGAACGATGATGTCCATCGCTCCACGACAAATCTTCAAGAGACATCATTTCAATGATAGCTTCATCAGAAGGGAAGAATTCTCTTAAAGGAGCAGGCGAATCCGCATCGCCGAGCCAGGGGGATTGAGAATATACATCTAGAGCCATGCTTAAAGGAGCATGTTCAGGAGGAGGAGGATCTGATGCAGCAATGATTTCACAATAATTGACCTCGTTTGGATAATCGATGCCTTTGACTCTGGTCGAGATCAATTATTGCAAAATCGTCACTACAACAGATCCTCCTCTTCCTGAACATGCTCCTTTGAGCATGGATCTAGATGTATATTCTCAATCCCCCTGGCTCGGCGATGCAGATTCACTCGATCCTTTTAGAGAAGTCTTCCCTTATGATGAAGCTATCATTGAAACAATGTCTCTTGAAGATCTGTCGTGGATCGATGGACATCATCATTCCTCGTTCATGCCTGGCCTAGGGGCAATGTCTAATTTTCTAGAGCACTTCACATCTCAGGTTCCCACTCCGCATCTTCAAACGTCGATATTAACTCATGAGGTTCTTTTGAAGGGAAATCTGAGTAACATCACCCAAACTATGCCTATTGACATCTCCATCAAACTGGGGGTAGTCGAGAACATTCATGTGGGAGTTACTTGTTCTCCCGAAGAGATACAGGTATATACATAACTTTTTTGTGAATTCAGAGACGTTTTCACATGGTCCTATGAAGAGATGCCTGGGATTGATCCCAGTATAGTTGAACATGAAATTCCCACCTACCCATGTGCAAAGAACGTGCGACAGCATCTGCGCCTAGTGCATCCCCAAAAAGCCGCAGCTATAAAGGCAGAAGTTGAAAAACTTCTTAATGCGGGCTTCATATATCCAATCCCCCTCACAGAATGGGTTTCTAATATCATCCCTGTAGATAAGAAGCAGGGCACTATAGGGGTTTGTGTTGACTACCGAGACATTAATTGGGCATGTCCTAAGGACAATTACCCCACTCCCTTTATAGATCAGATCATCGATGACTGCGCAGGGAGTGAGATTTATTCCCTCATGGATGGCTTCTCAGGTTACAATCAAATTAATATTTTACCCGCTGATCAACGTAAGACTGCCTTTATCTTTCCGTGGGGAACTTTCGCATACAAGAAGCTCCCGTTTGGCTTAAAAAACGTTGGGGCCACCTTCCAGCATGCTATGTCCTATGCTTTTAATGACATACATCACATTGTTCAGCCATATCTGGATGATTTGCTGGCTCATTCAGCTTGGTGTAAGGACCATCCTGAACACCTTCGCCATATTTTCCTCCACTGTAGACGTTACCATATTAGGCTCAATCCTCACAAGTGTGTCTTCTACGTGGATTCTAGTCATCTTTTGGGATTCATCGTCTCCAAAGACAGAATTCACCTCGGCCCCCTCAAGATCGAGGCCATCATTAACCTCCCATCCCCATCCTCGTTGCATCAACTTTAGAGTCTACAGGGGAAAGCCAAATTCTTACATCGCTTCATTCCGAACTATGCAGAAGTGGCCAAGGGGTTTACGCAACTTTTGAAACAGACGTTCCCTTCCATTGGGATGAGATTGCCTAGCAATCCTTCGATAAACTTAAGACGTTGCTCGTCAACGCTCCATTAATACGTCCTCCCAATTATCATCGTGATTTTACCCTTAATTTGGCTACCGCATTTAGCACGATTTCCATGGTTCTAGTACAGGATGATGACGATGGAAATGAAAATGTAGTTTATTATGCAATCTCAATATTCGACAGCGAGCACACTATTCCCATGTCAAAAGTGGTACTTGCCATGGGTGGCGCGCATTGCCGTGATTTCTGATTGCAACCCCATGACACACATCTTGTCTCGAAAATTGCTGGGGGGTAAGTACTCCAAATGGATTGTCATCCTTCAGGAGTTCGATTTGGAGTTCACCACCGCCAAATCGACCAAATCATTGGTTTTTGTTGATCTTATCTACTCTCTCCTGACAGACTCTGTTCCATCCCAATCCGAGGATCATATCTCGGATGAAACACTCTTTCTTATCAGCACTCATGATCCATGGTACGGTGACATCATTGTGTACCTTCAGACATCCACTTTCCTGTCTGAGTCGACAAAGGATGCTCGACGTCGCATTCGGTATCAATCTCAACCATATCACATTGTCGGAGATACCTTGTATCGTGTCGGAGTTGATTCTGTGCTCCACCGATGCCTGATGTTGGAAGAGGCTAAGAAAGTCCTGAATGACTACCACAATGGCGCCTATGGCGGTCACATGTCTGAACATGCTACTGCCCAGAAGATTCTGTGTGCGGGTTACTTCCGGCCATCTATATTCAAAGACTGTATTGTTGCAGTTCGAAAATGTCATGTGTGCCAGGTCTTTCAACTCAAGATGTGTGCGCCATCCCTACCTTTACATCTTGTCATTACTGTAGGGCATTTCTCCAAATGGGGCATATATTTTATGACATGTAACCCTCACTCGACAGGGGGGCATGCTTATATAATCATTGTTGTAGACTACTTCACTAAGTGGGCCGAGGCGATGCCTACATTAGCTTTCGATAGTAAGACAGACGCTCAATTCATTTTCAACCATGTAATTACATGTTTCGGAGTCCCTCAAGCCATTTTCACCGATCATGGCAATCATTTTCGAGATTACATGATGGCAGAACTGACATCGAAGTTGGGCTTGCATCATGACAGCTCAACGCCATACTACCCTCAAGCGAATGGCCAGGTTGAGGCCATGAACAAAGTATTGGTCATGATGTTTCAATGAACGATTGGTATTCATAAGTCCAACTGGCATCTCCAATTGTTCTCAGCTCTCTGGGCCTATCGAACGTCTGTAAAAAGCACAACCGGATTCACGCCTTTTCAGTTGGTGTACGGTCTGGAAGCGACTCTTCTGGTTGAATGTGAAATTCCTTCGCTAAAGTTGGTTGTGGAATTACTGCCCGACACATCCCTGGAGGAAGAACGTCTCCTGTATTTGGAACAACTGGATGAAACCCGCTGTTTGGATGCTTTGGTCATCGAAGCACAGAAAAAGCGGGTTAAAGCTCATTTTGATTCAATGGTTTCTCCACGTTCATTCATCGAAGGGGACCTCGTCCTCTTATACGACCAAGCACATGATAAACTTGGAGTGGGAAAATTCCAGCCCATGTGGCATGGGCCCTATATCATAAAACGAGTATTAAAAAATGGGGCCTATGAGCTAGTTGATTATGAAGGTATTCCTCTGGCACAGCCTAGAAATGGGCTATACCTCAAGAAGTACTACGCTTGAATTATTCTTGTGTGGTGTGTGTACATAAGTGAGTGATTTAATTTTTTGTGCATGTGTGGTGTGGTGTGCTTTGTAAGCGTCTTTCTGCTGATTGGGTCTTCCTAATTGTGCAGATGTCTATTACTCCTTTTTTCGGTTCCGTGGATGGTGCCCCCCGTAGTACCAGGAATTTGTCCTCAGTAGCCTGGGCAATCTACAATCCTGCTGGTGAGTTACTCAATTTGCAAGGTGTTTTTCTAGGGCCTACCAAAAATTATTTCATGGAATATAGGGTTGTTTTAGAATTGCTGAACGAGGTTGTTAACCTCGGTATTCATGCATTACTTTTATATCTAGACTCATAGCTTGTAGTGTTACAACTCAATGGTCATTATTCAGTTAGGAACCCATCCATTTTATGACTGTATCTATGCATTCATTTACTAGAAAGAAATTTTGATTACATTACATATCAGCATATACCCAGACATATGAATGTGTTAATAGATGCAGTAGCTAACATGGTTTTAGATACACATTTACGCAACTTGTAAAAAAAACATCATCATATGTAAAAAGATCCATCCAAATATATATATATATATAGATGTCGAAATGTTTGCAGTTTGTGTGCATCACATAAAATCCAAAAAATATACATGTCTGTTTTAATAATAGCCGGAGACAACATGTTTCTCAAAAATATGAAAATGAAAAGCCTATATGACTAATCAGCATGGTGCTCATGGTAGCATGTCACTCCCCACACCAATCACCTCAGTAAACGATGCAGGCGACTAGGCACCCCCACGGTGTGCCTCTGATAAGCCAATGGAACGTCTGCTAAGCGAGCATAATCTGGGATCCCACGGGCGATTCCCTCCAAGTTCTGGACTAGTTCACTCCCCTCGCCACCCTTGCCCTAAGGGTCATAGGCGAGAGGGGTCCTCTGCGCGATCGGCGACATTCTGGAGGGCCTCTCTGGTCCAACATCTGTGCACACATACGTTTTTTCGTTAGAACATGCATGTATACAAAAAAAAAAATTGTAAAATACATAAAATCAAAAAGAGTCTTACCTAGCTCCTCATCCCAGTCTTCTCCCTCCGGGAGTGGAAGATATGGGTCTCCCATGAAGTCAGTACCGGCATAGGTCCAGTCCTCCACAACGATCAGCTATCATCATAGACATATAAAGAACTCGGGCCTCCTTGAAATTTTTTGGCCCCCTCTTGATTTGGGCATGAGTGCTACCCATCGAGCCATCCTTGGCTCTCTCAATAGTGGCTCGGTGACTATCACCCCCTTGCCCTGGAAGATTGGTAACTGTTCAAGGATGAACGATACCAAGATAGATCCATACCCATACTACTTCAGTTTGGCCTTCTTACACTTCGTCAACTGTCGTTTGATGTTCATTGTTACGGCAGTGGCCAAATCGAATAGTTTCAGGTTCATGCATTCTGATGCTAAGAGGAGTTGTGTTTTAGTGGCCTCATGCAGTGCCTGTGACCCAACAGCCCACGTAATGGTATGGAGGACCACTCTTAGCACTAGATCGGGAAATGTATGGATGTCAACCTTCTCGCTACCTAATCGTGTTCGTACCCCTGGGCACACTCTTTCCATTACCATTGACATCTTTTCACCAGATGGCCTAGTACCTGTCAAGATCGGCACTAGACCTCTGTGGGTCAATCCAGTTATGAAGTAAACTTCAGATACTTCGAGCTCCAATACTTGGTCTCGAAGATTGAATTTCTATTCATCCTCATCCCAGATACTGATTAAGTACTGTAGCAATTCAGGTTGCACCCTCAGACATGTTGTCAAGAAGAACTTTTTTAAGCCGCAGTCTCAGAGTGCATTCATGCATGCCTCATTCTCCATGGCCATTTCATCTTCTTCACTATGCTCTCTTTCTTTCCACTCGATCACCATTGTGATTGTGTACCTACACCAAAATGGTCATAAACATTTTATTAGATCCCTTGAACTCTCAAAAATCCTGTTGATTGGTTCATTTTTTGTAAAAATTGAGCAGAAATTTAGGTTGCGCCTTTGGTGCGACTGTTTTGCTGACAATCGCGCCAACTGGCATGACCCCTTTGCAAAAAGGAGCCAATTGGCGTGGGTACGTGCCCGATACCCACGCCAATTGGGCGAGCCCTAAATTTTCAAATATCCCCTCAGGGATCCGAAATCACAGTGGAATTCAATAAAAAATGGATTGAAACATGGCTAAGCGAAGCGCCTCTTACCTGGAAAAAATGAGAATTGAAATAATGCTCTGGATCGTCGACAATCATCGCCGCAAGTTCACACAAGAAAAACTCAATGTTGCTCTTCACAAGAGGTAAAAAGTAAAAGTAAATATGTTTTTACTATTTTTGTCATATTTATAAATTTTCAAGATCAAATTAGGTTTTGAAGCTTATTTTTCCAATATTTTATTATATTTTGGCGAAAAATGGGTTGTACGCTTTCTTTCTTGTGCAGCAACAGGTTTTTATGCGACTGGGATGACAATGCGAGTTGTATTTTATACTTTTTCAGACTCGGTAAAAACACGAAAAAGTCCCTACTGGAGTCATCTTTTAGCTCTTTTCTGACTCTCTAAACATGAAAATATTGTCAAGTTGCTTGTCATTTTGATCTTGTTAATTTGGCTGTGAAACGACATCTACCCAGTATACGTTTACCCCTTTTTCGAGCTGGGATAGATTATTTATGGAAAAGGAATACCCTAGCCTATTGCGACTACGTTGTTTTCTCAAACACAGTTTTCTAAATTTTTGGATCTAAGGAACTATTTACAAAAAGGTACTGCTGCAGTTTAATTTTCCGATGTCTTTTCAAACTCTTTAAACATGAAAAGACATCGAGTTCCTCCTTTTTCAGACTCGTTAAAACCTGATGACATCAAACTCTGTCGTGATGACGATACTCGAGTTCCTCCTTCCTAGGGCTCGTTAAATGTACTAGGATGGATTTGTCTAAAGGACAAACTTATATCGCAAGCATATGCTATCCCCTTCAAGCTTGTTTTCAAAAATAATTGGGGTACTCGCTAGAAATGGTGGGGGGAAAATGAAACCAGTATCAGCGTCGTTTCGGCAATATGTCGCTCTTGAACATGGCACTTTTCTGCATTCGTGTCAGGTTGGGGACATCTCATCTCGTTTTCCGCTTGCCTCCATGGGTTTGGGTTATCCTTTTTGACCGCTCATCTTCTCTTTACCTCGTCATCATGACCTCAGAACTTTTGATGTCAAATACTGCCAAATCGAGTCTCATGCTGCCGATATGATCAAGAGAAGTTGACCTCTATAGTTCTCAACCTACCTATGATTCTCATCTGATCCTGATTCACAAACATTATGTTCCTCTGTCTCGCGTCGATGAAGTGGGAAACACTATGGCCCAACTTCAATCAAGGTCACTTCTTGTCGACTTCAGCTCATTATCCAAGACGTTGATCTAGAGACTCCCTTGAGGTACCTTGGAGCCTGCATGCCTCAATGGCAGGTTCTTCGCATTCGATGTAAGGTTTTCATCATTGACCTTCGATCGAGTGATTTTGCGGGTGTTCGACGCCAGCTCATTGTTCACATTCCGTGGATTTTTCCTATAGTACCTTGAGGGCCATCATCATTATTGGTGGTTCCTCTCGCGTCTGTTAACGACTTTCATCATTGGCTGGTAATCAGAGGATGTTCTTTCATGTTCGACTTCAGCTCACTTATTCACATGCTAGGACTTGTACTTTGTTCAGGTCGAGATGGAGCGCAAGACCCTGGGTTTTGTCTGATGGAATCCAGGCTGTGGATTTTGTGGATTATCATGATTGGTTACATGACTCACTGATTAGATGGCTGCGACCATACCTGAGTCTATTTACTGATCCTTTCTGGATGGCTGCGTCCATACCTTGGATCCTGAATATTGTATACTCTATTATGGATGGCTGCGCCCATACCACGTATCATGTATTTTAGATATCAATTGTACTTGTCTACGTAGGTTTTCCGAAAATAGTTTTTTTAATTGGACACATTCTCATAAAGCATTTCACCCCTCTCTCTCTCTCGGGCCTCATGCTTTAGGGGGCATCTGTCACACAGTAATTTGTCACCGTCCCTGCAATCCCCCGTCCCGCACATTGGAGGGCCTTTTCTGCGACCTGTGAGTAGTGACATAACCTGAAATCACTTTCATGGCATCCCCCTTGACAAGGACAATCATTCCTCTGAAAAAAGTCTCCTCTCAAAAACCCTAAAAACTGACCTTTTGGCCTTGGCACGATCAGCCAGTTCAGCCCTCGCGCCAATGGGGGAAATCCCTCAAAGAGGGCACACCAACTAGTGCTCTGTCCCAGTGTATTGCTTGTGCCAAGCTTAATAAGGATTTTTTTTTTAAAATAAATGGGAGAATTTTGATTCCAACCAACTCCTGAACAAGTCTCTAAAATGAGTTGGGAGGTTTGGCTCTGGATCTCCATGTAGGGGAAGTGGTTTTCCACCTATCATGGAAGATTCCTTGAGGATAGGGCCAATCCCACAATTGTAAGGATCTTAACTCCCCTTCCACTATCTATATAAGCTTTCCATTTTCCCTTAGCAAGCTAGTATTCCTGATAGCACTAGAGAAGAGCCGAATCTATAGCAAGGAGACTATCACCAAACAGCCTTTGAGAGCCAAGCCGAAGAGAGAGAGCTTTGTCCCACTTTTGACGAGCTTCATTGAGACATGCTCCGTTGTCAACCTCGCCGAAGGAAGATCCAGTGTCAGAGCTTTGGGTTGTATCTTTCTCTCGTTATTATTAATTATAAGTGACTTTGATTATGGTTTCATTCGTGTATATTTGTCTTTGATGCAATGAATTAAATCCTCTCTGACTGATGTGTGGTTACAAGCTTTAGATTATATGTTGTGAATCGTTGTGTTTCTTCGCATGTGTGCAGGTGTTTGGACGTGCTAAGCGTAATGATCGTGATCTGCCAAAGTGGAGGACGGGAAGCGTCATCCTTTCTTTGATGACCATTGCGTAGGACCTGAGGTATGCAACTTGTTATGTTTTGTCGTTTTGTAACTAGAGACCTATGTTATTGCATGTCTAATTGTTGCTAGACCTGATCTGGGCTAGTAGGGATCACCTCTATCCGCAGAGGGGATTTACCTCTCCAACCAACTCTTGAACAAGTCTCTAAAATGAGTTGGGAGGTTTGGCTCTGGATCTCCATGTGGGGGAAGTGGTTTTCCACCTATCATGGAAGCTTCCTTGAGGATAGGGCCAATCCCACAATTGTAGGGATCCCAATTCCCCTTCCACCATCAATATAAGCTTGCCATTTTCCCTTTGCAAGCTAGCCTTAGTAGTCCTGATAGCACTAGAGAAGAGCTGAATCTGTAGCAAGGAGACTATCACCAGACAGACTTTGAGAGCCAAGCCGAAGAGAGAGAGCTTTGTCCCACTTCCGATGAGCTTCATTGAGACGTGCTTCACTATCAGCCCCGCCGAAGGAAGATCCAGCATCAGATCCTTGGGTTGTATCTTTCCTTTATTACTATTAATGATAAGCGACTTTGATTATGGTTTCATTCGTGTGTCTTTGTCTTTGATGCAATGAATTACATCCTCTCTGACTCATGTATGGTTACAAGATTTAGATTCTATGTTGTGTATCATTGTGTTTCTTTGCATGTGTGCAGGTGTTTGGACACGCTAAGCAGAAGGATCGTGATCTAGAAAAGCAGAGGACGGGAAGCGTCATCCTTTCTTCGACGACCATTGCGTAGGACCTGAGGTAGGCAACTTGTTATGTTTTGTCGTTTTGTAACTAGAGACCTGCGTCATTGCGTGTCTGATTGTTGCTAGAACTAATCTGGGCTAGTAGGGATTGCCTCTGTCCGCAGAGGGGATTTACCTCTCCAAAAAACTGGTGACTCCACTGGGGAGTTTAATTGGATTTTGTCTTATCTCTTCTGGTTTCTTTTGGCTTTTGTCTACCTGATTTTCTCTTCTGGTCTGTCTCTTTCTGGTGTAGAACCTCTGTTCAGCTCCCACCATACCTAATCTACTCTTTTCTTGCTCTTTTTCATTTCTATCATTAGTAAACTCGATTGGCATGATTTTTAGTTTGAAATTCGCGCCATCTAGCGCTTGTTGCTAGTTAGGCGTCCGCGCCAACCCTATTTTGGCGCCAGATACAGCCAAATAGTCGCACCAACCCTGTTTGGTGCTAGGGTTTGCTTATTTTCGAGCCCTCTGAGTCTGATTTTTTGTTTTTGGTGTTATTTTCCAACGGTCTGAGTGTATTGAAGCCCTTGTTGACTGTGTTAGACCTCCATCCTCCGGTTTTTTTCCCTCTACCTTCAGTTTTACATTCTAGCCCTAGGGCATCTATGTGTTATCGTGTGTTGAGCCTCCCGTGGGAGTTTTTGGTTTTTTCTTGTTCAGTCAACTTCATTTTGCTTCCTTTCATTCATTTGGTTGGCTTTTATTGTATCATTGCATTATTTGAGTGATTTCTCTCTTTTTAATTCGAGTTCCGCTTTGTCTCGTTTCAAACCTACATCACACGGTTTGTATGAGTCTTTGGGGATTCCTCTTCGATTTGAGGGATTTCTTCTATCATTTTGAGTTCTGATTGTGTGTTTTGAATTAAGAGAACTTGCTTGTTTCTACTCTTTTTCTATAATTTCTCAAATTGGTTTTCTCAATAGTTTTTCATTTCGTTTGGTGCACTTTTCTCTAAAATATTGAAAAATACAAAAACAATTTTTTTTGCTTTTGATTAGTTAGTGAAAATTGAAAACTTTTCTGCATTATTAGTGTCATATAACTCTAAAGGAAAAGCTTTTAGTTTCATTACCGTGCATTATAGACAGTAGTGGTTGTTTTGTGATCATTTTGTTATTGTTTGAAAAAGCTCTCAACCTTCCCGTAGTTAGCTATTCATCAAACAAAGTGATATATTGTGGCATGTAGTGTGAATTTTGAGGATTTTTGATACATAACATTCTGTAGGGCCTGAAATTGAAACATAATTGAAGATCAACTCTAAAATTCATTAAATTTACATTAAGGCAACATTGAAACATTAATGAAATATCTAGAGGTCTAGGCTAGTGACGTGTTCCAGCGTCGTTAAACCTAGTAGCTATCATTCGCCTCTTGGCTTTAGACAACACTAGTACCGACTTGTGCTCCCCGTACCATCACGTATATAAAGGGAGACCCCACTGGGTTGCTATCCTTTATCCGTAGGAAGCCGAGTCTGCTGCCTTATACCCGTGATACACCGGACACAATATTTGGGGAGATTTCCTGCACGTACGTCAAGTCCTTGGTTGATTTCTCTTTCATTTTTTCAACCAAGGTGTATATTGTAGTTCACGGATATCTGGTACACCCTTTTGCCTAGATTTCTAGAGTAGTAATTTCGATCTTTTCTGACTCATTAAATTTGAAAAGATCATCAAGCACTTTTCCTTTCACGCTTCTTTCCAAATTGAAAGAGATAGAGTCATATTTTACTCATTTCTAGACTCTTAAAACATGAAACAGTGAAATTTTCAAGTTTCAATGTGGTAAAATTAATCACCTACGATCACACGCCCTTTTAGAGATTGTTTGTCGGCCGTTTGATTGTTTTCTTTGGTTTTTTCCCGTGTGTTTGGTTTTGATCTCTTCCTCTTTTCGTTACTGTCACAGTGGCGAAACCCTCAGTTTCGTCTACTGGTAGTCCTTACATAGATGATTCATCAAAGGTCTCTCAATCCTCTGTTGAACCTCAGCAGCCTATTGTATCCGAGTTTCCTGATGGGGGACTGGTCTTATCTGAGCTTCCCTTTGGTGGACCAGTTGAGTTCAATTGGCCCTTATCCTACGCTTGGTTTGGATTTGGAGTAGGAGAATATTTCCCTCCTCTTACATCGAGATCGCCCTTCTTGGCTGCCATTATACCTCCTAGTCCTCGCCATCTTTTAGAAGATCTAGCGGTAGGGTCAGATATGGACTCACCCAGTCCTTCTCCTAGTGAGGAAATTCTTACATCTGGTGAATATTACTAGCTTTTCCCAAAAAACAACCCCAAGTCTTCTATCATGTCTTCACCTGGTCCTTCACTTCCAACGAGATATAGGTCCTTAAGTCAGATTGTGGTCATTGTGGCCTCCATGGGAGTATCAACTCTGTCCACGAGGCCAATTATTCATTCCTTAGGGATGTCGCCATCGACACCTCTCATGTCATCTCCTCAGGTCACATCAGTACCTGTCAGGCCTACCATCTGCATAGCTTCATCTACACCCGCTGTCACTACTCAGTCCACCAGGACCTCGTCACTTCCTGAAGACATCTACATAGCATCTGCTATTCCAGAGAATATATCTCCCGAGGAGTATCAGTTGTCCTTATAGCCGTCCAACTTCGAGGTTGGTCAGTCCTCCCAAGATCCCAACCGTTCTTATTTTTCCCATTATGGACTAGACGGTACCCCTATTTATGTTTTTCCATATCAATATGATGAGCAGGGTAACCCTCTTCGTTTTCTTGCTCCTTAGGCTTATCATTATGTTCAAGGTTTTCTATCCGCCCAGGCTAGGCAACCTTCTAACCCACAAGGACAACCCTTTCAGGGCCAACCTTCGGGCCATCCTGGTTATCTATATGACCCACAATGGCAACCCTTACAGGGACAACCTTCGGGCCAGCTGGGGTTGTTGTATGGTCTGCAAGGGCAGTCCTACAACCCTCAAGGTCAACATCTACAGCCTCACACTATGGTCCAACTAGGGCAACCTCAAGGACCCACAGGTCAACCGGGGTATCAACCTAGACCATTGTATGGTCCTTGGGGGAAAATCCAACCCTCTCAACCTATGGTGCAACCTCTGCAACCTCAGTTTCCTATTGGTCCGAATTTTTCACAGCCGGGGCCATCTTATGGTGCTGTTACAGGTCAAACTGGTTATCAAGCACAACCTGGCCCTATCCTACTAGCAGACCAACCGGCTCATCTGGGGCAACCTAGTGTCCTTCATCAGCCAGGTCAACCTGTTCAACCAGGACAACCTGTTCACCCAGGTCAACCTGTTCAACCAGGGCAGCCCGCTCAGCCAGGTCAACCTGTTCAACCAGGCCAACCTGCACATCCAGTCAACCCTACTCAACAGCTGATTTACTCTATGCCGCAGCCGAATCTGCCTGTGCGCCCAACTTATCAGGCTCAGCAGGGTCCCACTTACCAGCAACCCACTCGACCCCAAGGCGGCTATTATCTTCAAGGTCAATCTTGACCAGTTTACAACCCGCCCCAAGGTTCTAGTTATTACCTTCAACAACCAGGCTATACCTATACTCAACAGTCAAATCCATACACTGCTCAAATGGGGCCTACATATAATCAGGGTCCATACCCTGGTTATCAACCCCCTTACACTGGTTATCAGCAACCGTATCAACCTAATTATATAGCTTACACCCCCTATGGTCAGAATCCCCCGGGACAGAACCAATGGGGGAAAAGTTATGCTCAACCAGGGTGGAGTATAGGTACAGGTCCTTATCGGGGGCCTGGTATGCCTTTTAATCCTCAGTTACCTTTCCTTGCCATGTTGGAATTGTCGGATGTATCTAAACTGACCAATGATCTGATTCTTCACAATCCGTATTGGCCTTCGGTTCTGACCAAGGTGTCTAGTGACTATTCTAAATTTGAGGGTAAAGCTGGAGAAGACCCCCAAGCACATGTCATGACCTACCATTTGTGGTGTTCTTCGAACTCTTGGGTGGATGACTCAATTCATCTGTGTCTTTTCCAACGCACTCTTACCGGTGTTGCTGCTAAGTGGTACATAGAACTACCCCACGGTATCTTTCAAGATTTTAATACTCTAGCTATGGCTTTTTTGACACATTTCCAATTACCAGTTTGTTACGAAGCCGGGACGCATCTTCTGACCTCTCTTAAGCAGGATAAAGCCACTCACATATCAGATCACATTCATGAGTGGTGACGTCGTCGAAGACTGATCAAGTTTGATATTCCTGATTAGCTTCTAACACACTGGTTCACTACCTCCTTTGTTAACAAGATCGCTCAAGATATTGCTATGGGGGTATGTGTAAGTGAAGAACAAGCCATCGCTCGTGCCCAGTACCTCGACTTGGTGTACTCTCAATCTGGCACGCTATATGATATCTTGACTAATGCCTCGCGGCCAAGAACCTCTAAAGCACTAGCTACCCCATCGGTGGACGATGTTATTGGTTCCATTTCTCAGACTTCTCAGAAGTCCTCTAATGGGAAGCAAAAGTCAAATTCTTCCAATAATTTTGCTCTTCCCACCCCTCCAGATTCTGGTAAGACCGCAGAGGTCAATGCCGTCTAGGCCCATCCTGCGGAAAAGGCCTCCAAAGGGAAGAAGAAGGGCAAGGGAAAATCCAAACCTGATGCCCCAAAACTAGAGTCTTCTAAACCTCATGCTGATGATGGTTCCCAACGTAAACCAAAGTACCCCTGCCTGATCTATGAGGGAGACCACTACACCAAAGATTGTCCCCGACGATCTAAGGTGAGTCAACTTCTAAAAGGCTCTAAAGGGACTCCGACGGTTCTCAAAGAACCGTTCCCATCTCAGCAGACCCAGATGGTTGAGCAGCCTTCACCATCTGCACCATTTGGGTCCCAAGTTTTTATGATGAATGGTGCTGCACCTATTTCGATTGCCATGCGTTCGAAGGATTATGTTGGATCACACCAGGTAGCTGGGAAGGAAGTCGTTGATGGCCCACCTCCCCCACCTGTCTCTGGTCCTTTAGAAATCGAGAAGCCCAATGCTGAACCCATTGTAAGGCCACCTTCCAAAGGTGTTCTGTGAAAATATCCCTATAATCCAAACACCCATGCCGCTCAGCACTACAGCATTGTTGAGGATTTGGCACAGGTGCCTTTCGCAATGTCTGCGTTGGAAGTGCTTCAAATTTTCCCATCGCAATGGAAAGCTTTGTTGTCCATAATCGGTGGGATTGATCTTGCCGATTATAGTCTTCTCACCTTCGACTTGGAAAAATTTTTCCCCCAACTTCCACATCAAATCGCTCTTGTTATACAAGTCGGTATCAACAACCTCAACAACCATAAATCCGTTGTGGACGAAGGTGCTTCTACCTGTGTTATGTCATCTGCCTGCTGGAAGGCCATTGGCTCTCGAGCTCTTACTTCATCTCCCAATGCCCTTGAGTCATTTGATGGTTGGGAATCAAAACCCTTGTGTGTTCTCGCGATTTTTCCAATCACATTACAAGGTAATACAGTCAACGTAGAAGTAGAAGTGGTTCACGCCAAGCTCAACTACAATCTTCTTCTTGGTCACAGCTGGACTCACGTCATGCTATGCATTTCGTCCACCCTCTTCCGGCTTCTAAAGTTTCCACATGAGGGCAAGATCATCACTATCAATCAGTTGTCTTTCTTCACCTCATCCTCCGAGAACAACGTACCATACCTGGATCAGATTCCCAATCCCCCCAACAGTGTGGGACCCAGTATTTTCAAGGACCCCATTCTCATGGGTATTTTTCTCACTCCACCACCGCACACCGTTCAAGTTAACATGATCTCTAGGTCAGGCAACCCTTGGATCATCCCTTCACTTGAATAGGTGAAATCGTTTGAAGAATCGATGCCTTTGACTCCGGTCGAGATCAATTATTATGAAATTGTCACTGCATCAGATCCTCCTCCTCCTGAACATGCTCCTTTGAGCATGGCTCTAGATGTATGTTCTCAATCCCCCTGGCTCGGCGATGCAGATTCGCCCGATCCTTTAAGAGAAGTCTTCCCTTCTAATGAAGCTATCATTGAAATGATGTCTCTTGAAGATCTGTCATGGAGAAATGGACACCATCGTTCCTTGTTCATGCCTGGCCTAGAGGAAATGACTAATTTTCTAGAGTGCTTCGCATCTCAAGTTTCCACACCGCCTCTTCAAATGCCGATATTAACTCATGAGGTTCTTTCAGAGGGAAATCTGAGTAACATCACCCAAACCATGCCTATCGACATATCCTTCAAACCGGGGGTAGTCGAGAACATTCATGTGGGAGTTACTTATTCTCTCGAATAGATACAGGTATACACGGAACTTTTTCGCGAATTCAGAGATGTTTTCGCATGGTCCTATGAAGAGATGCCTGGGATTGATCCCAATATAGTCGAACAAGAAATTCCCACCTACCCAGGTTCAAAGCCCGTGCGACAGCATCTGCGCCCAGTGCATCCCCGAAAAGCCGTAGCTATAAAGGCAGAAGTTGAAAAACTTCTTAACACGGGCTTCATATATCCAATCCCCCTCACAGAATGGGTTTCTAATATCATCCCTGTAGATAAGAAGCAGGGTAGTATACGGGTCTGTGTTGACTACTGAGACATTAATTGGGCTTGTCCTAAGGATAATTACCCCACTCCCTTTAAAGATCAGATCAATGATGACTGCGAGGGGAGTGAGATTTATTCCCTCATGGACGGCTTCTCGGGTTACAATCAAATTAATATTTTACCTACTGATCAACATAAGACCGCCTTTATCTATCCATGGGGAAATTTTGCGTACAAGAAGCTCCCGTTCGGCTTAACAAATGCTAGGGCCAACTTCTATCGTGCTATTTCCTATGCTTTTCATGACATACGTCACATTGTTCAGCCATATCTAGATGATTTGCTGCCTCATTCAGCTCAGCGTAAGGACCATCCTGAACACCTCTGCCAGATTTTCCTCCGTTGTAGACGTTACAATATTAGGCTCAATCCTCACAAGTGCATCTTTTGCATGGATTCTGCTCCTATTTTTGGATTTATCGTCTCCAAAGACGGAATTTGCCTTGACCCCCTCAAGGTCGAGGCCATCGTTAACCTCCCATCCCCATCCTCGTTGCATCAACTTCAGAGTCTACAGGGGAAATCCAACTTCTTACGTCGCTTTATTCCGAACTATGCAGAAGCGGCCAAGGGGTTTATGCGACTTCTGAAACAGGACGTTCCCTTCCATTGGGATGACATTGCCCAGCAATCCTTCAATAAGCTTAAAACATTTCTCATCAACACTCTGCTAATACGTCCTCCTGACTATCATCATGATTTTACCCGTTATTTGGCTGCTGCGTTTAGCACGATTGCCATGATTCTAGTACAGGATGATGACGACGGAAATGACCATGTATTTTATTATTTGTCTCGGAATCTTCTCGACACTGAAACACGTTATGCCCATATCGATAAGTTGGAGCTTACCGTGGTCCAGGCCGTTCAACGATTCTGCCATTACATCCTGTTGCGTACGGTAACCGTGATTTCCGATTGCAACCCCATGACATACATTTTGTCTCGACAATTGCTGGGGGGCAAGTACTCCAAATGGATTGTCATCCTTCAGGAGTTTGATTTGGAGTTTGCCATGACCAAATTGATGAAATCATTGGTTTTTGCTAATCTTATCTTCTCTCTCTCGACAGACTTTGTTCCATCCCAATCCGAAGATCATATCCCGGATGAAACACTCTTTCTTATCAGCACTCATGACCCATGGTATGGTGACATCATCGTGTACCTTCGGACATCCACTTTCTGGTCCGAATTGACGAAGGATGCTAGGCATCGTGTTCAGCATCAATATCAACCATATCGGATTATCGGATATACCTTATATCGTGTCGGAGTTGATTATGTGCTCCACCGATGTTTGACCCTGGAAGAGGCTAAGAAATTCCTGAATCACTGCCATAGTGGCGCCTGTGGCGGTCACATGTCCGGATATGCTACCGCCCAAAAGATTCTTCATGCAGGTTACTTATGGCCATATATATTCAAAGATTGTATTGTTGCAGTTCGAAAATGTCATCCGTGCTAGGTCTTTCAGCACAAGATGCGCACGCCACCCCTACCTTTACATCCTGTCATTACCATAGGCCCTTTTGCCAAATGGGGCATATATTTTATGACATGTAACCCTCACTCGATCAGGGGGCATGCTTATATAATCATTGTTGTGGACTACTTCACCAAGTGGGCTGAAGCGTTGCCTACATTAGCTACCGACAGTAAGACAACTGCTCAATTCATTTTCAACCATGTAATTACGCGTTTCGAAGTTCCTCAAGCCATTTTCACCAATCATGGCACTCATTTTCAGGATTATATGATGGTAGAGCTGATATCAAAGTTGGGCTTGCGTCATGACAGCTCAACGCCATATTACCCTCTGGCGAATGGCCAGGTTGAGGCCATGAACAAGGTACTTGTCACGATGCTTCAACGAACAATTGGTATTCGTAAATCCAACTGGCATATCCAATTGTTCTCAGCTCTCTGGGCCTATCGAACATCAGTAAAGAGCGCAACTAGATTCACACCTTTCCAGTTGGTGTATGGTCTGGAAGCGACTCTTCCGGTTGAATGTGAGACCCTTCGCTGAAGTTGGCTGTGGAATTACTGCCTGACACTTCCCTAGAGGAATAATTTCTCCTGTATATAGAACGACTGGATGAAACCCGCCGCTTGGCTGCTTTGGTTATTGAAGCACAGAAAAAGAGGGTTAAATCTCATTTTTATTCAGCGGTTTCTCCACGTTCTTTCATTGAGGGGGACCTCGTCCTCTTATACGAACAAGCACATGATAAACTTGGAGCAGGAAAATTCCAGCCCATGTGTCATGGGCCCTATATCGTAAAACGAGTATTAAAAAATGGCGCCTATGAACTAATCGATTATGAAGGTATTCCTCTGGCGCAGCCTAGAAATGGGTTGTACCTTAAGAAGTACTATGCTTGAATTATTCTTGTGTGGTGTGTGTACATAAGTGAGTGATTTCATTTTTTGTGCATGTGTGGTGTGGTGTGCTTTGTAAGTGTCTTTCTCTTGATTGGGTCTTCCTAATTGTGTAGATGTCTATTACTCCTTTTGTCGGTTTCGCAGATGGTGCCTCCCACAGTACCAGGAATCTGTCCTTAGCAGCCTAGGTAATCTACAATCCTGCTGGTGAGTTAGTCAATTTGCAAGGTGTTTTTCTAGGGCCTACCACAAATAATGTTGCAGAATATAGTGTCGTTTTGGAATTACTGAACAAGGTTGTTAACCTCGGTATTCATGCATTACTTGTATATCTAGACTCACAGCTTGTAGTGTTACAACTCAATGGTCATTATTCAATTAGTAACCCATCCATTTTACGACTGTATCGGCGTATTCGTTTACTGGAAAGAAATTGTGATTACATTACATATCAACATATACCCAGACATATGAATGTGTTAACAGATGCAGTAGCTAACATGGTTTTAGATATAAATTTATGCAACTTGTAAAAAAAACATCATCATATGTAAAAAGATCCATATATATCTATATATATATATATGTGTCAAAATTTTTGCAATTTGTGTGCATCACATAAAATCCAAAAAATATACATGTCTATTTTAATAATAGCCGGAGACAACATTTCTCTCAAAAATGTGCAAGTGAAAAGCCTAGATGACTAATCAGCATGGTGCTCATGGTAGCATGTCACTGCCCACACCAATCACCTCAGTAAACGATGCAGGTGACTAGGCACCCCCACGGTGTGCCTCTGATAAACCAATGGGACGTCTGTTAGGCGAGCATAATCTGGGATCCCACGGGCGATTCCCTCCAAGTTCTGGACTAGCTCACTCCCCTCGCCACCCTCGCCCTGAGGGCCATAGGTGAGAGGGGTCCTTCGTGCGATGGACGACATCCCCGCGGGCCTCTCTAGGCCAAGATCTGTGCACACATACGTTTATTCGTCAGGACATGCATGTATACAAAAAAAAAACATAAAATACATAAAATCAAAAAGAGTCTTACCCAGCTCCTCATCCCAGTCTTCTCCCTCCGAGACTGGAAGATATGGGTCTCCCGTGAAGTCAGTACTAGAATAGGGCTAGTCCTCCATGACAATCAACTGTGGCTATATCCATACAAAGAACTTGGGCCTCCATGACATTTGCTAGCCCCCTCCTGATCTGGGCATGAGTGCTGCCCATCGAGCCATCCTTGGCTCTCTCAATGGTCGCTTGGCAACTATCGCCCCCTAGCCCTGCAAGATTGGCAACCATTCGAGGATGAATGATTCCAAGATAGATTCGTACCCAAACTACTTTAGTTTGGCCTTCTTACACTTCGTCAACTGTCGTTTGATGTTCATTGTTACGGTAGTGGCCCAATCGAATAGTGTCGGGTTCATGCATTCTGATGCTAAGAGGAGCTATGTTTTAGTGGCCTCATGCGGCGCCTGCGATCCTACAGCCCGCGTAATGGTATGGAGCACCACTCTGAGTGATAGATCGGGAACTGTATGGATGTCAACCTTCCCTCTACCTGATCCGGTTCGTGCCCCTGGGCACACTCTTTCCATTACCATTGAAATTTTTTTACCAGATGGCCTAGTACCTGTCAAGATCAGCAGTTGACCTCTGTGGGACAATCCAGTTATGAAGTAAACGTCGGATACTTCGAGCTTCAATACTTGGTCTTGAAGCCTGAATTTCTCTTCGTCCTCGTCCCATATAATGATTAAGTACTGTAGCAATTTAGGTTGCGCCCTGAGACATGGTGTCAAGAAGAACTTTTTTAAGCCGTAGTCCCGGAGAGCGTTCATGCATGCCTCGTTCTCCATGGCCATCTCATCTTCTTCACTATGCTCCCTTTCTTTCCACTCAATCACCATTGAGACTGTGTACCTGCACCAAAATATTCATAAACACTTTATTAGATCCCTTGAACTCTCAAAAATCCTGTTGATTGGTTCATTTTTTGTAAAAATTGAGCGGAAATTTTGGTTGCACCTTTGGCGCAACTATTTTGTTGACAGTCGCACCAACTGGCGCGACCACTTTGCAGAAAGGAGCCAATTTGAGTGGGTCCATGCCCGATACCCACGCCAATTGGGCGAGCCCTAAATTTGCAAATATCCCCTCAGGGATACGAAATCATAGTGGAATTCTATAAAAAAATGGATTGAAACATGGCTAAGGGAAGCGCCTCTTACCTGGAAAAAATGAGAACTGAAATGATGTACTGATCATCCACAATCGTCACCACAAGTTTGCACAAGAAAAACTCACTATTGCTCTTCACAAGAGGTAAAAGGTAAAATTAAATATGTTTTTACTATTTTTATCATACTTATAACTTTTCAAGATCAAATTAGTTTTTGAAGCTTATTTTTTCCAATATTTTATTATATTTTGTCGAAAAATGGGTTTTACGCTTGCTTTCTTATGCAGCAATAGGTTTTCATGCGATTAGGATGACGATGCGAGTTGTATTTTATACTTTTTCGAACTCGGTAAAAATGCGAAAAAGTCCCTACTGGAGTCATCTTTCAGCTCTTTTCTGACTCTCTAAACATGAAAATATTGTCGAGTTGCTTGTCGTTTTTATCTCGTTAAATTGGCTGCGAAATGACATCTACCCAGTATACATTTACCCCTTTTTTGGGCTGGGATAGATTATTTACAAAAAAGGAATACCCTAGCCTATTGCGACTAGGAGGTTTTCTCAGACATGGCTTTCTATATTTTCGGATCTGAGGAACTATCTACGAAAAGGGACTGTTGGAGTTTACTTTTCCACTATCTTTTCAAACTCTCTAAACATGAAAAGATGCCAAGTTCTTCCTTTTTCAGACTCGTTAAAACCTGAGGACATCGGACTTCGTCGTGATGACGATACTCAAGTTCCTCCTTCCTAGGGCTCGTTAAATGTACTAGGATGGATTTGTCCGACGGATAAACTTATATCGTAAGAATATGCTATCCCCTTCAAGCTTTTTTTCAAAAATAATTGGGGTACTCACCAGAAATGGTGGGGAAAAAATGAAACTAGTATCAGCATCGTGTCGGCAGTATGTCGCTCTTGAACATGGCACTTGTCTGCATTTGTGTCGGGTAGGGGACATCTCATCTCGTTTTCCACTTGCATCTATGGGTTTGGGTTATCCTTTTTTACCGTTCATCTGCTCTTTTCCTCGTCATCATGACCTCAGAAATTTTGATGTCAAATACTGCCAAATCTAGTCTCATGCTGCCGATATGATCAAGAGAAGTTGACCTCTGCAGTTCTCAACCTACCTATGATTCTCATCTGATCCTGATTCACAAACATTATGTTCCTCTGTCTCGCGTCGATGAAGTGGGAAACACTATGGCCCACCTTCGATCAAGGTCACTTCTTGTCGACTTCAGCTCATTATCTAGGAAGTTGATCTAGAGACTCCCTTTAGGTACCTTGGAGCCTGCATGCCTCAATGGCAGGTTCTTCGCATTCGACGTAAGGTTTTCATCATTGACCTTCGATTGAGTGATTTTGCGGGTGTTTGACGCCAGCTCATTGTTCACATTCCATGGATTGTTCCTATAGTACCTTGAGGGCCATCATCATTATTGGTGGTTCCTCTCGTGTCTGTTAATGACTTTCATCATTGGCTGGTAATCAGACGATGTTCTTGCATGTTCGACTTCAGCTGACTTATTCACATGCTAGGACTTGTACTTTGTTTGGGTCGAGATGGAGCGCAAGACCCTGGGTTTTGTCTGATGGAATCCAGGCTATGGATTTTGTGGATTATCATGATTGGTTACATGACTCACTGATTAGATGGCTGCGACCATACCTGAGTCTATTTATTGATCCTTTCTGGATGGCTGCGTCCATACCTTGGATCCTGAATATTGTATACTCTATTATGGATGGCTGTGCCTATACCACGTATCATGTATTTGAGATATCAGTTGTACTTGTCTACGTAGGTTTTTCGATAGCATTGTTTTCAATTGGACACGTTCTCATAAAGAATTTCACCTCTCTCTCTCTCTCAGGCCTCATGATTTAGGGGGCATCTGTTACACAGTAATTTGTCACCGTCCCTGCAATCCCCCGTCCCGCACATTGGAGGGCATTTTCCGCGACCTGTGAGTAGTGACATAACCTGAAACCACTTTCATGGCATCCCCCTTGACAAGGAAAATCATTCCTCTGAAAAAAGTCTCCTCTCAAAAACCATAAAAACTGACCTTTTGGCCTTGGCACGATCAGCCAGTTCAGCCCTCGGGCCAATGGGGGAAATCCCCCAAAGAGGGCATGCCAACTGGCGCTCTGTCCCAGTGTATTTCTCATGCCAAGCTTAATAAGGATTTTTTTTAAAAAATAAATGGCGAAAGTTTGATTCCAACCAACTCCTGAACGAGTCTCTAAAATGAGTTGGGAGGTTTGGCTCCGAATCTCCATGTAGGGGAAGTGGTTTTCCACCTATCATGGAAGCTTCCTTGAGGATAGGGCCAATCCCACAATTGTAGGTATCCCAACTCCCCTTCCACCATACATATAAGCTTTCCATTTTCCCTTTACAAGCTAGCCTTAGTAGTCCTGATAGCACTAGAGAAGAGCAGAATCTGTAGCAAGGAGACTATCGCCAGACAGCCTTTGAGAGCCAAGCAGAAGAGAGAGATCTTTGTCCCACTTCCAACGAGCTTCATTGAGACGTGCTCCACTGTCATCCCCACCAAAGGAAGATCCAACGTCAGAGCCTTGGTTTGTATCTTTCCTTTATTACTATTAATGATAAGCGACTTTGATTATGGTTTCATTCGTGTGTCTTTGTCTTTGATGCAATGAATTACATCCTCTCTGACTGATGTATGGTTACAAGATTTAGATTCTATGCTATGTATTGTTGTGTTTCTTCACATGTGTGCAGGTGCTTGGACGCGCTAAGTGGAGGACAGGAAGTGTCATCCTTTCTTCGACGACCATTGCGTAGGACCTGAGGTAGGCAACTTGTTATGTTTTGTCGTTTTGTAACTAGAGACCTGCGTCATTGTGTGTTTGATTTTTGCTAGACCCGATCTAGGCTAGTAGGGATCGCCTCTGTCCGTAGAGGGGATTTACCTCTCCAACAAACTCCAACAATCCCCAGCGGGGTCGCCAGTTTTTTGGAGAGGTAAATCCCAAAAGACGACCAGAAGAGATAAGACAAACTCCAATTAAACTCCCTAGTGGAGTCGCCAGTTTGTTGGAGAGGTAAATCCCCTCTACAGACAGAAGCGATCCCTACTAGCCCAGATCGGGTCTAGCAACAATCATACACGCAATGATGCAGGTCTCTAGTTAAAAGACGAAAAAACATAACAAGTTGCCTACCTCAGGTCCTACGCAATGGTCGTCGAAGAAAGGATGACGCTTCCCGTCCTCCGCTTTGGCAGATCACGATCCTTCCAATTAGTGCATCCAAACACTTGCACACATGCAAAGAAACACAATGATACACATCATAGAACCTAAATCTTGTAACCATGCTTCAATTAGAGGATGTAATTCGTTGCATCAAAGACAAAGATACACGAATGAAACCATAATCAAAGTGCTTATCATTAATAACGAGAGAAAGATACAACCCAAAGCTCGATCTTTGAGATCTTCCTTTGGCGGGGTCCAACGGTGGGCAAGTACCAGTGAAGCTCGTCGGAGCTGGAGGACAAACTATCTCTCTCTTCGGCTTGGCTCTCAAGAGGTACATGCGCGATAGTCTCCTTTCTGATTCGGCTCTTCTCCTAGTGCTATCGGGACTACTAGCTTGCTAAGGTAAAATAAGCGAGCTTATATAGATGGTGGAAGGGGAGTTGGGATCCCTAAAATTGTGGACTTGGACCTATCCTCAAGGAAGCTTCCATGCTGGGTGGAGAACCACCTCCCCTACATGGAATCCAGAAGCCAAACCTCCCAACTCATTTTAGAGACTCGTTGGTGTTGGAGAGGGGTCAATTCCCGCCATTTATTTTAAAAACAATCCTTATTAAGCAGCTCGAGCAATACACATGCTTTGGGACAAACGCCGGTTGGCGCGTCCACACAGTGGATTTTTGATGGCGCGGCTGTATCAGCATGAGCGAATATCGGTTAAGGGTTTCAAGGAAACTTTCCTTGAGAGGAATGATGGTCCTTGTCAGGGGGGATCTATGAAAATGGTTTCGAGTTATGTCACTACTCACAGTCACACACACAAAAGGCCCTCCAATGTGTGGGATAGAAGTTGGGGCCGATGACAAATTAACATTAACGACCAGAAATCTCCGGAGAAATTCATCTCTCGCAACATCCTTTCCACAATGGAGAGGGCATGCCTTGAATTAATGGTGAAAGGGCCTATAGAGTTTGGGAGTTTGAAGATGTGCCCCTTTTTAGCGGGCACGAAGTGGATTTGATCGGCACTTAAGACCTAGCGGATAAACTCGAGGGCAAAGATCCTCATGGACGGGAACGCTGGTAGGTGATAAGGGGGTACTTCAGCACCGTAGTCCCTGATCTCAGTGTGGTCTTCGAACAGGTACCAATCACCTGTGCAATCCGTGTCACTGAACTGAAGCCAATCTTTTTGCTCAGGGAAAATTCTGGGCAGGGGGCTGTCGTGTATGATGGCATAGGCTATGGACATGAAATCATTAACGAATTTTGCATGCCCCTTCCCCTCTGGTTGTTGGCGAATTGTCGGAGTCCACTCGTAAACAGATCTGTGTTGGGCGTTTCTCCTGGAGAACCTGTTCAGGCCTAGACCTTCAAACTTATCCTCGTGCTCAAATAAGAATAGGTAGAAAACGAGGGAGTAATATTTGAAAGAACAGAAGGAAGACATCTCTTTAAACTGAGCCTTGATAGCTGAGGCTAGAAAGGAGGGGATATCCAAAAGGATCTTTGCCTGCATCATGAGCCATAGGAAACCTAAAACCACCTTAGTCACCATCTCGGCATCCTCAAACCCTAACATTCCCGAGATGACCACTAGATAGGTTGTATGGTGCTATGGAATGATGACAATGGAATCGACTCTGTGTGAGGGAACGATAATAGGTGTGAGTCGGAGATAAGGTCGAGGAAACCACTTTGTTTTTCCAAGGGTTGATTTGAGAAATGACAGGAGAGAGTGACTTCACAGAACTCAACGCAGTCTTGAGCCGAAGGGTAACATAGGGCTTTTCTTATGAGTTGGGGGGTAATCTCAAGGATCTTGGTGTCCCGAGAGGAAAGGAAGATGTCCTTACGCTCAATGTAGGCCTCCCCAAGCCAGACAATAAACTCTGGGAATGGATGTGTCGTCGGGGCAATTTGATAATACAGACCTGACTCAATGACCCTAAATATATCCTCGCCCCTTCGCCGAAAGTCAAAGAGCTCGGCTCTGGTGCGGGCTACATTGAAGGGATAGATCGGGTCACAGAGTTGGGTGTGAGCATCAGTGAGGGGTTCGGGTCCAAGAGCAGTCCTGACCTCGCGAGTTTGGGGAGTTTCGGGCGCAGCAGACCGTTTCAGTTTTTCCATGATAACTTGAAATAAAAGTAAAAGGGAAATAGCGAAAAGGACACGTTCAAATACCTGAAATAGCAGTGAGGTAGCAAGGGAAAACAACGTGAGAGTGAAAATCAGCTAGTACTCAATTTTTAACCTGCCTGATAGAGCGGAATACTGGTAACTAACTAGTGCAATTACACAGTCAAGAGTAAAGAGTGGTATGGAAAACAAGGTTTTACTATTTATCGAGGTGGGGTGACACTTGTAGGGTTGACGTCGTAAGGATGTCGACAATGTGACATGTGGCGCCAGGTGGTTGGTTGACAACAATCGGGTAGGTGGGGCCTACATGTCGAACAAGGCAAGTACCAGCCTTCATACCACCTGCTAAACTTACCTTGCCATAAAAACATACCTACGGCAATAATTTAGCTGTGATGGGCCCTTTTGATCTTCAGAGGAGTGAACAGAGGCCTCCGCCCCTTATCCTTGCCCCCACGGAACCATTCTAATTGGCCCCGAGGTGGGATGACGTCACATCCTCTGGGGGGTCGGCTGTAGGCACCTTAGTCCATTTTTTATGTCGACGAGACAGTTATAGGGTGCCGATACTTGGCGTGTGGTTCTGCCACGGAACTGTGGGCATTGCCTTAGTGAGTAATCGATATGGTATCACCGTGCTTCTTCTTTGAAAGCCCCCTCTATGAACCTTGATGTTCCCCGTCCTCTTGGCCTGCAATTTTACTTTTGTTTATGTAGTAGCTCCTTTTCTTTTATTAGTGAGGTCACAAGACAACACTCTCCATGGGTTATTAGAAGTGACTTTAATATTATCAAGTTACTTGATGAAAATAAGGGTGATATTTGAAGGTTGTATGCAAATGCAGGACAATTTCAAGAAACAATTGCTTCCTCTAGCCTAATGGAGGTTGAAAATAGTATCTTTACCTAGAATAATCAACAAGGGAGTCAACAACAAGTCGCCTCGTGTATGGACAGATTCTTAATATCAGAAAAAATATTGTGATGGGATGTGTTTATCGAAGCCTCTATCTTATTCAAAAAATGATGTGTTTATCAAAGCCTCTATCTTATTCAACAAAGGATGTGTTTATCAAAGCATCCATCTTTATCGAAGCATAAAGTCACACTAGATGAAATCAACATAATATGTCCTCTTATGGAGTATGAGGTAGCCAACTATAATCAAGGAACTTTAATTGGAAGTTATTAAGAAATATGTGTGATGAAAGGAAGATATCACGAAGTTATTCAACTGTGGAGAAGCATCAGCATCCAATAAGGACAATAATATTTGACTAGAAATATCTCCCATAAAAATATGAAGAAGGCTACTTCTAGCAATTGGACAAAATCACAAAAAATGCCAATGAACTAACAGCTCTGCGCACCGACTAGGTAGCACAAAGTCATATTTCCTTTATGGTTAAAACTTGTTCAATGAAATATAGGTTGAGATGGCATCCAGGTTTAAAGCAATCTAACCTCTCAAATCTCTGACATTTGGCAGCTCCAAAACATGAGTGAGACTCAATAGGCAAGGGTTGTACAATACCTGCGTAGCACACTTTGTTTTGGGTATTTCTCCCAAACCGTAACATATTTTTCAAAAATGAAGGAGGTTATTTTATATGATAGTTTTTTAAAAATACCTCTCTCTGTTTCTCCAAATACTTCCCCATATTCTCACAAAATTCTTTGCAAAACCATGGCTCAAAACAGGAAATTTACAACCTATGAAAAATGAGCTTTAAAGATGCATTCATAACACCTTATCTGTGACACTTATGCGAAAACTAGAAGAGGTTTTTGTACTTTGGCCCGTATTTAAGATAAAACTATCTTATTGTTCCATAATTAGCATTTATATGGTTGGAATTTTCATTTCAATAGGGTGTTAAAAATAGAGTATGTGCAGTGTTGTGCAATGAGAAAATATAAGTACCATTGTGATTTTTTGACCTGATGTTTCAGAGTGCTCCATCTGACTTGGCATGTGCATCACAACACAAGTGATGATCAAGTATAACGGGTATGATATCACTTTGGTATGGGAGTTTTATATATGAGAATGGGGTATTATGCATGAGTGTTATATGATATGAGTGTCGGAAATGGTAATGTTAATATAGGGAATGGTTTAGAATGAAAGGGGGGAATAAAATGAATGTAATATGATGATAGGTTAATGGTATATGGGAAGGGTGTAGGATGTAAATTTATATGAAGGGGGATTAATGGAAGGTAAATGGGGAAATGGGGAAATAAGAGGTGAAATGGACAAGCATAGGGTAAATAAGAATGATGGATAAAATTGTAGGATGTTTCAAATGACCATACCTTGTAACCATCAGAACTATGACTCCAAATGAGCTCATTTTAGACAATTATAATAGAAAAATGACTAAACCCCCTTTGAGTTGACATGATAAAAACATGTGCGGCCATGACTCCCATTAACTTGACACTCTTTCAGAATTTTAATGAACCATTCATGTAAGAAACTCAAAGATGTCAGACAACGATCTAGAGGCTATGACAACAAAAGTAGTCATAGGCTCAACTACTCAAAACTAAAAATTAAAGGATAAGTAAAAACGTTTGACAATAAAACTTATGACCCTAAAATTTTCTCCAACACGGATCATAGCCTCCCAGTGAGGTGCCAAGAACAAAATGCAAACTAGTAGCCTTATCCATTGGGCAATGGAGTAAACTAAAAACTAAAAACTAGAAGTATGACTAACAGACTGAAAAATTGACTACTGCCTGACTCAACTTACTTATAGAATTAGATCATCAGAATCTTAGGGCCTTACCCTCGGACTTCCAATCCTGATGATAACCACCCACATGCTGAAGATATATATACAATTATGAAAAATGATCCCTCTAGTGCAGCCAATCAAGAAAATGAATATATGACTTATGCTTGTATTCAACTGCACTAGACATAAAGGAAAATTCTAAAAATGGAAATTCGAAGTGTTCACTGAACATTTGCTCATTATATAGGCAAAATATCATAGTGTAATAGGAATTTTCATACAAAAAATGTTCGATCCATGGAGAGAATCAACACCAACTGTAAAAGTAGAAACATCATAACTAAAAAATAGAAACAGTATAGTTGTTTACACCTTTTTAAAAAATAACAAAGGAAATCATAAAATACTTAACTTCACCCTAAATAAGTAGAATATTTAAAACCATGTATATCTTTGAATATCATCCATCCTAAGTAAATAAAATAGAAACAACAGAAAATCATAGAAAAGCTACCAGTGAACTAACAAATCTATGTGCGATTGGGTAGCACAAAGTCATCTTTCCTTTATGGCTGACACTTGTTCGATGAAAGCTAGGTTGAGATGGAATCCGGGTGTAAAGAAAGCTAATGTCTCAAATCTCTGACAGCTAGCAGGTCCAAAACAAGAGTAAGACTTAGTAGGCAAGGGTTGTGCAGCACCTACACAACACCTGCAATGCACTTGCGCCATGCCTACGTAGAACACTTTTTTTTGGGTATATCTCCCAAACCGTAACATATTTTTCAAAAATGTAGAAGTTTATTTTATATGATATTGTTGGGAATAAATACCTCTCTCTGTTTCTCCAAATACTTCCCCATCTTCTCACAAAATTCTCTGCAAAACCATGGCTCAAAATAGGAAATTTACAAACTACAGAAAATGAGCTTTAAAGATGCATTCATAATGCCTCAGTTGTGACACCTGTGCAAAAACTGGAAGAGGTTTTTGTAATTTGGTCCATATTTAGGAACAACCTCTCTTATTTTTCCATAATTGGCCTTTATGTGGTCTTAATTCTCATTTCCAAAGGGTGTAAAAAATAGAGTATGTGTAGAATTATGCAGCAAGAAAATCTAAGTAGCATTGTGATGATTTAACCTGATGTTTTGGAGCCCTCCACCTGACTTGGCATGTGAATAACATCATAGGTAATGATTAATTATAAGGGTTTATTATATCCCTTTGGTATGGGAGTTTTATATATGAGAATGGAGTATTATGCATGATGTTTATATGATATGAGTATCGGAAATGGTAATGTTAATATAGGGAATGGTTTAGAATGAAATGGGGGAATAAAATGAATTTAATATAATGATAGGTTAATTGTATATGGGAAGGGTGTAGGATGTAAATTTATATGAAGGGGGATGAATGGAAGGTAAATGGCTAAATGGGGAAATAGGAGGTGAAATGGATAAGCATAGGATAAATAAGAATGAGGGATAAAATTGTAGGATGTTTCAAATGACCATACCTTGTAACCATCATAACTATGACTACAAATCAACTCAATTTAAACAATTCTTATATAAAAATGACTAAACTCCCTTTCACATGACATGAAAAAAACATGTGTTATCATGACTCCCATTAACTTGACACTCTTTTAGAATTTGAATGAACTTTTCATGTAAGAAACTCAAAGATGCTAGACAATGATCTAGAGGCTATGACAACAGGAGTAGTCATAGGCTCAACTAATAAAAACTGAAAATTAAAGGATAAGGAAAAACAAATTGACAATAAAACTTATGACCCTAACACAGATGACCAAAATACAAGCGGTAAACCAGGGAGTTTAGCTTGAAAACAATTTATTTTGTGTCAATTCCAGGTATGGATCAAATCCCACATTTATTAATTTAAAGAGAGGAAACCACAACCATGAACCCAATATGATCCCAAAATCTTCACAGAATTTCCATCATTAATAAAGTGGAAGCATAATCAATGATTGTATAAAATGTTAAGAAGAGGAGAGTACTTAAGAATAGGGTACCAATGTTCTTTAACCTAGGACGCCATCTGAGAGCCATCCATTCACAGATAAAACCACTTACCCACCAAATCTCGTTGTTGTAATCCTATCACCCGGTCCCAAAAAACGTTGGAATCAAAAAAAAAATTCTGATAATCCAGATCAACCGTAATTAACTTCCTTCTTTTTCCACAAATGATGGAAAAACATTCTCCTTGGATTACGACATTGGGTTCAATAAGCAGTGGGGATACTAAAACATTCAAATCCACGTGTATAGTTTCATGTATAAGAGATGCCCCAAAGGGATAGACTCCAGACTTGGGGCATCCCCGAATCTCCGCCTTAATAGTCGCATGTACCAAGACATTGAGTAATGGCACATCACCGCCCCAATTTCCTTCAATCTCAAGTGAAATCCTACCGATAGCTGTAAAGGCCGTTGTACAACATACACCACCGACACTCTACAATTCCTCCTATATGTGCACCAAAGTAGAGAGAATTACTAAAAAATACATTATGTAGGAGTGTCTAAAAACACCTAGATAAAATATGTAGACAAGGTAAATTAATGTCACTTATCAATTATTGACACCACTCGATGCAGTTTGTCTGCAGCTCAATCCACTAAGAAACCCCTTCAAATAAAATGTATTGGACAATCACCGTCGACCAATTTCCTTCATAAAATATAATCAAGCACACAATCGACAAAGATCTTCAATGACGATGCAAACCATTAATGGATTGTCCCTCATATAATCAATGACCGTATTGGAAAATAAATATCTCCCCAGACCAATTAATGACCCCAAGAGACTCCTTCGTGATCGAATTCAGAATTGAAATATGTTACCAACTCCACAAATCAAAATTAATTCACTTACGTAGCAGTAAAGATCCTTGTAACTCCTCCTATCGACCAATCCCAACCTAGAGAGTAGCAGGAAGATAAATAGGAGCAAAGTTTCAAAATAAATACCACATAAAACAACCAGCTAGTGTGTCTCAGATAGACCATAGAGAAGAACAACAAGTAGCAACTAAGATCCTTGAAAATCCCCTGATTTACCATTCCCAAACCAGGGAAGGAGCAAGAAGATCCACAGGAGTAAAGGTTCAGAAGAAAGACAATGTAAACAACTAGCTAGTGTGTCTCAAATAAACCACATAGAATACCAACAACTAGAGTGGAAAATAAATTGTTATTAGTGTACCTTGAAACAAAAGAGCTAGTAGAAATCCCTCATATCATTCAAAATTAGGATAAAAACTGAATCTATCTCAGATAATTATGCTTAAATGCATTGCACCAAACAACACTAGTAATTGCACCAATAAATGCTACATTTAATCCATCTGCCTCCACACTTACAACCAAAATTACCGCCCTTGTGAATTTTGTGACTAATGCTTCCACAATCCTATCTTTCATCCTCGACATTTTCTTCTCACAAAAGTTGTTGTAGATATTTTGAAGTAGGCATATTGTCTACAAGCGAATATTTTGTAATTTGTATCCACCATCCTTTAAGTGAATCTAATCCATGTTCTCAATGACCGTCAAAATTTTCAACACAACAATGTACTGATAGCAACAACCAACAGATAGACGTAGCATTCAAAATAAATGAAACTCTCAAAAAACACAAATTAAAACAGTATCGATGGAGACCCTGAAAAGTACTCCAACTATGTTACTGCCTATCCATGTTCAGTGAAAGTGACTTCATTGCTCCTCTCACCAAACACCTCTGTTGTCGACCTTCATTGCCCTAAATCCCATCAGCTATTTTTAGCCTCCATCGCTCTACTTCCTAAAGAACACATCAACAACATCAAGACAAAGCCCTAATCCTTTACTTTTTCCTTTTTTACTAGCGCCTCGTATCGAAAAATTTAAGACAAAATATTTCTTGTCTTGAAATCCCCCTCCTTGTATTAGTGTCGAATGTAACGACATACAATTTGTCTCTAATCCTATAAATAGAGATCAAAGGAACATAATAGGGATTGATGTATGAGAAATCTTGCCAGGAAAATTTGTCATGTTCTTTAGAGTTAGCTACCCAACCAAAACGTAGAGCCCAACAAATTGTTGTCTTTATATAAGATAACGTGAATGATAAGTGAAATAGCAACCTCGATATAGGTGCAAGATAGTAGTAGCCTGCATGCTAGCAGACTTCGGGTGCACTATCAAAGTCAATTTTTCAAGTCATGTTAGATAATAGTGTCTTCAATTGATATGGTTTTGTCTTAATTGTTAATTGTCTTAAATGAATTTTGTCTTAATTTCCATTGTCTTAATATAAAGTGTCATCTTAAAATATTTTTGTCTCAAGTTGTTTTTGTCTTAAATATAAATTTTTTTCTTAAAATATTTTTGTCTTAAAATATTTGTCTCAAATGATTTTTGTCTTAAATATAAAGTTTTGTCTTAAACTGTTTGTCTTAAAATATTTTTGTCTCAAACTGTTTTTGTCTTAAATATAAAGTTTTTTCATAAAATATTGTCTTAAATTTTTTTTTCCTTAAATATAAATATTTGTCTTAAAATATTTTTGTCTCAAATTGTTAAAACATTTTTTTGTCTCAAACTCTTTTTGTCTTAAATTTATATTTAAGACAATTTAACTAATATTAAATTTTCATTTAAAATGACTAAAATAAAAGGTGACTTTTTAAGACAAAAAATTTCTATTGTCTTAAAAAAATGTCTTAAAAGTTCCCTTCATGTAGTAGTGAGAGATAAAAAAATCATGATAGTTTCCACTATAATTATCATAAAATTAAAATTTAAAAATTAACATAAAGTTAAAGAGTACCTCTTTCGGATTAATCACATCATTAGGATTTGATCGACGTTTCAAACCAACTAATGTGGTTCATCCTCGGGACAAATGTGAAGAAACCTATCAATCTTACAGAATAACCAACTAATGTGGTTCATCCTCCGGACAAAGGTGAAGAAATATATCAATCTTACTTAATAAATAACAGGGATGCATCAGGGTCCAGAGTTAGTTGTTAGGACCCTGATGCATCCCTGTTATTTATTCAATAAGATTGATAAATTTATTTACCTTTGTCCTGAGGATGAACTACATTAGTTGGCTCGAAACATCGAACAAATCCTAATCATGTGATTAATCCAAAAGACATACTCATTTGCATTATGGATCACAAAAATCTAAGATCTACAATTATCATAAGCTGCAGGTTTTGATAAGTGATGACATTATATCATATGGTGCGGTGATATATGTTATAACATATGGTGGTGGATATAACATATGTGTGGGTTCAAATAACATAAGGGTTGGGGTGTATATAATATATGGTCTACCATTTGATTTACGGTATTGCGATATAACAATATAACATATGGTTTTTAAACATGGTGTTGGGGCCGAGGTTAACCCCGAGCCCCTACCTTCCTGTCACGTCGCATGGTTGGGTGGACTAGGGGCCAAGGGTTAACCTTGACCCTGACCTCCAATGCCTAAACCATTAAAGTTTAAATATGTGCAAATGACCATAGTTTATAAGAACTACTTGTGGTGCAGTGGTATGAGCTCGCGCTGCCACCCCAGAGGTCTAGCGTTTGAATCCCATAGATGCCCTCTCTGGCCATATACAAAATTTTACACGTCTAACAGGAAGCCACGTGGCAGCCACTAATTGGTCCATGTGGCTCTCCCTAATTGGGCTAGCACATCAACCCTTAAACCAATAGAAAACGACCTTTCACGGACCAATAAAAATGTGACAAGATTCAACCAACAACTAGACCATAAAATACACAATCATGCCCAATCATTTCCCAATCAACATACGGACTGCTGAATGGACATCCTTGCAACCCAAAGTTCTAAAATTTTATTTATTTTTCAATTTGGTCAAAATGCGATATCTGGAGCATACGATATCGGTTTTGAGTTATACGAATTGCATTGGATTTAGGGCGATGAGATATTCTCTTTGAACTGGTTTCGATCCATTTCGAGTACTTTGAATTTTTAGCATTATATTGATCCACCGTATCAAAGAATTAACATCATAAGGGAAGTGCACACTTATCTTAATGTTGGTCATTTTGGTGTAGGTAAGACAGTGGCACAATTATAGAGGTATTGTTACTAGCCTCGTATGCTTGAAAGTGTGTCACGATATGTAAGAGGATTTTCTTTATGTGTTGTTATTAAGCCTAGAAAAAGAAAGTTGGGATTTTATACTCCACTTCCGGTACCTTCCCATCCATGGGAAAGTGTTTCTATGGATTTTGTAGGAGGTCTACCCATGTATAGGAGAGGTCATGATTATCTTCATGTAGTTGTGGATAGGCTCATAAAAATGTGTATTTTGATGCCTTGTAAGAAGCAGGCTACAGTTGAACATACTACACAGTTTTTCCTTCAAAATGTATGGGTACATTTTGGGTTTCCCACATCCATTGTTAGTGATCGAGATTATCACTTTGTCAAGAACTTTTAGTCAAGTTTGTGGGGACTCATGGACACCAAATTTAAAAAGAGCACATCATTCCATCCGCAAACAAATGACCAAACTTAAGTGGTGAATAGAACGGTGATACATCTTCTTCGTGCTTATTGCAGCAAGAATCCTAAGTTGTGGGATGAAAATTTTCATTATATTCAACATGCTTACAACTAGGCCAAGCATTCATCAACTCAGACATCGCCATTTGAAGCATGCTTGGGATACTCACCAAAATATCCTTTATATTTTATCTTTGGGAAAGATGTTTCTATTTATGGAAATAGTGACATAGATAAGGCCAAAATATTCATTGAACAAGTTTAATTGGTGCATCATATGGTTCAAGAATAGTTGGAAAAGAGTTAAGCCAAGTACAAGACAAGACATGATAAGCATCGTGTAGATCACAGTTTTAAAGTGGGAGATGAATTTTTTCTTCACATTCGCAAGGAAAGACACCAAGGATAATGTAAAAAACTGAAACCAATCTGATATGGTCCATTTAAGATTTTGGAAAAGATTGGTAATAATGCCTTCAGGTATATGAAAATATATGCAGTTTTTAATGTTGAAAATTTGAGATTGTTTAAGCCTCCTTTGATTGAAGATCAAGGATAAAATGTTCATATTCCTTCAATTGAATATTTCTCTCCTGAATATCTTGAATAATTGTAGCAAGGATCCATCCTTGACAGGAAAACAAAGAATTCAAAGCGAGGGAACTTGGAGTACCTTCGTGTGGGGATCAAAGGGAAAAATCAAAGCAAATCCAAATGGATTTAGATTATAAGGGTGAGGGAACTATACCATTATCTTTTTTTCGACTGAAAATGATATTTTGGAGGTCCAAAAGCTTCTAGTGGAGAGGAATGATCTAGTGGATCAGTAAAGTGCTCAAAATTCAGAGTGTTCAAAAGTGCTCAAAATTGAATCTAAAACGTAAATCTCGTCGCCCTAAATCCAACGCAACTTGAATCGCTCAAAACCGATATCGTATGCGCCCGATATCGTGTTCTGATTGTTTTCCTAAATAACTAAAAAAAATTACAGGTTCGTCAAGTACGTTGACTGGCCAATCCGTAAGTTGACTGGGTAGGGTAACTGGGTAGGTTGACTTTATTTCTAGGACAAATGGTATCTCGCCAAGCATCCTCATCTTATTAGTCGAATTTATGTTTTGATTTGATTGGTTGTGTTTATTGTTTCGTGGTCCAATGAATGGAGGCCACGTGGGCCAATGGATGACTGCTATGTGGCCTCCCAACAATGTATTAAAATTATTGTTATTATCTGAACGGACCTCGCAAGGGTCAAACATGGAACCTTTCTTCAAGCAACACGGAGTTTTACCACTCCACCACCGGTGGATCTTAATTTGTATGAGCGGCATGTAATATTTAAGGTTTATGTTATGGACAGTTGGGGGATTCCCTAATTGCCCCATACCCACGAGACCACAAGTCAGGCACTAGGGGCTAGGGCCTAACCCCCAACCCAAGCCACATTTAAAACAACAACCCATAGTTCGGTGGTGGTTAGAACCCTGACGGTAAACCATAACACAACCACCATACCACAGTTCAGTCAACAGTCGAAGGGGTTAAACAGATGGCGTGTAGTTCAAACCTTACCATAGTTAAACCATGGTATGAAGAATGATTCAATAGTTGGCGGGTATGACCTCACCTCGAATCCAACGATGGGGAACCAGCTATGTGGCCCCATTTTATCCACTCACAGGGGTCATTGTGCATTTAAACAGGGTGACAAAATGCACCCAATCCAGCATGAATCGTGTTGGCGCGTGGCGAACTTTTTGCTCAGTGGTGCCGAAAATGGTAGATTCATAGGATGGTTAGTAGGAGAGTGCAGTTTGTAGATCAGTTAATAGCCAAAATTCACCAAAGCATATCTTCTTCATTTTTTGGCCAATTTGAGCCCAACAAGAGCCAAATAGGGTTTTTTGTCTATTCTGGAGCCATTGGAGACATTATTTTTTCATTCTAAGCACTGAAAAATCCATGTAAACCTATATTTGAGTACTTAATGAAAGTGTCCCAACATTGGAAGTTGGACCAGGAGATGTATCCCAATAGGGGTGAACTTCTTCATCATTTTGTTTTCTTGTGATATTGTTTTGGTATTATTGTCTCTTTTTTTATGCTCAAAACTGAGTTTAAAACACTTAATTTATGTTCTTTTGCAACTTGCTTAATTACATAAAAGACATAAAATTTAACTTGCAAATTTCATCAAACCTTAAGTTTTCAAATACAGAGCATTTCTCCATGGAATAAGGCACTCTCAATGTGGCCTGTGATGTGTGGCCCTTTGACCCACCAACTACCAAGCGTGATATGCTAAATAAAAAAACCCTCAGCCCTGCAATAGAGACACAGTATGCCCTCTCAGCGTGGCCTTCACCCAACTCACATGTTGTTCGTACCTTAATGGATCAACCTCACCTGACCTATATAAATGGCGTGCTTAGCTTCAAAACCTTTCTGACGAGTCACATGTGTGATGGATATGTATGGCCTCCTCAAGAATTTTTTTTTTTCAATTACTCTTGTCCCTCAAAAATATGTTAATTAGCCTCTATTGAAAGAGTGCTTCTCGACTTCTACAATAGAAATACCCTCAGCCTCTGTGAATTAACAAATCCTAATCTTCAAAGAAAATGCACTCGACCTCTATAATAATTAGGCTTCCAACCTCTAGATATTAGTATTCTCACCCCCTTTGGTTCTATGGATATTGGCCCCAATATTATTTGGAATTTTGCCTCCTCTCATAAATTAATTCGTCTTGCCACTAGAATGATAACCGGGTCCCAAAGATGGAAGGAAGTTTGATCCCAACAATGGGAAGAATTTGTTCTGTTAAAGAAATAAACTTTCGACCTTTACATCGTCCTCTTTTTTTTTATCTTTTTCATTTAAAAAAGAAAAAGAAACCCTTTGTTGATATAGATAAATCTGGTCTTCCAACTAGTTGTGGAAAACAAAAAATGAGAGACCAACTACAGTGATATCAAATACCACTGAAGATGGAAATGCTAGCTAGGGTGAGAATAAAACCCACTGAAGTTCCCTGCATAAAACCCTCAAGCTGGCAGATGCACAACTCTGATACCACTGTAAGATCTCAAACAACTAAATAATCAATAGATATGGAACATTTCAGTGTTCTAATTGAAATGCTAAGAAGCAAAATACAAAACACACAAGATCTAAAAAAATGAATAAAATAAGAATAAAATAAAATAAACTAGCAATTGCACCATATGTTGCAAAGGAAACGCTGTAAAGCCTTTCATAGAGTGGTGCTCTGATTATGCACTATGATATTTTTCTGGTACATATTTATGGAATGTTAAGAATGAACTTTGAAGTAATTAAAGCAATAATTCCTTGGGTGAAGATAGGGAACATACTTATCAACTCATTTTTTTAAGAGCAACCCAGTAACTAAAGATATAAATAGCATCATTAGGTTCATACTTGGAAGTGTGGCTTCAATTATTTCAGAAAAGAAGCCGGGAAGAGAAGTTTTTTTTTTGTATAGTCATGAAATTCCAACACTTCAAAGAATTGGTGCAGTTCAGTAAGTCGCCAGTGCAACCAGAGATGAGAAGAAACAATGAGAAAATTGAAAGTATCAAAGATGGAATCAACATGTTTGGTTGCATTGAAGTAACTGAAGGCTGTAAATTCATCTGTTGGAGCGGATTAACATGCCTCTCTTGTGGTTGCATAGATTGCACTTGGTTGTTAACTTGGCTTGGAAGTTGTTGTTGTCCCGGTTGTTGTTGTGGAGCAGATTTTCTCTGCTTAAACGAGTTCAGTATGGCTTGAATCTGTTTCTCGAAAGCATCAACCTTGTCTTCTTTAAACCCTGGTGAAATATTCTTTATCATTCAACAATATAATATAAGATACATTTTCAGAAGAAAAAATGATTTCTCAAGGCATCAGATTGAAAAAGAAGGGCAAGAAAAAAGCATGTAGCTTAGGTGTGTGAAGGCATCTCTTATGGGTTGCTGCATTTATTAATGGTTGTGAACAGTCAAATAGTGAAGATGACACAGTATCTCTCGAGAACTACAAAAAATATTTAAAAAAATCCAATATTCTTTACAAAAAGAACTCTTAGACAGACATATAGAATACCAAACATTGTGAAAATATGAAGATACATAAACCCACACCAACACAGAAAACCAAATTGCAATTTTAAGAAGAATTTGAGTGTATAAAATATTACTCTCTGATAAACCTTCTCTTGCCAGTCGGCAGCAGTTGGTTGTCCAGTTTGACCTGATGATTCCATTGATGCTGGAAAACCAACAGTTACACCATATAAGGCCACAAAACAGTTTTATTGGTATGAAAAATCAGAAGAATGTACAAATGGATATATTTCATCTATGTTTAGATTAAGTCAGATATGCCCTACAGATATGAACTGGAGATCACCATCTGACATTTTGCATGAAAGGAGATATATTTACATGGTTATATTTGTAGACAAGATATTTATGAAAGATGCCCTCGATTCAAATTTGAAGAAAGAAGTTCATCAATTACCGTTTCATGATAACAAAATTTGATGCTGCAGAATTTCAAGGCACAACTTTTCTCTAGAATCAAAAAGCCCTGCAGCGTAAGCAACAGAAGCGTGCGACTGGACCTGCACAATGGGATGGGTTAATCCATTGCCAATGGCCAGTCCATCCAGTCGTTGTCTAGCTTGTTGAGTAAAGAAAGGAACTTTCTTTTACAGTAATTTTCAGTTGACCATGATTTGATTTTATCCTTAAATACAGGAGCGAATATTTAAACCAAAAATTCAATATATAACTCTACAATAAACTGAATGGCAAAAACGGGCTTAAATTAAGAAGTATCTCTCACACGAGAACTTAGCCATTAAAGTAAATTCTATATTCTGTAGTTAATAAAAAGGGAACTATTCTTGGAAAACTAAAATAAACACAAATACAGCAAGGTCAAAGAGTTAAGCCGAAGTTTGCTGAATAAATTAATAAAATGCACAAGAATCGCCACATGTACAGGAGTATGTGCCTTTGCTATTAAACAGAAAATCCAACAGAAAAAGAAGGTAATAGCTATATGGTATTCCTTCCTAACTGAAGGACAAAGCCGAACAGAATTACCATTTAACTATGTAATCGAAACTGAACCTGAAAAATTCATAAACAAGACTCTAAACTGAACCAGAAAAACTTGTACATAGGCAGAATAGTAGGCTTAATAGCCATTTCCTTTATACGAAAAAAAAAAAAAGAACTTAGATATTCCGTTAAAGAAAAGAGCTTAATCTTAAGCTCATATAAATATTCCATAAAAGTCCTTCAGGAACAGAGTATTTGAATCACCAGTTTATATAGACAAAAACCCAGAAAATTCCTTGTTAATGTAGGCACAAGGAAAAGACTATCTATACAATATTTCTTGTGCCTTAACAGAAAAATGTTCAGATCTAACATTACAACCCAGATTAACATCTGCAAAAGAGAGCTGTGATAAACATGCAAAAGAAGCCCTCAGAAGTGAGGGAAATGTCCTCAGAATACCTGGAGGCGTAGGCAGAATTTTAGTCAGAAGACGAAACGAAGCCAGCAAAAATCAATACGTAAAATCTCGATATGTTAAGCCTCGGGTCAAGAACCAAACCTGCACATTTCAAAGTCCCGGAGAGAAATGTTAGAACATGGACGAAAGGGTTCAAGAATTTAACCAAAACCTGATAATAAGTAAAGTAAAATACGAATACGTGAGAGGTGGGCTAATCTGAACAAAAAACATATTCATTCTTCGAGGATTCCATAAGCAGTGCTGTAAGTAGCACCAGAGAATTTATAATTTAAACAAATTTAAAAACCGAGAAAAAAAAATAGAATGAAGTTGCAGTAATACCGATGAAGAAGTTTGAAAAACCCTCGAATTTGGTAAGGGATGACTTTACCTATCTGTGCGAGGTTGATACGTGCAGCAAGGAAGTGGGAAGACGCGCCGAGACAGTAAGAAGTCGAAGCTCTTTACATTCTCAACTCAAGATGCTTAAAACACAACCCTCCTTCATCGTGCTACAGGTTGGCAGGGATTGAATCTCTGCTTGCAATTTCTGCATCTTCATCGACAGTGTTTCGTTTCTGCAACAGCAATAGAATTTATTCCGCTCTTACCTCGAATTCCTATTGCTTTCTGCTTGCAATTTCTGTGTATTCATCGACTGTGTTTCGTTTCTCCTCGGCCGCTTCAGTATTTGGTTTCTCCTGGGCGGCTTCAGGGTTTATTCAGAAATTAGTGCGTTATCTTTCATCTGTAGGTTTTCATCTGTAGGGTTTATCAAAGTTGTTTTCAGGAGGAGGGAAAACTCTATCTGGTGAGTTGTCTGTCAGCTGGTGCTTGAAAATGCATCTCTGAAACTCAACTCGCATTGCTAGTTTCTTGTTTACCAATTTCACTTTTAGTATAAATGTTTTTAGCGGAGTCGGAGTCCTTCTATATGCCTCTCTACATCCTTAAATTCTGATTAATTTGTTATCCACAAGTTGTATGTGAATTCTCCTGGCTTGTTTAGATGTTAGAGCCCGAAAACATCATATTTGTTTCATGGCTGAATAATATAGGTCGATTCATTCATAATATAATCTCACACAAACACCAACAAGTTTTTTTGGAGTGAGACCATGAGTTTCGATTCATTCATAATATAATCTCACACAAACACCAACAAGTTTTTTTTGAGTGAGACCACGAGTTTCTGCAGTTAATTAAGGAATATATCCAAATCACCGTGATTGAACTAATTGAACTAAGAATGCCACTTTTCAATAGTGCCCAATATTACTATAATCAGTTTTTTTGAAAAAACAAAATATATCTAATTAAAAAAAAACAATTTTCATGTTTATAACCTCAAAATTAATCACTTGAAAATCTAATAAAAAATATATATTAATTTCATTAATATTAATAGGTAGATAGAATCAAATAATATTAATTATCTTATTAATCAAATCACTGCTTTGTGTATTGTCCTTTGGATAAAAAAAATAAAAATAATGTAATATTTAAATGACAATTACCATAACAAAAAAAGCCAATTAACTTATTATTTTACTTAGCTGCATGGTAATTAATATTAAATATTTGGAGTGAATAAGAAATTACAAAGAGGAGCCAACTCAGTTGTTGGGGAACTTACTACTTTTGGAGTTAATAAGAAATTACAAAGAAGGTTCAAAATCACGTATGGGACGAGGCCACTCAGCGCTAAGGGAAATCGTGGAACTTTGATATGTTTTTTGTAATGAAAAATATGCACCGAGGAAAGAGGAGCCTTCTGCATCTTACTCCGCAGTATTTAATACCGCAGCGGATGGTATACTTCCGGTATAGAAGTATGTGGATTTGGAAACTGAATTCTGTATCATTTCAGGGGATGTTGCATAGTAAAGTGGATAAGTCTTTTTAAGCATATATTTATTATAAGTGTGTTGCATATTTATTAGTTTATTTTTACCAAAAAAAATTACCGATCTTGCTCATCAGATGGTATACTTCCGGTATAGAAGTATGTGGATTTGGAAACTGAATTCTGTATCATTTCAGGGGATGTTGCATAGTAAAGTGGATAAGTCTTTTTAAGCATATATTTATTATACGTGTGTTGCATATTTATTAGTTTATTTTTACCAAAAAAAATTACCGATCTTGCTCATCATTAGTCCTTATCAGGGGTGAAATCGAAATGTAATCGAGGTAAAATCATTCTTGATCTTATTTCTTTTTGAAGATCTTTGGCTTTTCGTTGTGGATGGTGAATGTAATTGACAGCTTAGTTTGTTTTTACCAAAAAAAAAATACCGATTTGCTTATCATTAGTTCTTATAGGGGTAAAAATCGAAATGTAATCGAGGTAAAATCATTCTTCATCTTTTCTTTCTTTTTGAAGATCTTTGACTTTTCGTTGTGGATGGTGAATATAATTGGGGACTTCCCGCACTTGGTTTACCACTGATACTCTTCCTTATAGGAAATGAAACTTCAGGAGATGAAACTTCCATGAAATCAAAACCTTAGAACTTCAAAGACAAACCCTTATCTCTTTAATGCAGTAAAAACCCTTGTGATATATCAAAGACAAACATACCCGAAAATTTTCATTGGGAGGCAAGCGCATTAGAATTGAAAAAAGGGCATTCATGTCATCACGCCTCTATTTTTCGACCAGTTTATGCTTGCTTTTGTGAGTCTGTTGGGGGCAGAGCATCATTTGAACAACTGAATGTGGTAGTTAAAATAAGATTCGAACGAGGACAACCCGCTACTCATCCGGAGTTGCAGCTATCGACAAAATTACATATAGTGGCATAATGGGTAGTTTACGTTGAGGGATTTTCAATGGGTTGTGCTGATACACCAAGAGAAATTCCTTTGATACATCAATATTTTAAATGAAGATTTGCCAAACTCGTAGAAGAAAGGTGAAACGAAATATCTAATATATCTGAAAACAATAAATCATACTTTGAATATATGATACCTTGATACCTCGCTACCTCGCTCGATAAAAAAACAGAAAATCAAAAGAAGAGATCTATTTAAATATTACCCACTCTTAGTGATAGCGTTGGCCATCCCTTCGAAGAAAATCTGCTCCACAGTCTTACCTGCAATGTTGTCTAAAAAAATGCACGATGTAGTCTATTTCTTGGCAAGTCATATGGGTTATGCCCATGCCTGCCATATTCTGAAGATTTTCCTCTGAGTCTATACCATTTTCCTCTCTTTCCAGCGGGTGCACGAAATTTTTTTCCAATATTCTTTACAAAAAGAACTCTTAGACAGACATATAGAATACCAAACATTGTGAAAATATGAAGATACATAAACCCACACCAACACAGAAAACCAAATTGCAATTTTAAGAAGAATTTGAGTGTATAAAATCTTACTCTCTGATAAACCTTCTCTTGCCAGTCAGCAGCAGTTTGTTGTCCAGTTTGACCTGATGATTCCATTGATGCTGGAAAACAAACAGTTACACCATATAAGGCCACAAAACAGTTTTATTGGTATGAAAAATCAGAAGAATGTACAAATGGATATATTTCATCTATGTTTAGATTAAGTCAGATATGCCCTACAGATATGAACTGGAGATCATCATCTGACATTTTGCATGAAAGGAGATATATTTACATGGTTATATTTGTAGACAAGATATTTATGAAAGATGCCCTCGATTCAAATTTGAAGAAAGAAGTTCATCAGTTACCGTTTCATGATAACAAAATTTGATGCTGCAGAATTTCAAGGCACAACTTTTCTCTAGAATCAAAAAGCCCTGCAGCGTAAGCAACAGAAGCGTGCGACTGGACCTGCACAATGGGATGGGTTAATCCATTGCCAATGGCCAATCCATCCAGTAGCAATGGCAACGCCCTGCCCTCCTCCCCTGTTTCGTTGTCCAGCTTGTTGAGTAAAGAAAGGAACTTTCTTTTACAGTAATTTTCAGTTGACCATGATTTGATTTTATCCTTAAATACAGGAGCGAATATTTAAACCAAAATTCAATATAGAACTCTACAATAAACTGAATGGCAAAAACGGGCTTAAATTAAGAAGTATCTCTCACCCGAGAACTTAGCCATTAAAGTAAATTCCATATTCTGTAGTTAATAAAAAGGGAACTATTCTTGGAAAACTAAAATAAACACAAATACAGCAAGGGCAAAGAGTTAAGCCGAAGTTTGCTGAATAAATTAATAAAATGCACAAGAAACGCCACATGTACAGGAGTATGCGCCTTTGCTATTAAACAGAAAATCCAACAGAAAAAGAAGGTAATAGCTATATGGTATTCCTTCCTAACTGAAGGACAAAGCCGAACAGAATTACCATTTAACTATGTAATCGAAACTGAACCTGAAAAATTCATAAACAAGACTCGAAACCGAACCAGAAAAACTTGTACATAGGCAGAATCGTAGGCTTAATAGCCATTTCCTTTATAGGAAAAAGAAAAAGAACTTAGATATTCCGTTAAAGAAAAGAGCTTAATCTTAAGCTCATATAAATATTCCATAAAAGTCCTTCAGGAACAGAGTATTTGAATCACCAGTTTATATAGACAAAAACCCAGAAAATTCCTTGTTAATGTAGGCCACAAGGAAAAGACTATCTATACAATATTTCTTGTGCCTTAACAGAAAAATGTTCAGATCTAACATTACAACCCAGATTAACATCTGCAAAAGAGAGCTGTGATAAACATGCAAAAGAAGCCCTCAGAAGTGAGGGAAATGTCCTCAGAATACCTGGAGGCGTAGGCAGCATTTTAGTCAGAAGACGAAACGAAGACGAAACGAAGCCAGCAAAAATCAATACGTAAAATCTCGATATGTTAAGCCTCGGGTCAAGAACCAAACCTGCACATTTCAAAGTCCCGGAGAGAAATGTTAGAACAGGGACGAAAGGGTTCAAGAATTTAACCAAAACCTGATAATAAGTAAAGTAAAATACGAATACCTGAGAGGTGGGCTAATCTGAACAAAAAAACATATTCATTCTTCGAGGATTCCATAAGCAGTGCTGTAAGTAGCACCAGAGAATTTATAATTTAAACAAATTTAAAAACCGAGAAAAAAAAATAGAGCGAAGTTGCAGTAATACCGATGAAGAAGTTTGAAAAACCCTTGAATTTGGTAAGGAACGACTTTACCTATCTGTGCGAGGTTGATACGTGCAGCAAGGAAGTGGGAAGACGGGCCGAGACAGTAAGAAGTCGAAGCTCTTTACATTCTCAGCTCAAGACGCTTAAAACACAACCCTCCTTCACCGTGCTGCAGGTTGGCAGGGATTGAATCTCTGCTTGCAATTTCTGCGTCTTCATCGACAGTGTTTCGTTTCTGCAACAGCAATAGAATTTATTCCGCTCTTACCTCGAATTCCTATTGCTTTCTGCTTGCAATTTCTGTGTATTCATCGATTGTGTTTCGTTTCTCCTCGGCCGCTTCAGTATTTGGTTTCTCCTGGGCGGCTTCGGGGTTTATTCAGAAATTAGTGCGTTATTTTTCATCTGTAGGTTTTCATCATATTTTTTTGTGTAACTGTATTTAATCTGAAGGTTCAAATGGTTTTAATCGTCTAACATTCATATCAATGGTGTACAATGGTACACGTGGCAATTTAGCAAAGTTGTTTCCAAATAAGAACGCTTTACAGCGTAATAAATAAATAAAAATAAATTGTAACCCTTATTTATATTATAATTTGAAAGTGATACATGCCAAAATTATCAAAAATGAAATTCCTCTGCCAGATGGCATGCATAGTGGCTCAACAAGACTACACACTGAAGCATAATCGTGAACCCTGGACCCTAAATGGATCCACTAGACAAAGTCACCACATGGTTTCCATCCCAGGGATCAAACTAGAACTATCCTTGCAAGTTCTCAACAAAACATAATAGGATAGAAAAACTCAAGATGTCTCAAATGCCTAGCTCCATGGACTCTTTAAAATTATCGGCTTCATGGACTCTCTAAAAATCTCATTTTATTGTTTTCCCTTGATAAAGGGAGGCGAATACCATGGGAAAATACCCTAGTAAATATCATGGGTAAATTTTGTCCATTTTCACCCTATTAAGAAAAGGGAATATTACACATATGGTTTAGCTTGGTAGAAAATATTGTTATTGAATTGGCTATGGTTTTAAATCTTGGTGGAGGTGGGATAATGGTGAATCATAATGGGTAGATAAAGGGAAATGCATTGTATTCTTCTCCTTGTCAAGGCTATTTGTTGGGATTGCTCTATAAATCTTTCTAGGTGTGACGTTACAATTAAGTTGGTGAATCTAAACTTCTTCACTTCTCTATATGTGATTTCTCGATTCAAAATTTTGCAACCTCTGTGTATGAATGTTCTATGCTTTTTTGGTATAGAGGTACTTTGGGGTAGGGTCACTTTTCTATTTTGAAACATTGGGATTATATTTGAAAACTTTATGTATGAATGTTCTATGTTTTTTTGGTATAGAGGTACTTTGGGGTAGGGTCACTTTTCTATTTTGAAACATTGGGATTATATTTGAAAACTTTATTTCTAACCCTCTAAATACTGTTAAGTGGATTAGGAATTGTGGTCTCTAGCCTTGTTTCCCTATGACTATTATTGACTATTTAGAGCATTGTTTGAGTTTCTAGTTACACATGCGCCCTCTAAGTTGGTTCTAGTCTTTTACTCCAAAAAAATCTCATAATTTCACCAATGGTAATATGGATTATCAAGGGACAACCAGTGATAAAGATTTTATAGTCTCATGAAGAAATGACATAGGGTAATGACTTCTACCAAGTTTTTAAAATGAAAATAAAATAATAAAAATTAATACCACTTAATTATTTGAGTCTATAATCTTTTAAGAAAAAACGCATATTCTTAACCATTAAACCCATTTAAACTATATTCTAAAAAAATTTACTTATAAACCTATATAAAGTCTATACTTAATTGTTTTTATGAGTATATCTTATAAAAACATGATATTATACCAACCTACATCACTGTTTTTATTATGAGTAATATAATTTTCTAATTTTCGTTTTTTATTATACATTCTAGATGATGCTAAACGTATGGCTTTCGATTAGTTTTAAAAAACAAAACTATTGCTTTCCGGTTCCAAAACTGACTCTTTATAATATTTTAATGAAAATTTGAAGATTTAAAAATTTGCAGTGGGATTTCCGAAGAAAGCGATAGACTAGTTAAGAAACCCACTTCGGATAGTGCGTACAACGGAATGGTTCGTATGGATAAAATTAAATTTTATAACAGTTTTGTTTAAAAAAATATCTTATAAACTTTATCAATAATTCTAACGGCATAAAGAATATTCGATCCACAATTCTTACCCAAGTAACTAAAATTACTAATATTATTTTCCAAGTTAAGAATAAGCCCTCTCATAAAATAAATTACACAACTTAATATAAATAACAAAATTTAAAAGTACAATTACAATGACTATAAGAGGAAAATTTTATATTCCATACTTGTATTATATTTGTATCGAGATTAGGTTAGATATGGAAGGGGAAATGATTTTTTTTATTATGATATATTGAGATATTGCTATTAAAGATATAAAAAGATTAAAGGAATCTAGACATCTTTTAAAAACAGTTTGTTTTGATCTTATATGAAATGTTTAATGAAATTCGTTTTATATAACCATCATTGCAGTCCTTTGGAGTTTTAAAATCGATGATGAAATGGAGGGTTCCAACCTGAGAAGGCACTGTAAAAGGTTTGATCCTCCGGTATATCCCTTGGCAAACGAATAATCCTCCTGCGGATGCGCTTCTGCCCAGTTGCTCTCCGGCCACCGCCCTGCCTTTCTATAAGTTTATTCATTCTAATTACCCAAACACGGGCCTCTTTTTCCCTCGTCTTCTCATATATTTCCTTGCCCACACCTGTTTCCCGTCCCCAGGATCGATGGGTGGGCTAATTTACAGTAGCGGCGGGATTGACGAACACGATGACAAGACAGAGTCGGTATGCCTGGGGGATATGGTCGCCCAATTCATGGAGGAATCAGGTGCCGAGAGCCAATTACTATCTCCTCGGCCCGAAACAATCGATGGCAATGTCACAGAGGATTGCCAAACTGTTAACCAGTTACAGCAACAGTTTGAGACACTGAAGGTATAATTTATATATCAAACTCAGAATATTCATTCTCATCCACCTAGCTTTTGGAAATGGCTGCTATGCTTCTAGTATTAATAACGATTTGTGTATGCCCATCTTGAACTAACAAGATATGGATATTGATCAGGGCATCATATCCGGTAGCTGTGCTGCAGAGTTGGATGTGCTCGCTAAAACATTCAAGTCCCTGGAAATGGCCAAGAAAATGCAACAACAACCTGAATGCCTCAGACAGTTCGTGGTTTGTCATCTTAAAAATGTCGGATATGACGCAGCGATCTGCAAATCGCGCCCCCAGGATAATAGAGCCTTTCCTTCCGGTTAGTGGGTCTCTTTTGGCTTCCATTTTTTTTTCGATTGCATGAAATCATGGTCTAAAGATCACTTTTCTTGGGCAGGCAACTATGAGTACATTGACGTGGTATTGAAGAGCACAAATTCAGACGGAAGCATTCGTTTGTTTGTGGACTTGGAGTTCAGAGCGCAGTTTGAGATAGCGAGACCTACCACCGAATATAGTGCCCTCCTTGGGTTGCTTCCCAGGATATACGTGGGTAGGGCTCATAAATTGCAGTCCATTGTTAAGATGATGTGTGAAGGCGTGAAGAAGTCGATGGAGAGGAAGGGGATGCACCTTGCCCCATGGAGGAGATACAAGTACATGCGCTCCATGTGGTTGGGTTCCTACAGACGGACAACAGCCTGCAACTCTTTACATGATGGATATGAGAGCAACATGAGAAGCCCGGAGTCCTCCTATGTCACAGAGTCGAGGAAAATGGGCAAGAATGCTTGGAATAGTGTTAACACTGCAGGCCATGCTGATATTGGAGAGGAATACCTAAATTTGGGTTCTCCCGCAGCAGTCCTATCCCGTAAACCATCAACAGGAAAGTTTGTTATATCAAGACTGTCTTGCGCTCTGATGGAGGCGGGTCTAACTTCCTTTCCAGTGAAAAACAGGAGACTATGCGTCTGAGCTTCAAAATTATTGTATTTGTATTCTATCGCGGTATGTAGAGTCTTCTAGTTGTGCGGTACCTTACCGTGTCTACATGTGTTGGTGCAAACAGCGCTTATCCCCACGATTTTGCCGTTACCAATCCTTGATGATCTTTTCATCTCTATCCTTTTGCCATTTATTAAAAATCACTCACACTGCATCCTTCCTTCCGAGTGACAATCTTGATTCATTCCTAGTGACAATCTTGATTTTGATTTTGGAGATGGAATTTATATTAACAAACAGTCACTTGATCACTTGATTCCATCCATAATATTGTAAAGAAAAAGGAAACAGCAGCACTGACAGCCCAAAGAGAAAATCATGAGATTAAAACCATGCCCATAGCTACCACTCTTTCAATCAATACTTAATCCAAAGAATCTTTTGATCAAGACTTAATCCAAAGAAAAAGAGACGAACAGACCCTCTGGAATATGTGAAACCAATTCCAATAGATGAGAAATTTGGAGAAGTTTCACAGCTCCGTGAGACTCTCAATGACTCAATCAAATATAGAGCTCCTATGTTCTGGAAGCTAGATTCAGCAACTTCACATATATGAGAAATTTTTTATTTTTTATTGTAATTAAAATAAAAACTACTAATGGGGTCATGGTTCAGCTATGAAGAGGGAGCAAATCATCCCACCTAGCTAGGTTCAATTTCCCTGTAGGCACCATTAAGTATTTTGGGCCAATTGCAAGTACTGAATGCTTTTGACGAGGAGTGCCCCTTTGTTACGATCTATTTGGCCTAGTTATTGTGCTTCTTTTCAGATTAAACCAGTCTAGATCCATCTTAACTCCGGATCTATCAAGCGCCGAGAGGGATCAAATATCTCGAGGTGAAAACCTCTTTTTTGAGTGCAAAACTTGAGGTAAGGTTTTCACCTCGAGAGATTTGATCCCTCTCGGCACTTGATACATCTGGAGTTAAGATGGATCTAGGCTGGTTTCAGTCGTGTGCGACCAAGGAAAATCTATCGATAATATGAGGAACATATGCTTAATTTTATCAATATGTAAATACATCTAATATTAACATAACCATTTTAAATATGTTAAATATGTCTGAGATTTATTGAGTCATTTTAATTTTAAATTTGATTAGTTACCTCAGTTTGTTGAGATGATAAATATTGTAAAATAACTTTAATGATGCAATTAAATTTTGAATGCAAAGTGACAATGTAATAATATTGAATGATAGAAACTGTGAATAATAAGAATGTAGTCAATTACGAATAGTCTTCATTGTGTTCGATTTCAAACTATTTTCTTCTACTATTCTTATTTTCACCCATGTTAGTTTTGTCATATTTTCATATTAATTATTTGAAAAGGACAGTAGGAATCGTAAACCATTTCAATATTTAGCACACACACTATTAATCCAATGACTTTAAAATTAATGTACCATCATACATCCAATTACATCAAATTAGAAATCAACATATACACTGAAATCAATGTAACTAATGCAAGAAATCAAATAATAATAGAAAACAACATCTACACTAAAGTCAATGCATCTAATGCAAGTAATGAAATATGATTAGAAATCAACATCTACACTCAAATAAATGAGTCTAGTGCAAGTAGGAAAATAAGATTTGAAGCCAACATTTACACTGAAATCAATGCATCTAGTGCATGCAATCAAATAGGATTAGAAATCACCATTTACACTGAAATAAATGCATTTAGTGCAAGGAATAAAATAGGATTATAAATCATCTACATTTAAATAAATGCATTTAGTTAAATCATCTACATTTAAATCAATGCATTTAGTGCAAGCAATCAAATATAATTATAAATCAACATCTACATTGAAATTAATGCATCTAGTGCAAGCAATCAATTAAGATTAGAAATCACCATCTACATTGAAATCAAGGCATTTAGTGAAAGAAATCAAATAGGATTAGAAATCACCATCTACGTTGAAATCAATCCATTCAGTGCAAGCAATCAAATAGGATTTAAAATAATCTACATTGAAATCAATTGATCTAGTGAAAGAAATCAAATATAACCAAAAATCAAATTCTACATTAAAATTAATGCATTGAGTGAAATCAATCAAATTGGATTAGAAATCATCATTTACACTGAAATTAATGCATTTAGTGCAAGCAATCAAATAGGATTAGAAATCATCTACATTAAAATCAATCCATCTAGTGCAAGTAATCAAATATTATTAGAAATCAACATCTACACCAAAATCAATTCATCTAGTGCAAGAAATCAAATAGGATTAGAAATCACCATCTACACTGAAATCAATGCATCTACTGCATGAAACCTTCTTCCCTCTCTCCCCCATATATATCTATATATCCATCCATCTCTCCTTCTTTTTCTCTTTATCTCACCCCACCATACACACACTCTCTCTCACTCCATATCTATCCATTTCCTTGTCCCTCCCTCCTTCTCTCCATCTATCTTTTTTTCTCTTCACCTTACATCTATATCTATATCTCACTCTATCTCTCTATATCAACTCCAAAACATAAACTCTCTTTCTCCAATATATCTATCTATCTATCACTCTCTCCTCCTCCTCCTCCTCCTCCTCCTCCTCCTCTCTCTCTCTCTCTCTCTCTCTCTCTCTCTCTCTCTCTTCTATCTCTCTTCCTTCCTGCTACCCTTTCTCCCTCTCTCTCCATCTTCTTTATCACTCCCTCTCTCTCTATCTCCACCTTTCACCCTCTATGTCTTTATTCTTACCTCCCCCTCTCTCCCTCTCCATCTTCATATCTCTTTCCGTACCTCTCTTCACTCTCTCTCTTCCTTTCTCTCCCCCCCCCCCTCTCTCTATCTTCACCTTCCAACTTTGTTACCATATGCCTCTCTCTCTCCTTCTCTCCCCCTTCCCTCCATATCTCCTTATTTATCTCTTTATCTCACCCCAAAACTTACACACTCCCTCTTCATCTCTCCCTTGTCACTCCCCCCCTCTCTCCACTACTCACTCTCTATGTATTTATTCCTCCCTCACTCTCTCCTCATCCAGCTCCATATCTCAACCCCTCCCTCTCTCCCCCTCCAAATCCATATTTCTCTCCCTCCCTCTCTCCCCCCCTCTCTTTCAAGTCCCCTCTCCTTTCCTTCCTCTCTCTCCCTTCCTCTCCTACCTCCCTTTCTCTTCCCCCATCTCTCTCTCTCTCTCCATCTCTCAATCCCTCCCTCTCTCCCCCTCCAAAACCATATTTCTATCCCTCCCTCTCTCCTCTCTTTCAAGTCTCCTCCTTTTTCCTTCCTCCCTCTCCCTTTATCTCCTACCTCCCTTTATCTTCCCCCATCTCTCTCTCTCTCTCCTACAATCCTCTCTTCCCCCATCACTCTCTTCCTCTCTCTCATCATTCCTCTCTCACCTCCTTCTATTTGACCCCCTAGCTCTCTTTCTTTCTCTCTCTCTGTGTCCTCCAATCCTCTCTCTTACCCCATAACTCTATCTCACTCTCTAACTATCTTACTATTTCTATCCCTTTATCCTTCTCTCCCCTTGTCTTCATGACTCCTCATTTCTCCTTCTCTCCCCCTTGTCTCCATCACTCCTATGTATCTTTATCCCACCCATAAGCATACACACTCTCTCTCCATCTCTCCCTTGTCACTCCCTCTCTATGTATTTATTCTTCCTTTCCTTGCTCCAGCTCCATCTCCATCTCTCTATCCCTCCTTCTCTCCTCCACCTCTCATCCTTTCTCTCTCTCCCTTTCTCTCCTACCTCCCTCTCCCTTCCCCCTTCTTTCTCTCTTCCTCACTTTCTACCCTCCAATCCTCTCTCCTTCTCCCTCCCTCTCTCCTTATCTCTCTCCCACCTTCATCTTTATGTCTCCCTCTCCCTCTCTTACCCTTCTCTAACTCTCTCACTCTTCTCACTCTCTCTCTCTTCATTCCTCTTCTCCCTTCTCCCTCAGTTTATCTCCATATCTCCCTTGTCACTCCCCCTATTTCTCCACCTCTATCATATATCATGATATATTAATATATATTACAATATAATAAATTTAATATTCTATTAATCTAAACATATTAAATTTAATAATATTAATATTTTAATATGTTAGGGTTAATAATGTTTTTTTTTTTTGCATGGTATTAATAATAATTTGGTCCATGGTATTTGACCCTTATACTTCATATATAATTAGATCTTGATTTCTAATATTTGATATATTTTTATTTATTTACCTTACCTCTTTATACCTCTTTTATATTTACTTATTTACCATACCTATTTTATAAATATATTATTTGGCCCATGGTATTTTCCCATGGTATTTGGCCCATGGTATTATTAATAATTTGTCCCATAGGCTTCACCTAAATAAAACCTATTTTTGAGTTTTTGTAAATATAAAGTGGTTTATTGAGTAAATATAAAAATCGGTTTTATTTATTTACCATACCTCTAGTTTATTTATATTTTTATTTATTTACCATACCTCCTGAGTAATATAAAAAGAGGTTTTATTTATTTACCATACCTATGGTTTATTTATATTTTTATGTATTTATCATATTTTATTTATTTACCATATCTCTTTTTTGAGTGTAAGTAAACTCTTCATATTTTAAGTTTGTATCGTTTAAATTTATTTTTAATAAATTTTTAATTGTTCATTTATATTTTTATGTAAGCTATTGTTCAAGCCGACATTTCTTTTTGGCTTCCGACATACTTACACATCGGGGTCATACTAGACTGTAGAATGCGCCTCTCGGCGCAATAAATCATTTTTAAACATTCCTTGCAGTTAGAAAAGGAAAAAATCACCAAAAATTTGAAACTGCATACTTGTAATCGCTCAAGAAAAAGAGGAAAAAGTACCAGCTAAGAAAGTTTCGGGCCATGGACTAATCACAAAATTCCTTAAAATGGAGGCGAAATGGTTAACAACAATCTTCTAGCAACATACAAGAAAGATCTTCACGAAGAAATAATAGTCACTTACATCTAAAGGACTTATAGATTCAAGCAAGTTAAAACTAGTAATTTCTCATTAAAAAGAGCAAAAGGACATTTAAGGCGTGTCGTCTCGAACGATTGGACAGCAGGACGGGCGAGGGAAGGAGCTGACAGCAGCATGGTAGGATGGCCGCCAAGTGTCAATTTTTGACAGGGCAGAAGGGCGAATCTTGAGCAGATGTCGAGCACAGGGATTGTCTGAGATGAACAGTGTTTCCCATCCTAAGCCAGTGAAGAGAACACCTTCGGTGTAAATATAATATTGTGTAGGAGGAGAGCCATAAAATGAATGAACCGAATCAAATAATTTCAACATTTTGGATCCAGAATTCAATAAAACATAAACCAAACTATTAAATATGAACCAAAGCTGTGAAAAACATCTAAAATAAGAACAAAGTGTTTGTGGTTGATCTAGCTAAACTTATTACAAATTGATGGTTGAAATTTGTTGCAAATATTGAACAAAAAAATAACAGAGGAAATGCATTCCCCCTCAACAACATAGGCAAATAATGAAAATAATGCGGAAATTAACAAATACACACAGGCAACCTAAAACATAGGAGAGGAACAAACTTTTGTTTCTATTCCATCAGACTAACAAAATGAATTACATTTCTTTTTAATACAATAATGGTCGTAGCTTGAAAACCTAAATCTAATCAATGTGATTCATTGTTGAACAGACGTTAAACAACTTATCGTCTTTAGGCTGTCAAAATACCCATATCTTAATTAAATCGGCATGCAGGCCGTATTCTAGTTTATACACGAAAACATGTAAAAACGCATTCAAAACATAAACTGGTGGATCTCGAATATTATTTGTTCTAGCTCTAAGTCCTCATTGCATCCGGCTCCTTATCGCAGATCGCAGATCGACGATCTTAAACTTTAACTAGCGTGAACACAGGTAAACTGAAATCCTTGAGGACGCGATGTGCGATGGCACAATCACACCAAAAAACAAACATCTTAACTTGTTGGCGCTAAGCAGTAAACTCAAATGGTTGTGAATGCGATGTGCGATAGCACAATCGCATCGCACATCAAATAACATAACTTGTGGATGGTGGTGGGTAAGTGGTAAACATTGTGAAGTGAACTCTGTGGTGCGGCTAACTATTGGTAAGTGCGGTAAGGGAAAAGTTAGGTCCCGCCAGATATTGCATCGGTGGTACAATAAGTTACAATGAATGGCTCAAGGTTAAAATGAAAAGCTTGCGATTGTGTGCTGCAGGAAAAACGTAAGTTAAAGCGGTGGTTGAAAGAAATAAACACAGAGGATGGTTGGTTCAGGTACTTTGTTTATTGTGGTTGCGTGAAAACACCTTCGAGCTCTTGGAATTCTTGCTTGTCCTTCTCTGCAAAAAAATGATGAAGTGTGGGTTGTTGTCGCTTCTCATTCATGGCGGTGGTTGGGAGTATAATTCCAACACTCCTCCTTAATCACACATCATCAGTCATTCCCAGACACTGTCTGAGATAATAATAAAAACTCTTTTGTCCCAATAGCTTTCTGAGGATATCATCAAATTTTTCTTCTGTCCTACAATACTACAAAACAATCTCACCATTGTTAACCAATTCTCCTATAAAATGATATTTGGCATCTATGTGCTTTGTTTTCTTGTGGAAGACATAATTCTTTGATAATGACATTGTTGAGTTATTATCACAATAAATTGTGGTTCCTTCATCTTGCTCATGACACAAATCTCTCAGCATCCTTCTCATCCATACTGCTTGGCATGCTACTAATGTTGCTGCCACATATTATGTTTCTGTTGTTGATAATGCAAATATTGGTTGCTTCTTGGAAGCTCATGAAATGGCTCTCGATCCCAAATGAAACACATACCCAGATGTGCTATTTCTATCATCTACACTTCCAGCCCAATCACTGTCAGTGTAACCAATCAACTTAAAATTATATGTTGAGGAGTATAGAACACCATACTCATTTGTTCCATTCACATACCTCATAATTCTTTTGGCTTCTTTTCAATGTGTCTCCTTTGGTGTCTCCATGAATCTGGAAATTAAACTTAAAACATACATAATATCAGACCTAGTTGCAGTTAAATACATTAGACTGCCAACTATCCTCTTGTACAATGTCGGATCGACATTCTTGTTGCAAACTTCTTTTCTTAGTTCCAACCCCCTGACATTTGGAGTTACCGTTGCTTTATAGTTCTGCATGTTAAACCTCTTCAAAACTTCTACAACATACTTTTCTTGGGAAATAAAAATTCCCTTTTCATTTTGCTTTACTTTTATGCCCAAGAAGTATCTTAATAAACCCAAATCAGTTATTTCAAATTCACTCTTCGTGACTGCTTTAAAATAAACAATGAGAGAAACTTCATTGTCTATGAAAATTAAATCATCTACATATAAAACAATAATAAGGATCTTACAATCATTTTCTTTAATGTAGAGTGTGGGTTCACCATCACATTTTTCGAACCAAATATCCATCAGGTAAGCATCAATCATGTTGTACCATGCTCTTGGTGCTTGCTTTAGCCCATAAAGATATTTCTTCCACTTGCACACTTTGTGCTCTTGGCCTTCTATCTCATAGCTTGGAGGTTGTTCAACATATATCTCCTCTTTCAACACTCCATTCAGAAATGTTGATTTCACATCCATTTGGTAGACTTTCCATTTTTGTTGTGCTGCTATGGACAACACTGTCTGCACTATTTCCATCCTTGCAACAGGTGCACAGGTTTCTTCATAATCTCTTCCTTGTTGTTGCTTGTAACCTTTCACAACAAGTCTTGCTTTGTGCCTTTCAATCTGGCCTTTAGCATTGCTTTTGGTCTTATAGACCATTTTAATCCAATGACTTCTTTACCTTGTGGGAGGTCCACTAACTCCCATGTATCATTATTTTCTATTGCATCAATCTCTTCATTCATCAATTCAATCCATTTTTCTTCTTTTACTGCATCTTCAAAACGAATTGGGTCATCAACATGACAAAACAAAGCAAATAAAGAATTCAGACCATTATTATTATTAGCTTCTTGCTCATAAAATTCACTCAGATTTTTGAATCTTGGTCTTCTTGGTGTGCTTGGAGTTTCACTTGAACTCAAGGGAGTTTCTGATCCTTATAGTGTGCTTGGAGAAGCACTTCCTTGATTTCTCAAAGTTGTTCTATTATTTTCTTGTGGTGTGCTCTGCTGAGCTTGTGTAGGTGGAGGAGGAGCCACTGTGGAGGAATTATTTTCTGCAATCAATTCCTTTCTATCTTCATGTGAAATGCATGTCTTCACATTTACAGTTTTCTCTAAACTTCCATCCCAAGATTCTTCTTCAATGAACTGCACATATCTTTTGATTATAACTTTCTTGGTTGATGGATTATAGAGTTTTTAGGCCTTGGATTCATCACTGTATCCAACAAATATACACTTCTCCTCCTTGCTATCCAACTTCTTCCTTAGCTGATCTGGGACATGTGCATATGCCACACATCCAAATACTCTCATGTGAGTGAAAAACTGCTTTGTTCCACTCCATGCTTCTTCCAGAACTCTGTTCATAACAGCTTTGGTTGGACATCTATTTAAAATGTAAGCTGCACAATTTACAGCTTTTGCCCAATACTCATTTGGAAATTTTTTTGCCTTCAACATACTTCTGACCATGTCCATGATGGTCCTATTCTTGCTTTTTGATACATCATTTTGCTGTGGTGTATACCTTGTGTTAAACTTCTTTTGTATGTTGTGCTCCCTGCAGAAACGTAGGATTTATTTGGAGATATGCTCTCCTCCTCTATCAGTTCTTAGCACTTTTATGTAATTCCCACTTTACTTCTCAACAAGAGCTTTGAAGTGGTAGAACTATTCAAACACTTCACTCTTTTGTTTCAAGAAATAAACCCATGTATTTCTTGTATAATCATCTATAAATGTCAATACATAGTGACTACCAGCCAATGATGGCATTTGCATTGGTCCACACAAATCTGAGTGGACAGTCTTTAAGGGTGCCTTTTCCCTTATACTCTTCCCTGTTGGGAATGCTTCTCTATGTTGTTTGCCCAAATGCAGCCTTCACATAGGCTATTTGGTTTCTCTATGAGTGGTAATCCCTTAGCCATTCCTTTTCTATGCAAGAAGTTAAAACCTCCAAAATTGAGATATGCAAATCTCAAGTGCCATAACCAGTTTTCTTCTTTCACTTCTTCTTGAAAGACCTCTTATGTGACTACTGCTACCACACCTCCTTCCTTCAATTCTGTTCTGAGCTTGAGAGGAAACATCCTATTTTTTGTCATATGCACTTCTACAATGACCCTTTTACTTGGAGGTATGTCCATGATTGTACACACATCATTCTTAAAAAACACATTGTAACCCTTATTCACGAGCTGTCTAATGTTTAGAAGGTTACATTTCAGGCTAGGTATATAATAGACATCTGGCACAAACTTATTTTCTCCCTTCCTTATCAGTATTGACGCTCTTCCTTTCCCCATAACAGAGACTTTACTATCAGTCCCCGTTGTCACTTCAGACTTCACATTCTCATCCAGATTGGAAAACATTGCTAAGTTTCTAGTCATGTGGTTACTACAACCTGAGTCTAAGAACCATACATATTTTTGTTTTTCTTGTGCTACATTACATGTTAGAAGCACATTACTCTGGTTCCGACTTTCTTTTACAAAATTTACATTTTTTCTATTATTCATGTCATTTTGTTTCTTTCTACATTCATTGGCATAATTTCCATATTTTTTTCAATAATGACATTGGACTTGGGATTTGTCATACGTTTGTTCTTGTGCTTGGTGTTGGCTTGAGCCTTCACTTTGATTATGGTTGTTGCCTCTTCCACTTGTGCTTGTAGGGGTGTTTCTTCCACCTCTTTGTGGGCTTCTTCCTCTTCTTCAATAGTTTGATTCTCCTTGACCTCTTCCTAGACCAAAAGACATTTTTGTCTTGAAAGCATGCTCTAATGAGGAGTTCGTTGTTCTGTTCAGTCTATTTTCATGAGACATCGGGGATGCACAAAGCTCATCCACTGAAAATTGTGAGAGATCCTTTGTCTCTTTTATTGCCACTACTATGGCATCAAATCTTGAGGGTATACTTCTCAAGATTTTGTCCACTATTCTTATTTCCTCAAGTGTCTCTCAATGAGATCTTATCTGAGTAACCAACCCAATCACAAGTGTGAAGAATGTGTCTATGTTATCGAACTCTTTCATATAGAAATTTTTGAAATCTCTCCTCTGCATTTATAACTTTGTTGTCTTCACTTTCTCCATGCCTTGATAGGTTGTTTTGAGAATATCCCATGGCTCCTTGGACTTTGTCGTTGCTGCAATCCTTGGGAAAATACTCTCGTGTACTGCTTGAAATATATATAAGAGGTCTTTGGAGTCCTTCTTCCTATTGTCTTTCAGAAAATCTCTTTTTGTTGTTGTCAAAGCAATAAGTGTTGATGCATCTACTAGTTCTGGAAAGCCATTTTCCACCAGCTCCCATATATCTTGAGAAGCAAACATGGCCCTCTTTGTAATGGCCCAATAATCATAATTTTTACCATTGAACTGTGGTAATTGTGGATTTGTCAAGCTTGTGTCTGCTGCTGCCATTCTGACTGTGTAAAAGAACAATCAAATTGACTATATAAAAGAGAAACCTTCTCACTACTGTAAAAGATTTCTCACTATTGGAGACTTCTGCTTCTACAAACAAATCAATCTTACAACTTCTTTAGTAAAGAGAGCGAGCTCATGCTTCTTTGACTGAGAGCTTAGACCTGATATGATACCATGTTGCAAATATTGAACAAAAAAATAATAGAGGAAATGTGTTCCCCCCCCCCCCCCCCCCCAAAAAAAAAACACAGAGGCTGCAAATAATGTAGAAATTAACAAATACACACATGCAGCGTAAAAACACAGGAGAGGAACAAACTTTTGTTTCTATTCCATCACACTAACAAAATGAGATTACATTTCTTTTTATTACAAGAATGGTCATAGCCCGAAAACCTATATCTAATCAATGTGATTCATTGCTGAAAAAACGTTCAACAAATTCTCATCCTTGGGCTATCAAAAAATCCATATCCTGATTAAATCAGCACACAGACCGTATTCTGGTTTATACACGAAAACACGTAAAAACATGTTCAAAACATAAACTAGTGGATCTCGAATATTATTTGTTCTGGCTCTGAGTCCTCATCACAAAATGGCTCCTTATTGCAGATCGCAAATCGGTGATCTTAAACTTTAACTAGCGCAAACACAGGTAAACTTAAATCCTTGTGGGCGCGATGTGCGATGGCACGATCGCACCACAAAACAAACATCTTAACTTGCTGGCGCTAAGTGGTAAACTCAAATGGTTGCAAATGCGATGTGCGATGGCACAATCACATCGCACGGCAAATAACTTAACTTGAGGATAGCGGAAGGTAAGTGGTAAACATTGCAAAGTGCGCTCTGTGGTGCGGCTAAATATTGGTAAGTGCGGTAAGAGAAAAGGTAGGTCCCGTCTGATATCGCATCAGCGATAGAATAAGTTACGGTGAATAGCTTAAGGTTAAAATGAAAAGCTTGCGATTGCACGCTGCGGGCAAAAGGTAAGTTAAAGTGGTGGTTGAAAGAAATAAACGCAGAGAATGGCTCAGGTATTCTGTTTGTTGTGGTTGCATGAAAACACCTTTGGGCTCTTAGATTCTTGCTTGTCCTTCTCTTAAAAAAATTGATGAAGTGTGGGCTGCTGCCACTTCTCATTCATGGTGGTGGTTCGGAGTATAATTCCAACAAAATTAAATAAGAGAGTAATAAGCTCTAAAATAAGATGATAAGAATGCCTTGTAACAATATTTATTACTAAATCTAGGCTTCTTTGGAAAATTTTACACATAATCTAGCCATAAACAATAAAAAAATGTGGAGAAATTGTTTATCGGAGAGCTTGCACTCTGGAATGGACCAGACAAATGAGGAGGAAAATAATGAGACTCCCATAGAGTAGCGGCTAGTTTCCTAGCAGAAACAACAACTCTATTACCCTGAACTCCAACAAGTTAAGACTAACGAGAGGAATATATAATGGCAGGCTACATCTCAAACGTCCATGTCGGAACGCGCGTGCTTGATCACCCTCGTTTCCTCACCATAGTCATTTGCTTCAGCTTCACATCGTGTAGTTTGGAAGAAACAAAGACGATAACGAACACCCTCTCTTTCGTGTTGAAATGTTACTTTCAGTACTGGCTGTGCAGAGCCACTTTCTATTTTAATCTCCAGGTTCTTTGTACTCAAGCCACTTTCTAAAATGATGAAAGAATCAATTTTTGAAAAACACCTTACAGTCCTTTCGAAATCCTTTTAATAGAGCCTTTGTACATTGATGAAACAGAGCTCTCTTATTTTATTTTGAAACAAAGCGTTTTGATTTTGTTTGTACACGGGAGAGTTCGTTTTGAAGACCGGTGGTCCCCACGACCACGTCAGCAGTCAGCAGGTACAGTGGTCCCCAACACCAAGTCAACCATCCAGTCAACAGACGCGTGGCAGCATTTCATTGGAGCGGATTTTTGTTTGAGTCGTTCGCATCGCATAGAACTGGACCCGAAATAGTTAAAGGCGGATTAGATTGGGATTTCGGGTCACAAATCCCGCCCACGTCAGCAGGCCCAAACCGGACCCGATACAGTTTATAGGGCGGAGTTTATAAGGATTTCGGGTCACAATTTGGGTGACGTCAGTGCCCAGAATTGTAACCCGAAATGGATTATGCAGTCGGTTTAAGTTTCGTTTGAGTTCCGGTGGATCAAAGTTTTGGTTTAATGGTTGTTTAATATGCGCATTATATTTTGGTGGGCTCGTTGACATTCATTTTGAAATAGATTTTAGTTTTAAATTTTTAATGTAGTGTTTTATATATAACAGACAACAGTGTTATTTTTGAAACTGTGACAGAACGTAAGTTTTTGAGTGTGCACAGCAGTGCGTTTTATTTTTACAGAGACAAAGTGTAGTTTCTTTTATGCACAGCAGTGCGTTGGTTTTATAGTGTATGTGTTTTAGAATGAGACATAGAAGAATTTAATAGCACTACATTTTGCAGCAGTCTTGTTATTTTTTTGAAATCCCTCTCAGTGAGGAAGCTTTGTAATAGTTTTTTTTTTAAGTTAATGAAATAGTTTTCAAGTGGAAACTCTGTCTCCTGTGTCAAGAATTTTTTTTAATTTCTCTTTGTTAGAAGAGGAGAGTATTAGTCTCTCCATTGTTGTTCTGGAATTTTCAAATATTCCAACATGTTATCAGAGCTAGTCTAGGCTCTTTGAAGATCAAAGAAGCTGAAGGAAGGAGTTCTTTGTTGCAGCAGCTTCTCCAGCAATGTGAAGAATCAGCCAAAAAGAATTCAAGGTATTTCTCTATACAGTTTATTGTGTTACTATTGCAGAACAGTCAGCTATTTTAAATACACATTCAAGTGTTTTTGAATCATAGTTAAGAGTGCAAAATGGCTGGAGGCAGCACTAGCATGGGTATTGGAAATATCCACCTCCCACTATTTAATGGGAAAAATTATGACTACTGGTCAATAACTATGAGAGATTTATTTGTCTCCCAAGACTTATGGGAATTTTTTGAGGATGGCTTTGAAGAGCCAGCAGATGAAGAAGAGTTTGATGATTTAACTCAGGCAGAGAAAGAGTTGTTGAAGAGCAATAGGAAGAAAGACTTAAAAGCTCTCTTCTTATTGTATCAAGCAGTGCATGAGAGTGTGTTTCCGAGGATAGCAGCAGCCAAGAGATCCAAAGAAGCATGGGAAACTCTCAAGACAACCTATCAAGGCATGGAAAAAGTGAAGACAACAAAACTTCAGTTGTTGAGGAGAGACTTTGAGACTCTCTGTATGAAAGAGTCAGATACTATTGACTCATTCTTCACTCATGTGATTGGAATGGTCACACAAATAAGATCTCATAGAGAGACTCTTGAAGACAAGAGGATTGTGGAAAAAATCTTGAGGAGTCTACCCTCAAGATTCCATGTGATTGTCACCACCATAGAGGAGACTAAGGATCTCACAAAATTTTCAGTGGATGAGCTACATGCATCACTGATGAATCATGAGCAGAGATTGGGTAGAAGTGAAAACTCATCTCTTGAGCATGTCTTTAAGATCCAAATGTCTTTCGGAAGAGGAAGAGGGCAAGGCAGAGGAAACAAGAGAGGAAGAGGCAGAAGCCAAAACAAAGGTGGAAGGAACAGTCCAGCAAATGCTCAAGGAAGGGGCAGCAATGCAAATCAACATCAAGGCCAAGGTAGCAGCCAGCAAAGTGGTCAGAAGAATGCACAAGGACAAAGTTATGATAAGTCCAGTGTCCAATGTCACTACTGTAAAAAATATGGTCATTATGCTAATGAAAGTAGAAAGAAGCAGCATGATATGGGAAATAGAACTAGTGCAAATTTCACTAGAGAAAATATCAGCCAAGATAATTTGTTTTTAGCTTGTCATATGGCTGAAGAAAAGAATGAAGACTTATGGTTTCTAGACTCCAATTGTAGTAACCATATGACAGGAAACATAGCAATGTTTTCTATGTTAGATGAGAGTGTGAAGTCACAAGTCACACTAGGAACTGATAGCAAAGTTTCTGTTATGGGAAAAGGAGATGTAAATGTCTTAACAAGGAAAGGTGAAAAGAAATCCATAGTAGATGTTTATTATGTTCCAGGAATGAAGTGTAACCTCTTAAGTATTGGATAGCTTGTTCAAAATGGGTACAATGTATTTTTTGAGGATGATGTTTGTACCATCATGGACAAACCACCCAGCAAACAATGTATTGTTGAAGTGAAGATGACAAGGAACAGGATGTTCCCTCTTAGAATGAGAGCAGATTTGAAGAATGGTGAAGAGATAGCAGCAGTGGCACAAGAGGCTATCCAAAGCGAACCAAAAGATAAAAATTGGTTGTGGCACTCGAGATTTGGACATCTCAACTTTGGAGGTCCTAACTTGTTGAATAGAAAATGAATGGTAAGAGGTTTACCATTGATAGAGAAACTGGACAACCTTTGTGAAGGTTGTATCTTGGGGAAACAACACGGAGAAAGTTTTCATTCCGGAAAAAGCATAAGGGCAAAGGCACCCTTAGAGATTGTCCACTCAGATTTGTGTGGATCGATGCAAACTTCATCTCTTGCTAGCAGCCACTACATGTTAACATTCATAGATGATTTTACAAGAAAATCTTGGGTTTACTTTTTGATAAACAAAAGTGAAGTGTTTGAAATATTTTGCAATTTCAAAGCACTTGTTGAGAACCAAAGTGGGCTGCACATCAAAGTCCTAAGGACTGATAGAGGAGGTGAGCATATCTCTAAATATTTTGCTACGTTTTTTTAGAGAAAATGGTATTCATAAGCAGTTTACAACTAGATATACTCCGCAGCAAAATGGAGTAGCCGAAAGGAAGAATAGAACCATAATGGACATGGTGAGGAGTATGTTAAATGCAAAGCATTTGCCTAATAATTATTGGGTTGAATCTGTACATTGTGCAGCATACATTTTGAATAGGTGCCCTACAAAAGTAGTGATGAACAAAGTTCCATAAGAGGCATGGAGTGGCACAATGCAAGGTGTCACACACATGAAGGTTTTTGGATGTGTGGCTTATGCACACATTCCGAATGAGCTAAGGAAGAAGTTGGACAACAAGGGGGAGAAATGTATTTTCATTGGATACAGTGAGGAATCCAAGGCTTACAGGTTGGACAACCCATCCTACAAGAATTTTATTGTGAGCAGAGATGTTCAATTTATTGAAGAGGAAGCTTGGGATGGAAGCATAGAGAAAACAATGAATGTTAAACATTGTTTATCTTAGGATGAAAATGATGATGAATTGGATGAAATACATCCCCAAACAGCAGCTCCAACACAAGGGCAGCAAAGCACACCCTTGAAAAGAAATGAAAGTGCTTCTCCAAGCACACCACAAGGAGGAAATTCAAGTGCTTCCTTAAGCACTTGTACACCTAATGAAAGAGGTAAGAAGTTCGGAAATTTGAATGAAATTTATGCATAAGAGGCAGCAAATGAAGGTATCAATTCTTTGTTTGCTTTATATTGTCATGTTGATGATCCTGTTCATTTCGAAGAAGCCATTAAGGATAAGAAATGGATAGAAGCTATGGATGAGGAGCTTAATGCCATAGAAAGAAATAATACTTTGGATTTAGTTGAACTCCCAAAAGTTAAAGAAGTCATTGGAGTTAAATGGGTCTACAAGACCAAGAGTAATGCTGAAGGAAAAATAGAGATACACAAGGCCAAACTTGTTGTCAAGGGATATAAGGAGAAGCATGGGATAGATTATGAGGAAACTTTCGCAACAGTTGCTAGAATGGAAACCTTGAGAGTAGTGTCGTCCATAGCAGCACAAAACAAGTGGAAATTTTACCAAATGGAAGTGAAGTCAACATTCCTAAATGGAGTGTTAATGGAAGAGGTTTACATTGAACAACCTCTCGGATATGAAAAGAAAGGCCAAAAGCAAAAAGTGTGCAAGTTGAAGAAATCTCTTTATGGGTTGAAGCAAGCGCCAAGAGCATGGTACAGTAGGATAGATTCCTATCTACTGGAAAATGGATTTGAAAAGTGTGAGGGAGAACCCACCTTCTACATCAAAGAAAAATATGGTAAAATTTTGATTGTAGTTTTATATGTTGATGATGTTATTTTCACAGGTAATGATGATTACCTTATTGAAAATTTTAAAACAGTCATGAAAGAAGAATTTGAAATGATTGACATGGGTTTGTTGAAATACTTCTTAGGAGTAGAAGTAGAATAAGATGAAAATGGGATTTTTATCTCACAGGAAAAATATGTAAATGAAGTGCTTGAAAGGTTTAATATGCAGGAGAGAAAAGCAACGATCACTCCCACAGTGATGGGATTAAAACTCAGCAGAGAGGACAGAAACAAGGATTTTGAGCCTAGCTTGTACAAGAGCATAGTTGAAAGCCTCATGTATTTGACTGCAACTAGGCTCGACATAATGCATGTTGTTAGTTTTATTTCCAGATTCATGGAAAAGCCAAAGGATGCACATTGGCAGGTAGCGAAGAGAATTCTGAGGTATGTTAAAGGAACCAAAAGGTATGGAAATTTATATACTGCTTCAGAATTTTCAGATTTAGTTGGATACATTGACAGTGATTGGGCTGGAAGTGTAGATGATCGGAAGAGCACTTCCGGTTATGTTTTTCACATGGGTTCAGGAGCCATTTCACGGGCTTCTAAAAAGCAACCCATTATAGAATTTTCTACAGCAGAGGCAGAATATGTGGCAGCTACGGCATCAATGTGTCAAGCAATTTCGATGAGGAGGATGTTGAGAAGTTTAGGCCAAGAGCAGATAAAAGGAACTGTGATTTTTTGTGACAATAGCTTAGCTATTGCATTATCGAAGAATTCTGTGTTTCATAAGAGAACGAAACAAATTGACACAAAATTTCATTACATCAGAGAATTGGTAAACAATGGAGAAATTGTTTTGGAACACTGCAGAACTCAGGAGCAGTTTTCAAACATTCTGACCAAGCCATTGGGATAGAAGAGTTTCGAATTTTTGAGAAAATTTCTGGGTATGACTGACAACCCAGCAGTTGAAAGTAAGGGGGAGTGTTGAAATGTTACTTTCAATACTGGCTGTGCAGAGCCGCTTTCTATTTTAATCTCTAGGTTCTTTGTACTCAAGCCACTTTCAAAAATGATGAAAGAATCGATTTTTGAAAAACACCTTACAGTCCTTTCGAAATCCTTTTGATAGAGCCTCTGTACATTGATGAAACAGAGCTCTCGTATTGTATTTTGAAACAGAGCATTTTGATTTTGTTTGTATGTGGGAGAGTTCATTTTGAAGACTGGTGGTCCCCACGACCACATCAGCAGTCAGCAGGTACAGTGGCCCCCAACGCCAAGTCAATTGTCCAGTCAGCAGATGCGTGGCAGCATTTCATTGGAGCAAATTTTTGTTTGGGTCGTTCGCATCACATAGAACTGGACCCGAAATAGTTAAAGGTGGATTGGATTGGGATTTTGGGTCACAAATCCCACCGTCGTCAGCAGGCCCAAACCGGACCCGATACAGTTTATAGGGCAGATTTTATAAGGATTTCGGGTCACAATTTGCGTGACGTCAACACCCAGAATTGTAACCCGAAATGGATTATGCAGTCGGTTTAAGTTTCGTTTGAGTTCCGGCGGATCAAAGTTTTGGTTTAACGGTTGTTTAATATGCGCATTATATTTTGGTGGGCCCATTGACATTCGTTTTAAAACTTATTTTAGTTTTAAATTTTTAATGTAGTGTTTTATATATAACACACAACAGTGTTATTTTTGTAACTGTGATAGAACATAATTTTTTGAGTGTGCACAGCAGTGCGTTTTATTTTTATAGAGACAGAGTGTAGTTTCTTTTATGCACAGTAGTGCGTTGGTTTTATAGTGTATGTGTTTTAGAATTAGACATAGAAGAATTTAATAGCACTGTGTTTTGCAGCAGTCTTGTTATTTTTTTGAAATCCCTCTTAGTGAGGAAGCTTTGTAATAGTTTTTTTTAAAAGTTAATGAAATAGTTTTCAAGTGGAAACTCTGTCTCCTGTGTCAAGAATTTTTTTTAATTTCTCTGTGTTAGAAGAGGAGAGTATTACTCTCTCCATTGTTGTTCTGGAATTTTCAAATATTCCAACATGTTATCAGATCTAGTCCAGGCTCTTTGAAGATCAAAGAAGCTGAAGGAAGGAGTTCTTTGTTGCAGCAGCTTCTCCAGTAGTGTGAAGACTCAGCCAAAAAGAATTCAAGGTATTTCTCTATACAGTTTATTTTGATACTGTTTCAGAACAGTCAACTATTTTAAATACACAGTCAAGTGTTTTTGAATCATAGTTAAGAGTGCAAAATGGCTGGAGGCAGCACTAGCATGGGTATTGGAAATATCCACCTCCCACAATTTAATAGGAAAAATTATGACTACTAGTCAATAACTATGAGAGCTTTATTTGCTTCCCAAGACTTATGGGAATTTGTTGAGGATGGCTTTGAAGAACCAACAGATGAAGAAGAGTTTGATGATTTAACTCAGGTAGAGAAAGAGTTGCTGAAGAGTAATAAGAAGAAAGACTCCAAAGCTATGTTCTTATTATATCAAGCAGTGCATGAGAGTGTGTTTCCGAGGATAGCAGCAGCCAAAAGATCCAAAGAAGCATGGGAAACTCTCAAGACAGCCTATCAAGGCATGGAAAAAGTGAAGACAACAAAACTTCAGTTGCTGAGGAGAGACTTTGAGACTCTCTGTATGAAAGAGTCAGATACTATTGACTCATTCTTCACTCATATGATTGGAATGGTCACACAAATAATATTTCATGGAGAGACTCTTGAAGACAAGAGGATTGTGGAAAAACTCTTGAGGAGTCTACCCTCAAGATTCCATGTGATTGTCACCACCATAGAGGAGACTAAGGATATCACAAATTTTTCAGTGGATGAGCTACATGCATCACTGATGACTCATGAGTAGAGATTGGGTAGAAGTGAAAACTCATATCTTAAGCATGCCTTTAAGACCCAAATGTATTTCGGAAAAGGAAGAGGGCAAGGCAGAGGAAACAAGAGAGGAAGAGGCAGAAGCCAAAACAGCGGTGGAAGGAACAGTCTAGCAAATGCTCAAGGAAGGGGCAACAATCCAAATCAGCATCAAGGCCAAGGCAGCGGCCAAAAAAGTGGTCAACAGAATGCACAAGGACAAAGGTATGATAGGTACAGTGTCCAATGTCACTATTGTAAAAAATATGGTCATTATGCTAATGAATGTGGAAAGAAGCAGCATGATATGGGAAATAGAACTAGTGAAAATTTCACTAGAGAAAATATCAACCAAGATAATTTGTTTTTAGCTTGTAATATGGTTGAAGAGAAGAATGAAGAATTATGGTTTCTAGACTCCAGTTGTAGTAACCATATGATAGGAAAAATAACAATGTTTTCTATGTTAGATGAGAGTGTGAAGTCACAAGTCACACTAGGAACTGATAACAAAGTTTCTATTATGGGAAAAGGAGATGTAAATGTCTTAACAAGGAAAGGTGAAAAGAAATCCATAGCAGATGTTTATTATGTTCCAGTAATGAAGTGTAACCTCTTAATTATTGGATAGCTTGTTCAAAAGGGGTACAATGTATTTTTTGAGGATGATGTTTGTACCATCATGGACAAACCACCCAGCAAACAATGTATTGTTGAAGTGAAGATGACAAGGAACAAGATGTTCCCTCTTAGAATGAGAGCAGACTTGAAGAATGGTGAAGAGAAAGCAGTAGTGGCACAATAGGCTATCCAAAGCGAACCAAAAGATAAAAATTGGTTGTGGCACTCGAGATTTGGACATCTCAACTTTGGAGGTCTTAACTTGTTGAATAGAAAAGGAATGGTAAGAGGTTTACCATTGATAGAGAAAATGGACAGCCTTTCTAAAGGTTGTATCTTGGGGAAACAACACAGAGAAATTTTTCATTCCGGGAAAAGCATAAGGGCAGATGCACCCTTAGAGATTGTCCACTTAGATTTGTGTGGACCGATGCAAACTCCATCACTTTCTAGCAACCACTACATGCTAACATTCATAGATGATTTTACAAGAAAAACTTGGGTTTACTTTTTGAAAAAAAAAAGTGAAGTGTTTGAAAGATTTTGCAATTTCAAAGCACTTGTTGAGAACCAAAGTGGGCTACACATCAAATTCCTAAGGACTGATAGAGGAGGTGAGTATATCTCTAAATATTTCCTACGTTTTTGTAGAGAAAATGGTATTCATAAGCAGTTTACAACTAGATATACTCCGCAGCAAAATGGAGTAGTCGAAAGGAAGAATAGAACCATAATGGACATGGTGAGGAGTATGTTAAAGGCAAAGCATTTGCCTAATGATTATTGGGCTGAAGCTGTACATTGTGCAGCATACATTTTGAATAGGTGCCTTACACAAACAGTGATGAACAAGGTGCCGGAAGAGGCATGGAGTGGCACAAAGCAAGGTGTCACACACATGAAGGTTTTTGAATGTGTGGCTTATGCACACATTCTGGATCAGCTAAGGAAGAAGTTGGACAGCAAGGGGGAGAAATGTATTTTCATTGGATACAGTGAGGAATCCAAGGCTTACAGGTTGTAAAACCCATCCTACAAGAAGTTTATTGTGAGCAGAGATGTTCAATTTATTGAAGAGGAAGCTTGGGATGGAAGCATAGAGAAAACAGTGAATGTTAAACACTGTTTATCTCAGGATGAAAATGATGATGAATTGGTTGAAATACATCCCCAAACAGCAGCTCCAACACAAGGGCAGCAAAGCACACCCTTGAGGAGAAATGAAAGTGCTTCTCCAAGCACACCACAAGGAGGAAATTCAAGTGCTTCCTCAAGCACTTGTACACCTAATGAAAGAGGTAAGAAGCTCAGAAATTTGAATGACATTTATGCACAAGAGGCAGAAAATGAAGGTATCAATTCTTTGTTTGCTTTATATTGTCATGTTTATGATCCTGTTCATTTCGAAGAAGCCATTAAGGATAATAAATGGATAGAAGCTATGGACGAGGAGCTTAATGCCATAGAAAGAAACAAGACTTGAGATTTAGTTGAACTCCCAAAAGGTAAAGAAGTCATTGGAGTTAAATGGGTCTACAAGACCAAGAGTAATGCTGAAGGCAAAATAGAGAGACACAAGGCCAGACTTTTTGTCGAGGGATATAAGTAGAAGCATGGGATAGATTATGAGGAAACTTTCGCACCGGTTGCTAGAATGGAAACTGTGAGAGCAGTGTTGTCCATATCAGCACAAAAAAAGTGGAAAGTTTACCAAATGGACGTGAAGTCAGCATTCCTAAATGGAGTGTTAATGGAAGAGGTTTACATTGAATAACCTCTCGGATATGAAAAGAAAGGCCAAGAGCAAAAAGTATGCAAGTTGAAGAAAGCTCTTTATGGGCTGAAGCAAGCGCCAAGAGTGTGGTACAGTAGGATAGATTCCTATCTACTAGAAAATGGATTTGAAAAGTGTGAGGGAGAACCCACCCTCTACATCAAAGAAAAATATCGTAAAATGTTGATTGTAGTTTTATATGTCGATGATGTTATTTTCATAGGTAATGATGATTACCTTATTGAAAATTTTAAAACAGTCATGAAAGAAGAATTTGAAATGACTGACATGGGTTTGTTGAAATACTTCTTAGGAATAGAAGTAGAACAAGATGAAAATGGGATTTTTATCTCACAGGACAAATATGTAAATGAAGTGCTTGAAAGGTTTAATATGCAGGAGAGCAAAGAAGTGATCACTCCCACAGTGATGGGATTAAAACTCAACAGAGAGGACAACAGCAAGGATTTTGATCCTAGCTTGTACAAGAGCATAGTTGGTAGCCTCATGTATTTGACTGCAACTAGGCTCGACATAATGCATGCTGTTAGTTTGATTTCCAGATTCATGGAAAAGCCAAAGGATGCACATTGGCAGGCAGTGAAGAGAATTCTGAGGTATGTTAAAGGAACCAAAAGGTATGGAAATTTATATACTGCTTCAGAAATTTTAGATTTAGTTGGATACATTGACAATGATTGGGCTGGAAGTGTAGATGATCAGAAGAGCACTTCCGGTTATGTTTTTCACATGGTTTTAGGAGCCATTTCATGAGCTTCTAAAAAGCAGCCCATTTTAGCATTGTCTACAGCAGAGGCAGAATATGTGGCAGCTACGACAACAGGGTGTCAAGCAATTTGGATGAGGAGGATGTTGAGAAGTTTAGGCCAAGAGCAGACAAAAGGAACTGTGATTTTTTGTGACAATAGCTCAGCTATTGCATTATCGAAGAATTCTATGTTTCATAAGAGAACGAAACGCATTGACACAAAATTTCATTACATCAGAGAATTGGTAAACAATGGAGAAATTGTTTTGGAACATTGCAGAACTCAGGAGAAGTTTGCAGACATTCTGACCAAGCCATTGGGACAGAAGAGTTTCAAATTTTTGAGAAAATGTCTGGGTATGAATGATAACCCAGCATTTGAAAGTAAGGGGGAGTGTTGAAATGTTACTTTCAATACTGGCTGTGTACAGCCGCTTTCTATTTTAATCTCTAGGTTCTTTGTACTCAAGCCACTTTCTAAAATGATGAAAGAATCGATTTTTGAAAAACACCTTACAGTCCTTTCGAAATACTTTTGACAGAGCCTCTGTACATTGATGAAATAGAGCTCTCGTCTTGTATTTTGAAACAAAGTGTTTTGATTTTGTTTGTACACGAGAGAGTTCGTTTTGAAGACCGGTGGTCCCCACGACCACGTCAAGAGTCAGCAGGTACAGTGGCCCCCAACGACAAGTCAATTGTCTAGTCAGCAGACGCATGGCAGCATTTCATTGGAGCAGATTTTTGTTTGGGTTGTTCGAATCGCATAGAACCGGACCCGAAATAGTTAAAAGCGGATTGGATTGGGATTTCGGGTCACAAATCCCACCGACGTCATTAGGCCCAAACCAGACCCGATACGGTTTATAGGGCGGATTTTCTAAGGATTTTGGGTCACAATTTGGGTGACGTCAGTGCCTAGAATTGTAACCCGAAATGGATTATGCAGTCGGTTTAAGTTTCGTTTGAGTTCCGACGGATCAAATTTTTGGTCTAATGGTTGTTTAATATGCGCATTATATTTTGGTGGGCCCGTTGAAATTCGTTTTAAAACAGATTTTAGTTTTAAATTTTTAATGTAGTGTTTTATATATAACACACAACAGTGTTATTTTTGTAACTGTGAAAGAACGTAAGTTTTTGAGTGTGCACTGCAGTGCATTTTATTTTTACACAACAGTGCGTTGGTTTTATAGTGTATGTGTTTTAGAATGAGACATAGAAGAATTTAATAGCACTGCATTTTGCAGCAGTCTTGTCATTTTTTTGAAATCCCTCTCAATGAGGAAGCTTTGTAATAGTTTTTTTTTAAATTTAATGAAATAGTTTTCAAGTGGAAACTTTGTCTCCTGTGTCAAGATTTTTTTTTAATTTCTCTGTGTTAGAAGAGGAGAGTATTACTCTCTCCATTGTTGTTTTGGAATTTTCAAATATTCCAACATTTCAAACGTTTCCTCCTCCCCGGATGAACTCCTCTATGCTTCCCTTCTCCCTCCCCATTCAAAAGATTCACTTAATATGAACTCAAAACTTAATCACAACTCCATATTTGAGTTCACTCTGTAATCTTTAAACCAATTTTCTTCAGTGCTCGAACCTCGCTTAATATTTAGTCCATAATTAAGAGGAAAAGCTCAAAGCTGAAGCTTATACTTTCCATTGAACTCCATTATTTAGCGGAAACCTAAATAAACTTGACAATATTGAGCATTATTTTATCATGTGATGAAATTTCAAGCTCTAATTAGCAGAATGATTCCTGCCTACCTCACCTTCCAGCCATATATGCATGGTTATTGTTCGGCAAAGGCTCGAATTTGGAAGAATTTACCTCGTTTTTATCATAAACAATCTAAAAGTTGCTCAAGTTAGCTCTTTTTTTCACCCACGGTAACTCAAACAATAACAACCTACTCAAATTAACTCTTCTGCAGAAAAAAATGCCAAAACACACCGCATACTGCAACTCCTCAAATTCTCAAAACCTAAGTAAACCTCAATGTTTCCAACGGAATTAAGGCGATTCAATTCTCCCTTTTTTCTCGAATTCAATCTCAACTCTTGTCCTCCCTCATATTCACACCATTAAGACAGAAACAAAAGATTGCAATTGAGGCTGAGAACTTCAAAATATTTATAAAGCGTTTCCCCTTTGTAAAATCCACTGTCATAATAAATAATAAATATGAACCAGATTTTTAAATAAAAAGATATAGAAATCTTGTAATGCTTTTGAGTTTTAAATAAAACTAAAAATAAAATAAAATAAAAAATTATAAAATTACTATTTAAATTAGTGTAGACATATTTTAACGGAGATTGATATTTCTTGGTACTTGAAGGATCTACAATTAAAATGGATTTAGGCTAGTCTATAAATACACGTTGTTACAATACCATTAACCAATATCATGGCTTACCAATACCATATGTCCAAAATATCATAGATCATTTCACATAACATTTTTTAATTAATTAATTAAATTTAAAACGATATCAACCTCTTAATTTATAACTATTACTAAAAATATTCTGTGGAAATTAAATTCTTACCATTCCTCTAATAATTATTGATAATTAAATTAAAAGTTTTAAAATCATATTTTAAAATAAATGCACCTATTGATATAAGAAGTTACAAAATTATAAAATGTAAATTGATTGATATGTATGTAATTTAGATTTTATCCCCCAAAAAATTCCTATAAACTAATAAACAAATCAAAATTTTCATTTAAAATAAAATTTTTATATAATATTAAATGTAACACCCTTATCCCACATCTACCATAGTAACTGGCCAATGAGGGTAAACATGTGATGAAGGGTTACTATGATCTGATTCGACCTCCTAGGTGACCTTAAGGAAGTGGAATCAATGAAAACACATCAAATAGACCTTCCACATTAACAATAGAACTCCCAAGAGCCAACCTAACCACTCAGGTATCCAGCCCCTGGGTCCCACTGAGTTTTTAGACCGTTAAACTCTTGGACGCTCCCACAGTATATGCATGGGTGCGCCTAGGAGGTCATGGAAGTTCCCACAACATAGGCATGCATGCGTCCAGAGACTTTTTTCCGACAGACCTGTGTTAGCATCCCTGGGATTTGAGCCACTTTTTCAGGCCTAAAGCCCAGGTCACTACCCAAAACTCAATGGAAAGCTCACAAATGAAATATAACATTGAAATAATGGTGCAAAAGAAAACACTAGAACAAGGACTTGACTGGACCCTTACTGTCCATGACAGGAATTTCGTCAAACATGTCACAAATATGTAATCTACAAGGTTAAATAATAGATCTGAGCATAGGGGTCTCATACTTACCTGATAATTGTTTAGAAGCATTGTTGTCTCATCACATTAACTTCATTACCAACTATTTGAGCATAGATACATTGTTTATTCTGTACCAATCAAAACATGGTGAGAGCCATAAATTATCACCATCATAAAACTTGGTTGTAAGAAAAATGCAATGAAGTATGGGACTTTCACGTTCCACCCGACCATAGAAATGGTTGAGCCAAATATCTCTTTAGCCAGTCACCCCCATGTCATATTCCAAGCATGAATGTGGGATATCATAAACCAAATCCATCAAAACCAAACCAGGTCTTCCAGAGGCCAAACCACCTCAACCCTTAACCAATGATTCCACCTCACGGTCGAACATCACAACCATCGCTAGATTGGTCTCCACCCAATCTGTCCAGGGCTCCAAAGCGTTTACTCCAACTAAGGCTCCATGACTAGTAATGCATCCCAAGTTGTTATAGGGCTCCAAAATGTTTTCCCAACCAAGGCTCCAGGTCTAGTACTTCAGCCCACCTAGGGCTCCAGAGCGTTTTTCCAGCCAAGGCTCTAGGACTAGTAACTCAACCCACAGTTGCAGTCGGGCTCCAAAGAGTTTGTCCAACTAGGGCTCCAGGAACTAATAACTCAACCCATAGTTAAAAGAACACGAGAACCAACCATTAAAAAAAAAAAATGAAAGTGAACCCACAACACCATGGCTATCCATGAAATGGAAAGGCTAGGAAAATCCACTGTCAATCTAGGCAATCCTCCATGCCAATGACAGATCATAACCAAGAACCACATGCATACACCATGCATGCCAAAACTAGTGAGGAAAACATACATGCAACTCAGTACCTACAATCAAAACATATTGTAGTTGTTGATCCTGATGTCCTCTTGTGATTTCCTTCTCTTCCTTTGCCTTCTTGCTCCAAATCTCCAAGTATGCCACATTCTCCAAGTTTTATCCAAGAAATTATCCAAGAGTATGAGAGAGAGAGAATAATGAGAGCTCCAAAAATGCACTGAACAAAAGCTATGAACTGACCCTCAGAGACCTTTTTATTAATGAGGACTCTATTTTATTCATTTTCTTCAGAACATGCAACCTATGACCTTTCACGTTCCTTTTCTCCTAATTTCCATTACTTTCATAAATAAATGTCGATAAATGCCACTTTGCCTTTCCAAAGCGTTATTCATTGCCTTTGTCAATTTCCATAGCCGTAATATACCATATGAACACCCGCACTAGGATGTTTTGTCCAATATTCAACTTGGAATATGTGTCCTGTGACCTTGGTTATTATTTTGTCTTTATTAACATTCATTACATGGAATTTTAACTAGGGTTGTTACAAAATCCTCCCCCTTGGGGGAACAACTTCCTCGGTGTTCAACAACACCTACAACCAACAAGACTGTTGCTACAAAACATACTGCCGATGGAAATTTATAACATAATTTGTTGTAGTATTTACAATGATCAACCTGCTGAGAAGCAAACCAATATGAAAACATAACATCGTAATGACATGGCACCCATAGCGCTTATTGTAGCTTTATAACATAGCTCATGGTGGTATTCACATCCATACACATATGTACATATACCAAAACATCATACCAACATATACCAAAACATTTGATCCACTAGTGAATAAGGATGGATACATATCCGACATCTAATCTGCCATCTCCCCTATAGCTTCATCGAGCCCAAAGTGCTTCCATTTCACTTTAACATGCTTGATTGCTCGATTCTGGAGCATGAGCATCTTTCTCTGTAAAATGCATTGAGGTTCTGACTGGAACTCTCGTTCTGGTTCTATTGTTGGAAATATTGTCATTGATGGCAAAGGATCAGAAAGGAGTTACACCAGAATTATCATTAATGGCAAAGGAGCAGAGAAGCAATAGTTATACAGCAAAGGTGTAGATCAGGAAATGTGCAGCAATGTGCAGCAGAGAGGCAAAGGAGTAGAAATAGAAGTATAACCTAAAGCAGAGAGAACTAGCAAACAGGAAGAGGAGCAACAATGAGAAGCTTATTCGTGATTATTTAAGGCAAAGAAGCAACAAAAGAACAAAGGCAGACAAGACAGTTAAGGCAATGGAAGGAAATGAAAGGCACCAAAGGCAACAGAGATACAACAAAGACAGAGAAGCAACAAAAGAAGAGATACAAAAAAGACATAGAAGCAGCAAAAGCAGAGAGGCAACGAATGTAGAGAGGCAGCGAATGCAGCAGAGATACAAAAAAGACAGAGAAGCAGCAAAAGAAGAGAGGTAGCGAATGCAACAGAGGCAGTGAATGCAGTGATTACCGCAGAGGAAAAAAACGCAGTAGAGGAGCATTCGAGACAGCGGAGGCAATGAATGGAGAAGAGACAGATGAAGGCATTCAGATTTTCCAGACACAATGAGGACCAGAGATCTTACACAAAGATGATCAAGCCAAGATAGAGATGCGAGAGCTGAGAGAAAGAGAGGGCTTTAATCAGTAGATGTTGAGTGTGATAAATCGAGATGACATGCATTAACAAAGACAAGCACAGGAGGAACAATGTGCAAAAACCGGAGTTACAGAGCGAGATAGTTTAAAGAAACGAAAAATCGACTAAGGCAGATAATTATTTGAAGAATTCCAAGGGAGGCGAACGGACGGTCAAGATTAGATCGCATAAGTGAAGGCGAGAGATGGATGGCAGAGATCGCATTAGGAGTGATTTCGCAAATCGCAACATTTAATATTTTAGCATTAAGGCATCGCATGGTAAGTTAAATGATTTTTGATGTGAAATGGAGAAGACATGTGTTGGCATGGCACAACATCATAGATCGCAAGAAATAGAGTATAGCCACAAAGTAAATGTTATAAAGTGCGAAGTGCGATCAGATGAGGACCGTTACATCTGGAAGTATATCAATGGAGGAGGAAAAATCGTGAGACCGCACATCACAGCACTTAAGGGAGAGCAGGAAGGCGACCGCAAGTTAAGTTAATTATTTTGTGATGCGAAATGGAGGGACACATGTAGACCTTGCGCAACATCGCATCCCACAAGAAATAGGGTTTAACTTCAAATACATTGCAAGGTATGTTGTTTTGGTTGCGATGTGGTAAGGATCAAGCGATGCAATGCGATGAAGGGAGTCCACGTGGCATCATTGCGCTCGAGCGCAGATCATAGATCACATGGTTTAAGATTTATCGCTAATGGTAGAGTGGGAAACCTGCGAGCATGAATTTGCAATGAGATATGATTGGTCAAGCACTGTGGGACCCAATAACCCTTGTTCTGTGTATGTTATATGCACCATATTATAAAGTTTACGTTGTTGATTACTAATCGTATGTATGTTTTATATATATATGTGTGTGTGTGTGTGTGTGTGTGTGTGTGTGTATGTGTGTGTGTTATTAATCGATAAACATGTGTATGTTGATTGAAGCTCGGATTTGTAATCCACCGCATGCATAAGGGGAGTTATATGTGGGCCATATCCCACAGGTCACAAAGAAATGATCTGAACGCAAATCAAAGGACCAGGAGCTCAGGCAGAATAGTGTTACGACAATAAATCTAATGAAGGGGCTGAACACGGAATAAGAGTTGGGCTAAAAGGGGCAATTATGCAGCAAAGGTGGAATATAATGGCAGAAGCAGAAAAGACACAAAGACAACAAGCAGAAGAGGACAAATGCACAAAAAAGTAAAGAAACTAATGGGCTGAGTAAATAATTGATTGTAATTGAAAATGTATTATTTACTTTTATATTGTTTGTGATGCAAAGGTAAGTCTCCGTAGGCAAAAAAAAACTCCAATTTGATACTGCAATGATTGTATATATTGTTGTAACATTTGGAATATGCTGAGTGAGGAAATGAGTGGGTGAAAGGCAAGAGTCGTGCCTGTTCACTTCATATTACCTATAGAATGCAAACAACCATGAAGTTATCTGTATAAAACAAGTAATATCCATGTGCAGAAGGTTACAAAAACACACACACACACACACAGAGAGAGAGAGAGAGAGAGAGAGAGAGAGAGAGAGAGAGAGAGAGATAAAGTGCAACAGAATTGAAGAGAGTTGAATATTGTTAGAAAGCTAGAGAATGGAAGAGAGAAGAAGAATGTAAGAAATTTGCAGAAGGTTGGAGAGTGAAATAATCAAAGAGGATTGAAAGAGATGTTGTGCATGTCAAGAGCTGATATGAAGCAGAAATGAAGGCTGAAAAGGCAGCAGTGAAGAAGGAGTAAAACAGAGTTGATATCCAGGTAAATTATCATATGATTTTATTGTAGTGTGAGGGAGTTGGTGCTTCCATATCAAGTTGTAGCTTGATAGATGTCCAGTTGTAGTTGGTTAAGGTAGGATCCTCCTGTGGGTTATAGCCTGTAGAAAATTACATGGGAGTTGGTGCTTCCATTTCAAGTTGTAGCTTGATAGATGTCCAGTTGGAGCTAGTTGAGGTAGGAGCCTCCTATGGATTGTAGCCTGCAGAATAATACATGGGAGTTGGTGCTTCCTTTTCAAGTTGTAGCTCGATAGATGTCCAGTTGGAGCTGGTTGAGGTAGGAGCCTCTTGTGGGTTGTAGCCTACAGAAAATAGATGGGAGTTGGAGCTTCCTTGCAAGTTGTATGTTGAAGAATTTGAGGTAGTAGCCTCCTGTAGGTTGGAGCCTACAAAAAATCAGTGGTGAGAGGGAGTTGGAGCTTTCCTTTGCATCACAACAATAATAAGATGTGGTTTTCTTCCTTATGGGTTTCCACTTATATATGTTGTCTGTGTGCTTGATGATTATGTGTTGATGTGATGTTTTAATCTTCTTAATTACTTTCTCTACACACATTAATTTTGTTGATTCATTATGTATTAAGTTTCTTATGAACTGAAGATGTAATTGACTTGAATGAAAAGAGTTTTAAGTGTCCATCAATGTACTAAATCGATTCACCTCCCCCCCCCCCCGCCCCCCCACTCCTAGTTTAGCTAAGAGTTCATCAATTGGTATCAAAGCCAGTTCCTTATTTATTAGTTTAACAACTCAAAGGAGATTCTAGGTCCCCAAGATGGCTAGCCTAGAAGGATGCTCAACAAATAAAGCCCCATTTTTTACTGGCACAAACTATGCTTTCTAGAAAATAAGAATGGGGACATATATAATGTCTCTAGGAACAGAAGTTTGGGTTGATGTGGAAGAAGGATATGCTCCAAAGGATACTTACACAGGAAAATATGCCAAACAAAATTTCATAGCCAATGCAAAAGCCATGAATTCACTTTTGAGCGGTCTGTGTGAGTCTGAATTTATAAAGGTAATGCACAGTGTGACTGCCAAAGAAATCTGGGATACATTAGAAAGTATCCATGAGGGATATAAAAAGGTGAAGATGGCCAAGCTGAAAACCTATAGAGCTCAGTTTGAAAATGTAAAAATGAATGAAGATGAAGATATATGCAGTTTCTTCTTAAAGGTTGCGGAAATTGTGAATAACATGAAAGCTATAGGAGAACCCATTAAGGAATGTGTAATTGTGCAAAATATATTGAGATCTATACCATCCAGGTTTAACCCTAACGTTTCAGCCATAGAAGAAACAACAAATTGGGAAACATTGACCATGAACCAATTGCTTGAAAACTTAACAGCTTATGAGATGAGACTTCCATAAGGAAAGTTAAATGTGAGGGAGGAAGCCTTTAAGGTAGACAAGTGCATGAAATATAAGGAAGATACATGTTCATGCTCAGATGAAGAAGAGGCCAAATTTGTCAGAAGATTGGATAAAGGCATAGGTAAATACAAAGGTAAACTTCCATTTAAGTGCTTTAATTGTGGAAGAGTGGGGCACTATGCATCTAAATTTCCTAATAAGAAAACAGAGAACCAGACACAAGAGACAGAGAAAAATAAAATAAATAAATGGCATAAAGGGAAGAGAGTTAATAGAAAATAATTTTATGCTCAGCAAGATAGCAGTGCATTTGAAAGCTCAGATGAATACTCAAATGAAGAAGGAACCTCTGGATTTGTGTTGATGGCCAAGGAAGAGCCTGAAGGATTCCTTCTAGAAGATGAGGAAGAAGGTGAGGTAGATCTTGAGGGGGAGATAAGGAGTGCCCTAGAGGAAATAAACAGACTTAGACTCAAGTGCAGAAAACAAAAAGGCATTCTCCTGAAATATGTAAAGGAAGAACCTGAATCGGAAAACCTCATTTAGTTGAAAGTAGAACTTGAAGAAGCTAGGAACGTGGAAGACACTCTGCTTAAGAAAATTAAAGATAAACATCAGGAGCAAGAGAAATTGGAAGAAGAAGTAGTATGCCTAAGAAAGAAACTAGAAAATGCTCAAAGGGAGTTATCTATGAACACTCCACAAATGAAAAGCTCTGAATAGTTGCAAAAAATACTAAATGCTCAAATATGTCCTCTCATAAAGACTGGGTTAGGCTATGAAGGAGAAACAAGTAAGTCCAAAGTAGAATATAACAGGAATACCACTTTTGTAAGAGCTATATAGGATAATGAAGAAGCTCAAAAGATTCCCACAGTAGAAGCCAACAAGGACATGATTGTAAAGAAACTAAAAAAAACAAGCAGCAACATGAAAGGACAAAGAATGAGAGGAAGAAACAATCAGCTGCAAAAGGCCCATACACTCCTGAATATGAATTGAATAAATTCAGAAGTTTTCAAAGGAGGTTCTTTCCTCCCATGAGAAGTATCACTTGTTTTTCCTGCCACAAACTTGGACATATTGCAGCATATTGTAAGACAAAGCAAATCCAGTCCAACCAGCAAAGGATGCAGAAAATGAAAAGACTACCTCAAGCAAACAAATGAAGAGGACAACCTTTCACCAGGTACACTAATCGATTCCATGGCTACTGTTTTTCATGCAATGAATTTGGACATAAATCTGTTGAATGTAAATTGTGTTCAAAAAGGCGAACGAAATGCCATACATCAGCTCAACCTTTCTTAGGTAAAATAAGATGTTATTCATGCCACAATCTTGGTCACAAAGAAAAAGACTGTAAGCTACCATAAACATTAAATAACTCTATACATATGATGGAATCCAATCAAAGCAGACAAAACTGTGAATCAAAAAAAAGTGCAGACATTATGAAGAACCCCAATAAAGTATGGAAGGAAAAGAGAAAGGGGGAGCCTATTACTTCAATAACATAATGAATCCATCATAGTATCATGGGGAGTTGCTCTAGGAAGCAACAAAAATATCCAGCCAACAATAAATAAGAAGCAACATCTCGGGGGGAGAGCAGTTCATAATTAGTCCCCAAAAAAGTAGTCTAAGAAGAGCTCCATGGAATAAGAACAACTAAAATAACAACTAAAAGTTTAGAAAGGGAAAGGACAATTCCTCTAACAAAGAACTATAGAGGAAGAGAAGGAAGGAAGGAGAGAAGGCAGCAAGCAGCCATGGTGGTAGAGGGAACATCAACCATGAACATGTAAGCTAAGAAGTTAATAACACACTAAGTGATGAATGATTAAAATCACAAAAATTATGCTTTGAGCTATAGAACTGGAAAGATCCATAAAGGATGATCACACTGTGCATCACACTACAAGAGTTAGCAATGAAACAAATTTAAGAAGGATGAGTAAGAGAAATGTTTATCATGATTATATCATTCCATATTTCATCTATAGAAGGTCCCCTTGGAGGAAAGTTGTTAAATGAGTGATAAAAATATGAGTGGTTTGCCCTTGTAGATTCCAAGTAAAGAAATTGAAGATGTCTTCTTGAAGATCATTATGTTAGAATAGTTGAATTGTATATAGAGCAACAATGATTCTGAAGCAGTCCTAGAAAGGAATATGCATTGACATTCTTTTAAACCAGAATGACATAATAAGCAAAAGGTTAATGATGCCAAGATCAGATTCAGTATATTGATGGTTTCTGTTAAGAATAGTGGAGAGCTTAATAGTAGAAACTATGAAGGTTGTCTTAACTATGGGTGCATGTGCGAGCTGAAGTGAAATTACTGCATAATTTATCAAATTAGTATCAATTGGTATTTGGATCAAGTAGCCTGCCTATCAGCAGAATACCAAGTGTTATCAGTGAAGTAGTGGTATAGTATAGGTCCTCGGGATCAGAGTATTATGGTAGAAGTACATCAAGGTAGTATACCCAGCGTTGTTTGCATTATTAAAGCATAAAAAGGTCAATGAAAGTGAAAAAGGATCATTATCTTGTTTACACTTGAAGTAGTATATTGAGCATTGAAGCAACATCTATTTCTAGATATAACTGAATGCCTTCCTCAAGTCAGTATAGATATATCTTCAAGGAATATTTCTTAACATCATTCTAAAAATGTGTGAAGTCTGTTTGCTGAGATTTCAATTAAACAACTTGAAGATGTTTTTTCTGAAGATCATCATTATAGAACAGTTAAAGTATCTGAAGTATGAAGGACTAGTTGTGTTAATCTTACATTTGAAGCTCAAGAGTTTTTTATTGATTCATATAAAGAATACTTTAGCAGAAAGGATTTGTGGTATTTCACCATTAAAGAGAGGTTGATCATTGACATACATACCCCCTTATGTCATAAATAAAATTTCATAGTTGATAACTAAGGCTGACCAATACATTGAATGTATCTAGCCTCAAGGGTTTGTTTTGAAAGTACATTGTACAAGCAGTAATAGTACAAAGTATCTTATATTGAAAGATATTGTCTAATCTCACAATAAGTTGTAAGCTCTAGTTTGATTCATTTTTCACACCAGTAACAAGGACCTTTCAGCTGTTAAGTGTAATATCCCTGTCAGTAGCCTAGCTGATATCACCACCAACAGGCAATAAAGGTGAACCACAACTATAAAAGATATATTGGCATCTTCATATTTGAATAGGTGTGTACTACAGATTTGTATCTCAGATGAAGATCATAATGTGGACTGAAGTATATTTGGAGCAGACTTTATATTGTGTATGGATCATTCTCGATATTTTAGTATTGTTCCAATGATGTATCTATGATCATATAAGTCTAATTATATAATTTTGTTCTATGAAGTGTCCTTGTCATCACATTTAGCTGTAAACAAGTGCAAGGAGTATGTGCTTTGGGATGGTATCAGCTTACTATGTATATACAAGTTCAATGATTCTCAAAAGTGTTCTCCCAACAACTCTTGTACACCAATCTAGAGAAGCAAGGTATAAATTCAAAAGAAGAAGGTCTAAACACAACTCGGAGAGAGGAAATGAAAAGATAGAATCTACACTGGGAGATGTGAAACCCTTTGCCATTGATGTCAAAGGGGGAGGAAAAGTAACCAGAAGAAGAAAAAAAGAAAGCAGAGGAATAAACACGCTTCTTAGAATGAAAGGGGGAGGAAGTCCTGGAGGAAGTATTGGAGTATTTATGGATGTGTTTCCATCACTGCCAAAGGGGGAGACTCTTGGAAATATTGTCATTGATGGCAAAGGATCATAAAGGAGTTATACCAGAATGATCATTGATGGAAAATGAGCAGAGAATAAGTGGTTATAAGGCAAACGAGCAGATCAGACAATGTGTAGCAATGTGCAGCAGAGAGGCAAAGGAGAAGCAATAGAAGTATAACCTAAAGCAGAGAGAAGTGGAAAAGATGAAAAGGAGAAGCATGGAGAAGCTTTAGCGTGATTATTTAAGGCAAAGAAGTAGCAAAAGAACAAAGGTATTCAAGGAAGTTAAGGCAGCGAAAGGAAACGAAAGGCACCAAAGGTAGCAGAGATACAACAAAGACAGAGAAGCAACAAAATAAGAGAGGCAGTGAATGTAGAGAGGCAACGAATGCAACAGAGATAAAACAAAGATAGAGAAGCAGCAAAAGCAGAGAGAGCGAATGTAGAGAGGCAGCGAATGTAGCAAAGGCACCGAATGCAGCTAAGAAGGTAGCAAAGGAAACAAGGCAGCAAAAGCAGCAAAGAAGCAGAAATAGCATAGATGCAATGATTATTGCAGAGGCAGCAAACACAACAGAGAAGCAACCAAGACAGCTGAGGCAATGAATGGTGCAAAGAAAACAAAGAGGCAGAGACAGATGAAGGTGTTCGAATTTTCCAGACACAGTGAGGACCAAAGATCTTACAGAAAGATGATTAAGCCAAGAGAGAGAGGAGAGAGCCAAGAGAAAGAGAGGGCTTTAATCAGTAGATGTCAAGTGTGATAACTTGGGATGACATTCATTAACAAAGACAAGCACAGGAGGAACAACGTGCAGAAATCGGAGTTATAGAAAGGGACAGTGTAAACAAATGAAAAATCGACTAAGGCAGAGAATTATTTGAATAATTCCAAGGGAGGCAAATGGACGGTCAGGATTAGATCGCAAAAGTGAAGGCAAGAGAGGGACAGCGGATATCGAATTGCATCAGGAGTGATTTCACAAATCGCAACATTTAAGAGTTTAGCATTAAGGCATCGCATGGTAAGTTAAATTATTTGCGATGCGAAATGGAGAAGACACGTGTTGGCACGACGCAACATCGCAGATCAAAAGAAATAGAGTATAACCACAAAGTAAATCTTATAAATTGCGAAGTGCGATCAGATGAGGACCGTTAGATCTAAGGGCAGATCAACAACAGACGACGAATTAGGAGACCACACATCGCAACGCTTAAGGGATAACATGAAGGCAACCACAAGTTAAGTTAAAGTTTTTGCGATGCGAAATGGAGGGACACGTGTTGACCTTGTGCAACATAACATCCCACAAGAAATAGGGTTTAACTTCAAAGACATCGCAAGGTATGTTGTTTTGGTTGTGATGCGGTAAGGATCAAGCAACGTGATGCAATGAAGGGAGTCCACGTGGCAGCACCGCAATTGAGCGCAGATTGCAGATCACATGGTTTAAGGTTTATCACTAATGGTAGATTTGGAAACTTGCAGGAAAGCATTTGCGATGAGATATGATTGTTCAAGCACTATGGGACCCAATAGCCCTTGTTCTTTGTATGTTATATGCACCATATTATAAATTTTACGTTGTAGATTGCTAGTCGTATGTATGTTATATATATGTGATGTTGATAGATAAACGTATGTATGTTGATTAAAGCTCAGATTTGTAATCTGCTACATGTATAAAGGGAGTTGTATGTGGGCCATAGCCCACAGGTCACAAAGAAATGATCTGAACACAAATCAAAGGACTAGGAGCTCAAGCATAATAGTGTTACGACAGTAAAGCTAACGAAGGGGTTGAACGCGGAAGAAGAGTTAGGCTAAAAGGGGCAGTTATGCAACAAAGGTGGAATATAATGGTAGAAGAAGAAAAGACACAAAGATAGTGAGCATAAGAGGACAAATGCACAACAAAGTGAAGAAATTGATGGGCTGAGTAAATAATTGATTGTAATTGAAAATGTATTATTTATTTTTATATTATTTTCGATGCAAAGGAAAGTCTCTGTAGGCAAAGAAAAACTCCAATTTGATACTGTAATGATTGTATATATTGTTGTAACATTTGGAATATGCTGTCTGAGGTAATGAGTGGGTGAAAGGCAAGATTCGTGCCTACTCACTTCATATTCCCTATAGAATGCAAACAACCATGATGTTATCTGTATAAAACAAGTAATATCCATGTGCAGAAGGTTACGAAAATAGAGAGAGAGAGAGTGTGTGTGTGCAGCAGAATTGAAGAGAGTTGAATATTGTTAGAAAGCTACAGAATGGAAGAGAGCAGAAGAATATAAGAAAGCTGCAGAAGGTTGGAGAGTGAAAGAATAAGAGAGGAATGATAGAGATGTTGTGCATATTAGGAGCTGGTATGAAGCAGATATGAAGGTTGAAAAGGAAACAGTGAAGAAGGAGTAAAACAAAGCTGATATCTAGGTAAATCAACATATGATTTTATTGTAGTGTGAGGGAGTTGGTGCTTCCATATCAAGTTGTAGCTTGATAGATGTCCAATTGTAGCTGGTTGAGGTAGGAGCCTCCTATGAGTTGTGTTATCACTCTAATAATTCTCAAATTTGTGAGATTTTGATTTATAGTTTAAAGAATATTAGAGGTAACCACAGACCTACTTTCAAGCTCTAGGATCTAGACTTCCTAAGGTTTAGAGAGGGCTCTCTCTATAAGATTTAACTTTGTTTTTATGTTTGATTTTAGGCTAGTTATATGGGGCAATTTGGTTTTGATATTTGGTTTGGTTTGGTGGGAAAAATCACTTAATGAGATGGATATAGATAGATCTGTTTTTCCATTGGGAAAATGGAGTCAATGTGTCAAGCTGATAGGTCAGGATCAAGGTCTAAAGTCAAATATTTTCAGGGCAAGATAGCAGAGTTACTCAAGATCTTTGAGGCTGATTGGTGAAGTGGTTTAATCAGGATAAAGATAAAACAAGGATTCTTTGATCTGGATAAGGAGTGAATAAGACAGATGTCATTCGAAAGAGGGAGAAATTAAGGGTTCCATACTCTGGAAATGAGCAGAAAACATCAAAATGAGAACCAGTAAATAACAAAGTGCTTTTAACAAATTCTGATATATCACTTCTTGATTTCACATTTAAATTTGGAACACATTTATGTATGAATGGAAAACATAAGAAGATTTAACAAAAAAAAATAGAAAGTACTTCACTTAAGTTGGCCCAACACATGAATCTTGAAACATGATGCTTTATTGGTTTGATCCAGCCTGTTGACTTGAAAATTGGTACAAAATCCCTTCAGGTACAGAAATATTGACTATAGAAATCTTCAGCAATTTATTCCACAATAATACTTCAAAGAGTGAAGTATTTATACAAAAATTTATACAAAATATCCTAGAAAAATCATAGGAATTTTCTACGGAAAATAAAATATCTATTACAAAAAGATAGTGACAATTGCTTAACAACTTGCAAGTTTTCCTACTTATTCAAATTAAATATAAATGTTGTTTGGATTTGGGTGCAGCTGGCTGTTGTGTTGTCCTCAATGCTGGCAAAAAGATCTTCAATATGTTTTGAAGCTTTATCTCTCATCTGATACTCTTTATTTGATACACTTTAACCACTGATACTCTTTCATCTATTGTAGGACTGTTTTACAGCTGTAAAATTTTATTTTTACTGTGTAAAAACATCATTATTTTTTTCTTCCTCTTTCACTGTAAATTGTTTTTTTACAGTAAATTAGTAAGCTTTTGCCAAAATTCTTCATCAGGTAACTTGATCTTGGTAAGTTTTCTATAATTCTCATCAGCCTCTATGTATCTAACAAAGGTTGGTTTGACCACAAAGAGATGTTTTATTTCATGTGGTAAATCAAACTCTTCAATTCTTTTGTGCAACACTTTGCCTGTATGTACTCCTTGCCAATATGCCTTGTTTACTTGTTCTTTGGAAAAATCTATGATATTCTTGTTGTAATCCTCTTGCTTCATTAGTTTATCATTTATAACAAGAATTTTTGGCAGCCTTTTTGCCTTAATATCTCAAAATTTACCATAGATATAGTTATGGCCAAATCCATGTTTTGACACTTCTCTTCTAGCTGCTTCATCAAGTTTTTCTTTGAAATTACCTTTCTCACTTCAAGAATTGTTTTAGTTCTATCAGTTATCCCTATCTCATCCAATTCTTGTTTGTTTTTGGTGTTGAGAAACTTGATTATTTCTTGGGCCTCTTCATATTTGGCACCAAGCTCTTCCTTTGTCTTCACAATTTCTTCTTTTGCTACTTTAAGAAAGTCCTTTTGTTCATAAATTACCTGAATGGAAGGCCAAGTATCATTGATTGAATCAATGATCTTGGAGCACAACTGATTTTTATGTAAGCCATTGGTTCTTTCAAAGTTAACTCTGCTTCAACCTTCTTAAGTTTCTCACTTAACCTTTTGGCTTTTTGTTCCTCTGTTTTAGCATTGATTTGAGCTAATTTCTTAGCATATTCCAAGTTCTTGATTTGTTCTTTCAACCTATTGATATCGATATTCTAAATTGACATATCTTCCATAGCTTTAATGAGCTTTCTTGCCTCATTTGTTTGTTGCACTACTGAAGTAGATGATTATGTAGCAGAAGTAGTGGAAGAAGTCATTGGCACAGCTGTGGCCAATGGGACTTTTAGTGCCAACTCCTTTGCTAAAGCTGAAGGAACTGCTGCAGTTACCATGGGGATGACTGTAGGAGGAACACTTTGATTTTTTGTAGCTTCTTTCTCTTCAACACGTTTGTCCATTTCTATCTCCATTTCCTTAATTTGTGATGTCATTTGCAGTATGAGGCTCATCATCTTATATTTCTTATTTACCCCCTGCACAATTTATTTTGCCTGTGGATGTTCTGTTGGAGGCAGTTTTAATTTCTTTCTAAGTGTTGCAATGTCAGCATTTTTCTTTTTTGCCAATTCTTCTGCAGCCTTTACATTAGCAGGATCATACCCTACCTCAATCACTAGTTCTTCTAATGACTTAATTCTAGTGTCTTTAGCATAAGAGGAAGATTTTTCAATCCTAATTTTATCTCTCAAATTGGTTATAGTGTTTTGAAGTTTCTGGGCACTCATTGCCTTGGTAGTCATAGTAGAATAAAGCACTTCAGAGCTTTGCTTATGAAACTCAATTTGATCTAAGGGATGAATGCTTTCTACTGGTACTTCAAAGTCAACTTTCTTATAATCTGCTATCGTTGTAGCTTTAGACATTGTTGGCTGTAGCACTGTCATAAGAAATTTCTTGTTGGTGTAATCAAAAGCTGAGAGTAGCCTGTTTTGATTTCCTAGAGTCTTCTTTAAATACTGTGAATAAATCTCATTTTTTAATTCTTCATTCTTGGCCTTGATTTCTTTATATTTCTCTTTGATATCACTATCTTTATTCTCTGCTTGCTGTGATGAGGATGCCTCTGTGCTTTGTTTTTTTCAATAATATGAGTCTCAATAATTGTAGCAACATTTGTGCTCTTTTCTGGGTTTTATTCATCTGGAACCTCAATTGTTTCCTTTTCCTTGTCTACTGGATTGAGCTTAGGTTTCTTATTATATCTAATCTTGATTCTGGACTCTGTTTTTGTTTCAGCTATATAGGTGCCTTATTCTCTGATTCTCTTTGTGGCTTTATCCTCTTGATTTACAATTTTCAAGGTGTGACTAGTATCACCCTGTTTAACTGTTTCCATCAAGGTATTATCCATCCATTCTATTTGATTGGAAAAATGTTCAATATCAGGCCTTTTATCATGAATATAAGGGGTTAATTTGCATTTTACCCTCATCTTACTAATTATTCCATGAGGATCATAATTACACAAGAAAATTTCTTCAAATTTATATTCCAGCAACTATTTTACTGCTTCTACACCTGCTTCCCTGTGATTGCAAATGAAAGGACCAACCTGGTTCTTCAATTTGAACTGAGTCTTATTTTTAGCAGCCAATAAGTTGATAGAATCTGAGTTTAGGATTTGTCTTATGTACTCTAAGGAAAACACTCTCATTGGAAACTATTTTGGCAATTTATAAGACAAGAGGTTTGAGCCATAGATTCTAATCTATGTATGATTTTGGTAAACGTACCAATCTCCAGTTCTACTTTTCTCTGATAGTTGTAACACTTTCTTTATCTTATTACTTATCATTGGTTGTAAACTGCTTGTAAGTATGTTTATCAATGGATGAACAAAACAATCTATGAAATCCACATAAGTGAATTATGTTGATTCTTTTTTGATTAGAGAAGTCCAGAAAATAACTGATAATGGATTACCTTTTACATCTAATTTCTGAAGGTTTATTGGGAATTTATCTGCTTGGAAGTAAAGGAACATGTGAAAGAGGAAGGATGAATATCTGAAAACTCCTTCAATGGGAAATTTCACAATTTGATTAGGGATACTATCAGCTATGTATTCAACATAATTATAAATAACAGAAGGAGGTTGACCAAGCACAAAAGTAGATAGAAAACCAAGAATAGACTCATTAGCATGCTCATCAGTAAAATAACCATGGATAAAAGATAACATAGAAATAACATGTCTTGATCCTACAGGAAATTTAGAGGATGAGTAAGGAGGGCTTGTCTTTGGGATTTCAACAAATGAAGGCATGAAAGTTTGGAAGATCTGAAATCTCTTAGGAAAGTCTAACTCAATATAAAGCTTTGTAAGAGCTTCTATGGATAATGGGACTGCATTGAGATCTGGTTTCAACTAAAGCATTAGGTTTATATATTCTATAGTAATAGTGAATAATACTTCTTTATTAGCATCAACCATAGCTCTTTGTTCTCGGGAATAGTAGGCTTGACACAGTCTAATGACTTATGGACACTGATGAGTATGTGGAACTACATATTTAGGTAAACCGGACTCCCAAATCTGAACTTCATCTCCCTGATTTAAGGATTTTTCTAGACTCCAGCAGTGGAGATCTAGAAGATTGAATTCTATTACTGGATATTTTATTTTGTAATCAACATCAACTAAGGGTGGATGCTGGTTGTAGTGGATTTATGACAATAGTGCTTTTAGAAGCCATTTTTGGGTTTAATTTTGACAATTTTAGCCTTATGAATGTTAAAAGATCTGTTTTTAGGCTTTGTATACTCTTCTGTAAGCTTAAACTGTTTATAGAAGGTATTTTTGATTTGACAGAGGTTTCTTTGAACAACAATAGGTAAACTCTGGTTTTCTATGCTTCAAATCTTCAATTAAGTTCCAAAATTAATCTTCAAATCTTCTTACAGACTCAGAAAAGGTTCAATAAGGGTTTTTAGCTCATTTCTTGGGTAAAATAAACCTAAAAGAGTTTAATCCATACACAGATGGATTCTGAGTATTTGTGAATGGTTTTTGAGTCATTCAGAGGTTTCTCTAAGGTCTGCAAAAGGCTTAACTATCTTCAATTTTGTTTTAAAACCAATTATAGTATTCGAAGTTGTGATTTTATGAATGTTTTACAACAAATCCATTCTTTGAAGGCAAATAAAGGTATTTCTATGGGCAGACGGGCTTTACAAGGCTCAAATTGACAGAAATAGCCCTTTTCAAATGACGGGAGGATACTTTCTTTTGAAGAATACTTGTTTTTTGCAGGTATTTTGACTTTGAAATAGGGTTTATGGATCGTCGGGGAGCTTTATGAAGTTTTTGATGTCCTTGGGGGCTGATTGGAAGCTTTAGGCGGTCACAGTAACAATTTTAATGGTTTTTCTGGTTCTTTAGGCATGAAGACAAGGCTAAGGAGTCTTTTCTTCAGTCAGAAAGGGTTAAACAAGCAAAAGAATGCAGAAAAGGTTTAAACTGCATGAATATGAAGTTTTATAGAGAGTTTAGTTTTAAAACTGTGAAGTTAATGCGGGTTAAATTAGATGGGAAGTAGTTTGGTGATGGGGAGTAGAATACCGCCACACGGTTATTGCAACATAGAAAAGTGGTAAATGGTTTTTCACAAACGAGTGTGATCAAATCATTTTGCACCACGTGGAGGAGAGAGATGAGCGGAATACTGCCTATTTTTCAAATCTAAAATGGACTAACTATCGTGCTTGTGAAAATGCGATATTAGTTATGTACTGTTGGATTAGATAGTAGAGATGCGAACGGTTGAGATCTTTGGGAGAAGTTTCTCGGCGGATGGGTGTGGGGCCCGAGACATTTATATGTGGCGGGGTTTTTATAATATGTTTAAACATAGTTTAAACATAGATTATAATGCATTAACAGGATATGTTGGATATGGTAAATTACATAGCAAATAGGTGATATGCATGTGTAAAGTTACCATAGGGTGGGTATTTATATATAACATATGTTTTAACCTATGGGGAAGGGCAGAGTACATGTCACGTTGGGAATTAGAACCATAGGTTAATTTTTAATAAAGTTGGTTTTGGGGTATTTAAGATAAATGAATTAATATAACTACGGGGAGGGATATTATAAGGGAATTAATATAATAGGTTAAAGTTAATATGAAATTTAATGAGTGGAAATGCATATAAACCCTAAGTAAAGTATGTTTTTAAGTGTTTTTGGCAAATTTTCATAATGGTGGCCCCTTTTTACACTTACACTTAGGATAAATAGCATTTTTTAGGTTTTTTGAATGTTGTTGCATGAAATTAAATTAGTTAGAAGGTTTTATTTTTACTTTCCCTAAGAAAAAAGGTGTTTTACATTAGGAAAATTATTATTATGATGAGGAAATGGGTTTTTATGAAGGGAATCCAATACTTATTACCAATCAATTATTAAGTGTTGGATCTGGTCCCAACAAAAGTCAAAGAAATGCTCTAAGCCTTTTTAACTGAAGGTTTTCAATATTGAAAATACTTTGAGGGGGGGAGGGGATTAGTAATTTGCCAAATGATGTTTATTACATGCCTTGTGTAACTTCTTTCTACCTAACCATTATTTATTCTATCATTTTTTCATTATTTGCATGGGTGCATTTGAGCTTGCAACCCTAAATCCATTTTTCTTTTAAAGCATAAAATATCTAATTCTAACCTTATTTCATCTGAGGGCGTAGATTAAATTGTTGAGCTCCTCACTTATTCTCTAACTATCTACTGATTTGTCAAGTTTAAATTGTTTGATAGATCATTATTCTCTATCTATAAACATGAAATTCAAAGCATGAAAAAGTTAAAATTAAACTATTTAACTCATCATGGATTATGGAATTTTGAACAAGCTGCACATAATCATTATTTTTGCAGTAAAAGTAAAAGTAGTGGCATTTTAACTTGCATCACTTTCATGTCTTATTCTTATCTTTTTTATTTTGGCATATAAGATCTCTCTCTCTTGATGGTGTAGAAAACCCAGACAAAAATGGAACTCAAGGGGAGCTCATAGGCAAAAAGTAGAAAAATATGACAATGATGGAGGATCAAAGTCAAACCAAAAGTATAGATCCAAAGCGATATTTAGGCAACAAAAGGTAGTGAATGAATGGAAAAACACTTCTATTTATAACAAAATATTTAGTTAGTCTATATATTGGTGCATAGTTAAAATATTATCAACCAAATCTAGATCCAACTTTTATGGAATATTTTATTATTTTTGTTGGAAGGAAAAAGAATTTGAATTTGGTCAAATCCCTTTATTTATAAATAATAAATAAATAAATGATTTATTTATTATTTTAAGAATGTGGTTGAGTAATAATTAAATAAATAATGATTTATTAAATTATTTATAAATGATTTAGTCAAATTTAACAAGGAATATTATTTAAATAATGTTTTAAATAATTATTCCTAGAAAATAATAAGATAAATAATTATTTATCTAATTAATTTTTCAGTTTTGGGTTAAATATGACTAGGAATATTATTTAAACAGTGGTTTAATTAATTATCCCTTGAGGAAAATCAAACAAATAAAGATTTATTCAATTATTCCTCATGGGGTTTCCTGTTTAGACCAGAAACAACTTAATAAATTATGAGTTATTAAGTTATTTTTTATAGTGAAAAAAGTTTTACTATGGTAAAATTGGTCTTACATGGTGTACTTTAGTCCATCTAATAGTAACAGGTTAGATGACCAAAAATTGGTGTAACATATTGCCCCCTGTCATGCCCCTACACCTTCGGTGGTCTTATAACCATTTGTAGACAGAGTGCGACACTATCATACTTTTTCTTTTTCCAAATACTCAAGTATGCAAACTACGCCTTTAGCAACACTTGTTAAATTAGTTAATCAAATGTTCTTTCAATGTGTGAAAAACATAAACATCATTACCATATCCACAGTGTATGCCCATACATACAAGGGAGGGGAAACTCCCTTTTTTAATAATGAGTCTTCCCGATAATATGTTTCATAGATATGAAATACATTATAAGTCCAATCCAGCAAAAGCCACTTCTACTCCTTGGCAAGGAAATTTAGCCTTTTGACAAAGCTTCAAGGCTTGTCAACCATCAAACTAGCCTACAACAATCATTTACAACATCAGATTTTCACCTTGGGAATTTCCTGCACAAAACTACCCAATTCCTATCGGGTCACTTTGGTCGACACTACAAATCAGTTCAAACTACCCCACGAATTCCCTATGTTTCCAATCTTCCTCCGAACTATATGGTTAGATGCGGCCCATCAATATGCACCTTCTTCAATTTATGACACTCAATTCTGACCTACGATGCTCCTAGAATGGCTCCAAACTGTTGTCCAGTTCATGTGGAGAAGCCCTGCGGAGACCCGACCTGCCTGCGGACGCCCTATGGAAGTCCTGCACACCTAGTGCACTGCCTGACTTGCCTAGTTCTGTGGTGTGGACGCCCTGCAGAAGATTGCCACCCATCCTACACGTTGTGAACTCGACTCGACCCTGCTTGCCTTTCCTTCACTGTTTGTCGTGCTCTTCACCAACGAGCTGTTGGATAGCTCATGATTTCCAACACTTGCCTTGATTGTTGAATGTTCATTGTTGTGTTATGCCTTTCCACCATCTGCATTCTCTTATTAATATGCGTGCTAAGTGTGCACTGGGGGTGTCGTGGGTCACTTGGTGGACCCGAGCCAACCCACCCGACACCATCCGCTCAACTCGTCCACACATGGTGTAGCGTTGGTTGCGCTCCACACGTCAGCCTCTACATTCCACCATGGTACATAGTGTGCCCTTCGCAATCTTCATGTTCACAAACTCAAGGTTGTTTCTTTCGGGATCCCTCCTTGGGATATCTTCATAAGCTGTTGCTGCACTTAGAACCTGCATGGTCCCAACTAAACGTTCCTTCTTCTTTTCTGCTTGTATTGCGGCTACTAACTTTGGTCTTGAAGGAAAATTCTTCACCATATGTTCCTTATAAAAAATCCAGCACTTCAAGGGCTTCCTAGTCTTTGACTTTGCATGTGCATTGTTAGAGTTGGGAGATTCCTTTGTTGGTGCATCAACCTTTTCCTCAAAAGGCTTCTTCTTTCCTCTCTCGGTCCCTTCATCATTGTGTTCAATGAGTTTATCCACCATAGTAAAGGCTTCTTCCAATGTCTTCGGTGCTTGACTTCTCACCTCATCCCGAGCCCAAGGTTTCAACCCAATAGTAAAGTTGAATAACTTGTCCCGCTCAACCATGTTAGGTAGCTCTAGGATAACACTTTGATATTCACTTTGATATTTTTGGAGAGTTCCATCTTGTTTGATGTATTTGATAATAGATCTTGCATCCCAAGTTTCATATTATGGACTAAAGTGAATCTGCAAAGCCTCTTTTTGTTCCTTCCAAGTTGTGATGTCAGATCCTACACCTTGTGCCATCTAATCAAGTTTCCTTCTCCACCACATCTTAACAACTCCTATAAGGAATTGTGCCACAATATTCACCTTAGCATCCTCATGAGGAAAAGCTAATTGGTCCAAGTATTACTCCATATCCCATAATAAGTTTCCAAGAGTTTTCGCATTCCTTGTTCCATCATATGAATCTGGTTCTTTCACCTTAATGTGGGCAGATCCCTTGGATGATCCTTGCCCTATCGCCATTTTCAATAAGATCACTTCGCATTCCAACTCCGTGACCTTTGTAAGAGCTTTGGAAAGCTCATCCACAACTCGATCTTTGGATTGGTCCATGTCTTCAAGTTTCTTCAAAGTTTCACCAAGCTACCATTCGATGTACACGGAATGTGTTGTCACTGTGTCAAGCTCAGATTTCCACTTCGCTACTTCCTCTTTCAATGCCATGTTCCTTTCCCGAAGGTCTTCATGATCTTATCTAATTTTCATGAGTTATTTTTCAAGTTTCTCGATGTTCTCGATGGCCTTCTCAAATAAGTCTTCTTGAGAGAGTACTTGGGTCTCCTTAATGACTTGAGGTTCTTCCATGGTATCCTCCATTTCTCTTGCTTGAGAACGAGTCAAGACCATGTAAAAAACCTATCAATATAAAACTAGCTTCAACACCACCTACAACCCTGCAACTGTGTTCCTGATTCAATACAAAAGCTTCCCAGAAGATGGTAGCTCTGATACCAATTGTCACGCCCCTACACCTTCGGTGGTCTTATAACCATGTGTAGATGGAGTGTGGCACTACCGTACTTTTTCTTTTTCCAAATACTCAAGTATGCAGACTACACCTTTAGCAACACTTGTTAAATTATTTAATAAAATTTTCTTTCAATTTGCGGAAAATATAAACGTCATTACCATATCCACAGTGTACGCCCATACATACAAGGGCGGGGCAACTCCCTTTTTTAATAATGAGTATGCCCGATAATATGTTTCATAGATATGAAATACAATATAAGTCCAATCCAGCAAAAGCCACTTCTACTCCTTGGCAAGGAAATTTCGCCTTTTGACCAAGATTCAAGGCTTGTCAACCATCAAACTAGCCTACAAAAATAATTTACAACATCAGATTTTCACCTTGGGAATTTCCTGCACAAAACTGCCCAAGTGCTACTGGGTCACTCGGGTCACTTGGGCACTGCAAATCATTTCGGACCACCCCAAAAGTTCCCTATGTTTCCAATCCACCTCCCAAATGTATGGTTGGATGTGGCTCATCAATATGCACCCACTGCAATTTACAGCACTCAATTCCGACCTACGATGCCCCCGGAATGGCTTTCGAATTGTCGTTCAGTTCGTGCGAAGATGCCCTATGGAGACCCAACCTGCCTATGAATGCCTTGCGGAAGTCTTGCATGCCCATCACCCGACTCTCCCAGCGTACTGCCTGACTCGCCGAGTTCTATGGTGCGGATGCCCTGCAGAATATTTCCGCCCGTCCTGCACACTGTGAACCGGACTCAACCTTGCTCGCCTTTCCTTTGCTGTTTTCTGTGCTCTTCACCAACAAGCTATTGGATAGCTCATGATGTCCAACACTTGCCTTGATTTTTGAATGTTCGTTGTTGTGTTATGCCTTTCCACCATCCGCATGCTCTTATTAATATGCGTACTAAGTGTGTGTTGGGGGTGTCGTGGGTCACTTGGTGGACCCGAGCTGACCCACCCGACGCCCTCCGCTCAACTCGACTGCACATGTTGTAGCGGCGGTCGCTCTCCACACATTGGCCGCTATAACATTTTAATACATCGGCTAGTGCGACACGCCCGCTATAACACGCACCCACTATAACGTGCCTCGCCACACGCCGCGTCGCGCCCGTTATGTTGCACGGCGCCCGAACTTCGTCAAACGTCCCGATGGGCTCGCCTGTTGTGTTGAGCACACTTCATGAAGTCTTGGGCCCTTACACCCCCCAACGTGCGAGTGTTAGGATCTAATCATATGACCGAAGTATGTTGTAATAACTCAATCACTAGACACCGAAGGGGAGTCGGAGGGAGAGAAATATAAGGTAGACTAAAGCACGAGAGGACAAGACCCTGAGGAGGCGAGAATTACAGGTGTGACAAGTCTCTTTTATGAGTTAGTACCTATTCTACATGAGGTAGGGAAGGCATACCTATGCCCATCGAGATAACGAAATATAAATAATAATGATGTGTCCAGTAAACAAGGGACTGAACTATATAGTACATGCTAGCATAAACATGGGCCAGATAAAAACATGATAATGGATCCCACATACATACTGTGCCTGGGACAACAACGAGGACTTATACAATAATATCTGAGTACATGAGATATAAGTACAACCAAAGAGGCCCTGTAAAATAGGAAAGGGATTTGAAAATCTAAATGATATATGCAAACTAAAAGGCGACGTAAGCGAATGAGGCCGAAACCATCAAATCTATGGATCTGCATTAAAGGCTGTAGTAGAGAGTTCATCCAGGCATGTGGGGGCTACCTGAAGGGCCACCCCCTCATGAGGTTTGACACATCTCACACACACCCAGGAATCATCAATACAATTTGTTGCATCATTGAACCATCAAGTATACGGATTTTGATCATGTCATAAGGAGTTGGAGCTGAGAAACAACCAAGTCAAAGGGTAATAAAGGCTCCCTTTGCATGACCTGAGGCACCAAACAAGAGGGGAAGTTGCAACCAAGGTACACCGCCCTCTAGACCTGTCTTCTGGAATGAATAAGCTGATGTCAACAGAAGGAGGTTCGCCATAGGTGAGTTAATAAGGGATCCTCAACTAAGGCACAAGGTATAATAGTAGAGCGACTGATAAAATGACACCGGGGATGATAGTGGAATGGGAGATATTGAGTAGCGAGCTGATGACTTCCCTTGTTAGAGCGTAAAGGGCATAGATGACCTGGCAGCTACTGACTCAACACCGGAGGGGATAGGGGATAGTATGAATGAAGGCCAAAATGTTCAACACAAGAGAGAAAGAAAGAAATGAAGGATGGAGGATTGTAGTGGGATATAACGGGACTTGGGACAAACTCCATGGATGCAATGATAACTCAACTCGAATGCTTTAAACAAGGGCGACTTGATGATGCTACCACACATAACAGGCCCGGTGGGGACCATAAAAACATGAGTATAAGATGGTTACTCATGATGACAATCGACACGAACATAGACAAGTCTGAAGGAAAAGTGGTGCCCCAAGTACAAGTGTTGCAAGTGAAGAAAGTTGATTTTTAGAAGCGGTGAAGTGATGCTTCTTGGAAAAGAGGTTTCTAGGTGAAGTATCAAATCACAAAAAACAAAATCTAGCTACCTAAAAGAAATAAAGTGTGCATTTCAGGAGGGAAATGATAAGGGTAATATTTCTTAAGATAGAGTGCATTACGAGGATTAGGAAGAGGGTGGCCTTCGAAATCCTCTAGGAGGTATGATCCTTTATCCAAATCCTTACTAATGATGTAAGGGCCTAGCTAGAATGAGTTTTAATTCCCATGACCGAGGACATCATGATCCTAATCATACACTAGAACAAGATCACCTTCGTGAAAAGTACGAGGGTGGAATTTTCGGTTATATTGAGCTTTGGTGCATTTCTTAGCCACTTTAGTGGTTTGCAATGCAACATGACGGTCTTCGGAAGCACACTCAAGCATGATAAGTCATTTTTCTAAAGGTTGGGTGTCAGGGAGAAGTCTAACGACTAGATGAAGGGAAGGGATTTCACACTCAATCAGTAGGACTGCCTCCTCATCGAAAACAAGGTGGAAAGGAGTAAACCAGGTGGCAGTTTTAATAGAAGTTTTATAGGTCCACAAAACAGGGAATACCATAAGGTTCCAGTGGTTTTTGTGCTTATTCATCGTTCATTGAAGCATGGTTTTAAGGATTTTATTGACCGATTCAACTTGGCCATTACCTTGGGGGTAATAGGATGATGAATATTGCTGCTCAAAGCCCAACAGAGAGGATATCTTACGTCATATCTTATCTTCAAAATTTCGGCCATGGTCAGAGACCAATTGTTTCGGAACTTTGAATCAAGCGATAACATGGTTAAAGAAAAAGAGGGTTGTGATAGCTGCCGTGTTGTTGAACATTGGCATGGCCTCAACCAACTTTGTGAAATAGTCAACTGCCATGATGATATACTTGTGGTTACCAACAGATGTAGAACGACACTCCATAAAGTCTATGACCCACTTACAGAAGGTACCAACTGAGATGACAGGATGTAGGGGAGTCGAAGGATCTCACGCCTTTGGGGCGAAATGTTGGCAATTGGAACAGTGTTTGACTGCTTCAATGCAATCACCGAAGAGAGAAGGCAAAAAGTACCCAGGGTGCATGATTTTCTGGGCAGTAGCGAGACTAGAGAGGTGGCCACCATAAGCATCGCTATGGCAGGAATTAAGGACTTGCTCAGCTTTATCATGTGTGAGACAGCAATGAATGATAGTATCTACACCGTGAAAATAAAGGTCATCATCGATGAGAAGGTAGCAGGGGGCTTGGTGTCGGATTCATCGTCGAGCATCACGATCAAGATGGAGGGTGAACTTTTGGGTTCGCAGATAAGTGAGGATTACACCATACCAAGGATCATCTGAAGTAATGGAAAACAAATGTGCATCAGGAAAATCATCATTAATTGGAGGATCCTGCGTACCGGTAGGTAATTCAGAAATGAGTTCAGTGAGGGCTAAACCTTTCTTACTCTTAGGTGTGACAAATTCAAGATCGAATTCCTAGAGGATAATGATCCAATGGGCATACTTCCCATTGATGATATGATGACTCAATAGGAAGGCCATATGGTTGGAATTAGTCATGACCTTGGTGAAACGCATTAGGATGTAATGACAAATTTTTTGGACTGCTGAGAACACAACTGCCAGTGCTAATTTTTCTTCATGTGAGTAAGACACAAGGGGGCCTACAAGGTTCTTACTGACATAGTAGATAACATGCTCGATTCCATTGTCATCTTCCGGAGTAAGGACCCCAGCGACCAAATGGGTGGAAGCTGAGATGTACAGGATGAAATCCCTATCAAAGTCAGGGGGACGAATCAAGGGAGTGGAGGTGAGAGCATGTTTCAAGGCATCAAAAGACTCTTGAGCATAGTAATCCCAATCGAATGGAATGTTAGATATAAGGAGTCTAAGGAACCCATCCACAGTGGTGGCATAGTCAGGTATGAACCGATGAAGGAAATTAGCTTTGCCTTGGAGGCTTTGTAACTGGCGTAAGGTGCGAGGAATAGGGAGCTCAAGAATGGCTTGAAATTTCAAGGGGTCAAATATTATACCATATTTAGACATGATGAAGCCTAGAAGACGACCAACAGGAACACAATAGACACACTTCAGCGGGTTGAGGCGGATATTATACTTGCGACATCAGAGAAAGACGATACACAATTCATGGAGGTGTTGTGCCTAATTTTTAGAATGCACAGTGAGGTCGTCTAAATAAGCAAGGATCATATGAGCCAGGTCATGAAAACAATATGACATGGCTCGCTGAAAGGTGGATCCAACATTCTTAAGGCCGAACGGCATGACCCTATAAGCGAAGGTTCCCCATGGACTAATGAATGCAGTCTTAATTTTTTCATCACGACAGATAACAATTTGGTTGTATCTAGAGAAACAATCCATGAAGGATAGAACCTCGTGCCCACACACTCGTCAATGATTTGGTCAATGAATGGTGTGGGGAAGTTGTCTTTGGGACAAGATTTGTTTAGGTCACGAAAGTCAGTGCAGACACAAATGGTGCCTTGTTTATTGAGAACGAGAACTGGATTGGACACCCAAGTGGTGTATTCAATGGGATAGATAAAACCAGCTTGCTTAATCTTATCGATTTTGGCTTTGACAGCCTCTCGTCTGGAAGGATTAATGGGTCTAAACTTTTGAAGGATAGAATTGGAATCGGGCTATGTATCGACATGGTGTTCGACAATGGCAGGATCAAGTCCAGGCATTTCTAAATAGGACCAGGCAAAAACATCACGAAATTCCAGCTAAGCTGTCGATTTTCCATGCAGGGATGGTGTCATACTCACGATTGTTGTAGGATATTTGCATTCCAAGGATGTCAAGGTCCCCGAAGTCGATGCTTTCCGGTTATTCATCCATGTAGGTGGGCTGGTTCAGATCTGTAGTTTTTCCTTGTTGTTCTTGTTGAGTTTGGTGCATCCGAGTGTCCTCCTCCCTGATGGTTGGATGCTCTTTGGTCTGTATGACTATTGTATCCTTTTGCTTGAACTCTTTCTACTTATTCTTGTCTTTGTAAGGTTTGTTACTGGGCTGTGCACTGGATCGTTCATCATTTTTCAAGGACAAGGTGGAGGGATTCAGGGGAGCAGAGGGATTTGGGAGGGGAGTAATGATGAGAGGGGTTTCTTCAGGGATGGAGAATGGGTTACCTTTCGTCATTGTTTGATTGGCTAGGATGTCAAAGCTATTGCTGGTAGAGGGTTTAATGGATTTTGGGGCGGGAGAACTCAGAAGGTTTTTTGGTGTACCTTTTGCAATTGGAGACTTTGGTAAAACCATCAGGATCAGTATTATCAAAAGCAGGGGAAGATTTCGGAGGTTGATTGAGGGGAAAATCCCAAAAGAGATGCTGATGTTCATGGAATTTGCGGCAGTGGAATGGCACATGGTCATAATCAATCGATTGGACCCATTGAAAATCATCATGAAAAAGACTTATCGAGTCTAGGAGTGCTTTGGCCAGATGCATGTAGACGTAGATCCTGACATAGGGCGTGTATTGATTGAGCTTGGTTTCCTCCACGATTTTGATGAAATCTCCTAGGTGACTACCGATTCTTAGAGGGATAGCTCATCCCAACAGTCTTGGGGGAGGGAGTACAGCCTGATCCAGACAGGTGCCCAATTGAAATTTCTTTTTTCAGTGTCGAAATGCTCGATCCAGTTCCTTAAAAAGAGGCCTACCGAATTAATGAAATAGGGGCCTCCATCCATAACATGGTTTTTGTCCTCTATATAGGTGAATATGATGTTGAAAAATCCCTTAGGGCCAAGCTGGAGCATGATTTGTCCCTTTGGCTTCCACTTGGAGGATATCCAACCATAGAGAGATTTCTCAGTGGGGAAAAAGCCGATAAACTTCCCAATGAGGGCATGATCTTTCATGAACTGTATTCTCCCATTGATACGATGAGCAGGTAGATAAATCTTGGGCATATTAGTAGCAATAGGAATGCAGGTGGAGGAAGAGGCTTGTGTCTGCCCATGTTTGTCATTTTCCTCTTCTGACTGAGCTTCAGGGGTTACTGCAAGTTCAGAGATGCCTGTCATTTCATTGAGTAACAGGTGCGAAGGCTCAGTACGCTTGGCGTCATTGACCTCAGAAGAACCACCAACGGGGGGGGGTCGTTAGCCGTCTTTGTGTTGTGGATTGCGTTGTCTTCAGAACAAAAGGGATGAAGAGGAGCTTTTTCGGTGCCCGACGCAGGGGCGAAGGAAACCCTATGTTTCCATGACCTAGCTCAACTCAGCGTCTGTCACTCAGCAAGCCTTAAGAAAAAAAAATGACATTATACGAACCTACTAGAGTGTTTTTATTATCAGTAATATAATTTCCTAACTTTTGTTTTAAAGAATATATCTCAAATATTTTTTTATAAATTCTAGATGATGCTAAACATATAGCTTTTGATTAGTTAAAAAAAAACAAAAATATTTCTTTCCATTTCCAAAACTGACTCTTTATAATATTTTAATGAAAATTTGAAGATTTAAAAATTTGCAATGGGATTTCCGAAGAAGGCAATAGACTGGTTAAGAAACCCACTTCGGACAGTGAGTACAACGAAATGGTTCATATCGATAAAATTCAATTTTATAACAGTTTTGTTTAAGAAAATATCTTATAAAATTTATCAATAATTATAATGGGATAAAGAATATTCGACGCACAATTCTTCGTCAAGTAACTAAAATTACTAGTATTATTTTCGAAGTTAAGAATATGGCCTCTCATAAAATAACTTACACAGCTTAATATGAATAACAAAATTTAAAACTACAATTACAATGACTATAAGAAGGAAATTACATATTCCATGCTTGTATTGGTTTAAGTCTTTAATTTTTTGAAGTTTTGTATTATATTTGGATCAAGATTTGGTCAGATATGGAAGGGGATATGATTTTTCTGATTATGAGATATTGCTATTAAAGTTATAAGAAGATTAATTGAATCTAGACATATTTTAAATACAGTTTTTTATCTCCTCATTTTCATCTTCATCTTATATGAAATTTTTAATGCAATTCGCTCTATATAACCCATCATTGCGGTCCTTTGGAGTTTTAAAATCGATGATGACATGGAGGGTACCAACCTGAGAAGGCTCTGGAAAAGATTTGATCCTTCGGTATATCCCTTGGCAAACGAATAATCCTCTTACAGATGCGCTTCTGCCGAGTTTCTCTCCCGCCACCGCCCTACCTCTTTTACAAGTTTATTCATTCTAATTACCCAAACACGGGCCTCTTTTTCTCTCCTCTTCTCATACATTTCCTTGCCCACACTTTTTTCCCGTCCCTGGGATTGATGGGTGGGCTAATTTACAGTAGTGGCAGGAGTGGACATGAACACTATGAGGAGACAGAATCGGTATGCCTCAGGGATATGGTCGCCCAATTCATGGAGGAATCAGGTGCCGAGGGCCAACCATATCGTCACACCGAAACAATGGATGGAAATGTCACGGAGGATTTCCAAACCGTTAACCAATTATAGCAACAGTTTGAGGCACTGAAGGTATAGTTTATATATCAAACTCATGAAATTCATTCTCATCGACCTATCTCTTGGAATGGCTACTCTACTTCTAATATTAATAACGATTTGTGTATATCCATCTTGAACTAACAAGATATGGATATTGATTAGGGCATCATATCCGGTAGCTGTGCTGCAGAGTTGGATGTGCTCATTGAAACATTTGAGTCCCTGGAAATGGACAAAAAAATGCAACAACAATCCCAATGCCTTAGATAGTTCGTGATTTCTCATCTTAAAAATGTGGGATATGATGCAGTGATCTGCAAATCGCACCCCCAGGATAATAGAACCTTTCCTTCTGGTTAGTGGGTCTCTTTTGGCTTCCATTTTTTTTTTGAATGCATGAATTCATGATCTAAAGATCACTTTTATTGGGCAGTAAACTATGAGTACATTGACGTGGTATTGAAAAGCACAAATTCAAATAGAAGCATTTGTTTTTTGTGGACTTGGAGTTCAAAGTGCAGTTTGAGATAGCGAGACCTACCACTGAATACAATGCCCTCCTTGGGTTGCTTCCAAAGATGTACGTGGATAGGGATCATAAATTTTAGTCCATTGTTAAGATAATGTGTGAAGGCGTGAAGAATTCGTTGGAGAGGAAGGGGATGCACCTTGCCCCATGGAGGAAATACAAGTACATGTGCTCCATGTGGTTGGGTTCATACAGGCGAACAACAGCCTACAACTCTGTACATGATGGGTATGAGAGAAACATGAGAAGCCCAGAGTCCTCCTCTATCACAGAGTCGAGGAAAATGGGCAAGAATGCTTGGAATAGTGTTAATGTTGCAGGCCATGCTGATGTTGGAGAGGAATACCTAAATTGGGGTTATCCCGTAGTAGTCCTTGTTGGAAATGTTGTCATTGATGGCAAAGGAGGTGGTAGAGGCAGAGACAGACAAAGCACAGCAGCAGAAGCAAAGGAGAAGACAACAGGTTTTTGGAAAATGGTATAGTAACATTTACAGGGAGCATGAGAAGAACAGAGGGAGAGTTTATTTACAGAGACGGGGTAGCAAAAAGAGAAGCAAAGTAGAGGAAAGGGGACAACATAGATGGCAAAGGAGACAGGCGGAAGAAGACTGTTGAAATGAAATGGTTGAGCAGCGAAGGACGCAGAGACAGCGAAAGGAGCCAGAACCAGAGGAGGCAGAACAACAGAGGCGGAGATAGAGAATACAGAGGCAAAGATGAAACGGTCGAGCAGTAGAGGCGGAGGTAGATAATACAGAAGAAGAGCTGTTAACAAGCAATGAAATGATCAAGCAGAGGCGGAACCGAGGCTCTGTGTATAAGGTGTAATACCAAGAATTAAACAATAAACATCTAATACAATTAGGTATTAAACCTTATGATAGCGTTATATTAAAATAGCAATGAAACAGGGTTCATATATATCAAAGTGTTGAAGAAAGGTAGATAATGAAATCAAGAAGGGTTTATATATATTATAGTTTGAACAGAGCTTATATGTATATGTATATAACGAAGGCGCGGAATTATTTATTGAAGTGGAACCATGAATTGAAGCGGAACCCTAAGTGTGAACAGTAAAACCAGAGGTAAGCAAACTGACAGTATAGCGCGGTGTCAAAAATGGTAAGTGGAATTCTCAAAATGAACGCGATATATGTCTTTGGATGCCACTTGTCCTAAGATGGTTTTCCAAAACCATTTTCATCGCGGGACTTCTGAGAATTAACGTCAGTGCATCTAAATTACGTGAAAATGGGCGATGATCGTTGGATCGTCCAAGACAAAGCGAAATCTTATCAACCATCAGATGTGTGTGGTGTGTTAATTAGTGGGCCCAAATTAACAGTTGTATTGTTAATTGAAACTTAACCCAAATGTTAAGTCGTATGTTGTGGGACCACAGGCAAATGCATGTGTGGACTTTCGTTGGATGCATATTGATACATTTTGAAATGCCTAAGGTTTAATACCAAAGTCAAGGATTAATATATACAGAATGTTGATGCGTTGGGGTCTATGCCAAAGTCGAGGATTAATTCAGGTATTGATATATATTTGACAATGAAGTCATGGATATACTTAACTGACGAGGGTGAATAGTAGAGAGTGGGACCCGTGAACCACCATTGATATACATGTTGCATTAATATATATAAACCTTGAGTGAATGCTATAAGCGTGGGTGTATGTAATTAAAAGAGCCGAAACCCTTTGTAGCATTAAGACTAAGGTTTGAATAAAGAACATGGCTAAGTCTATGTTGGGAGCGGAAACATTAAACGAACTACGGAGACTGAGAGGTTATATAAATATATATATTAGTGCTGGGTTTAAGTCTGAGCCAAGGACTTAATACCATGTTGATGGATAATATTATACATATAGTGTGGGACCCCCTACATAAAATTCCGAGAATCATAACCCAAGCTGGAGGATACATAAAGACTGAAGCAGCAAAGTATACATATATATGCAACACTTTATATATGTAGCGCTTTATAAACAAGGGGCCAAATTATATATATACATATATGTGAAGCGCTCTATTGTTCGGGCCTAATACAAACAAATTATTATATTGTGGGACCCTCACCAATCGCATCAGAGAAACTTGGAAGTGGAACATGTTAACAAAAAGTTGCGATTGCGATTGAGTTCCGGACCCGATATGGTTTAAATGATGATTCATATATGTTTGAGTTCCGGTATCAAAGTAAACAGAGTTACATCGCATCAGAGCGATTCATCGCATCGGCATATCAAAGTGAACAGTGCTACATCGCATCAGAGCGATTCATCGCATCGGCACATCAAAGTGTACAGTGATAGATCGCATCGGAGAAGGAGAAGAGCATCGGAACATATAAATGGAAGTTTCGATTGCGATTAATCACAATCGGAAGTATTCGAAAGGTGATACATCGCATCGGAGAATAGAAAAAGTTTGGTGAATGGGCCCGTAAGGGAATTTTATGTATTAAAATGAGCTTTTATCATTATATCGCTGAAAGTTACTTAAGTTATATAACACGACAGTGCATATGTTAAAACGCCTTATTATTACTATGTTGAGAATTGATTTTCATTATATAAAAAGTGCAGTTACATACATGCAGGAGTTATGCAACAGCAATGACCAGAAAGGCATACAGAGAAGAAAAAGACAGACACAGTCATAGAAAAGACAAATACACAGTGGTCCAAGAGGTTGAATGAGTTGAGCTGGAGTTCTCACTGTAATTTTATGTAAATGTTTTGATTGGTTTATATTGTTTGTGATGCATTGGCAAGTCTTCGGAAGAGAACAAAAATCCCACTGTAATATTAAAATTAGTACATACAGTTATATTTTTCTGAGTAAGGTGGAAAAGAAATGAGAAGGCGGGAGGCTAAGAGGTATGGCTATTCATTTTGAATTCTCTGAGGTATGCAAACAGTCATAAGGAAATCTCTATAAATAATATCATCTTGATATGCATAGAGAGGTTAAAGAGAGTGAGTATAGAGAATGAAGAGTATGGAAAATTGAGGCGGAGAAGATAAGGAAGAGAGGAGCAGAAAGAGATGCTACAGAACACAACTGATATATGAGGTAAATCAACAAACATTTCTTTTGATAAATTGAGGAAGTTGGAGCTTCCCTATCAAGTTGAAGCTTGATATTTGTCAATTGTAGCTGACTGAGGTTGAAGCCTCCTGTAGGTTGGTGCCTGTAGAAAAACAGTGGTGAGAGGGAATTGGAGCTTGCCTTTGCATCACAACAATAATAAGATATGGTTTTATCCCTTTATGGGTTTCCACTTATATCTGTTGTTTCTATGTGTATTGCTTATTTGTTGATATGATCTACCCAATCTGCTTAATTTTTTCTGCTCTCATAATAAGTTTGGTGTCACACTAATTTAATACTTGTTGCAACATATTAAGACTATTCACATACTAAAGTTGGTTATAAAATTAAGTTGTAAATAAGTTGATGAAAATTTTAAAAAGCTTATGTATGTGTTAAACTGATTCGCCCCCCCTCTAAGTTTAACTAAGGATTCAACAATTGGTATCAGAGCCAGTTCCTTTTGTACCAGTTTAACCACTAAAAGGAGATCCTAGGTCCCCAGGATGGCTAGTCAAGAAGGAAGCTCAACCAATAAAGCCCCTTTTTTCACTGGTGCTAATTATGCCTTTTGGAAAATCAGAATGAGAGCATACATAATGTCTCTAGGAATAGAGGTTTGGGCTATTGTGGAATTTGGAAATGCCCCAAAGGCAACTGACCCAGAGAGAGAAGCTAAACAAGAATTTGTAGAAAATGCAAAGGCCATGAATGCAATCTTAAGTGGACTTTGTGAGGCTGAATTTATCAAAATAATGCACAGCAAGACTGCCAAAGATATGTGGGATACTCTTGAAAACATACATGAGGGAAATAAAAAGGTAAATACTGCCAAACTTCAAGTATATGGAGCTCATTTTGAAAATTTAAAAATGAATGATGATGAAGATGTTGGCAGCTTCTTCTTAAAAGTTGCAGAAATTGTTAACAATATGAAAGCCCTTGGAGAAACCATACCAGAAAGTGTAATTGTACAAAAGATTCTAAGATCTCTTCCACCCAGTTTTAACCTCAAGGTGTCTGTAATAGAAGAAACAGCTGATTTGGAAACCCTTACCATGAACCAGTTACTTGGAAATCTAATAGCCTATGAGATGAGACTCCCATAGAAGAAGCCAAGTACGAGGGAGTCAGCTTTTAAAACAAAAAAGAAGAAAGAAGAAAAGGAATATATATGTTCTTGCTCTGATGAAGAAGAGGCCAATTTTGTCAAGAAACTGGACAGAGGCTCAGGTAAATATAAAGGTAAACTTCCATTCAAATGCTTTAACTGTGGAAGAGTTGGACACTATGTTGCTAAGTTTCCTCATAAGAAAACAAGGAATCAGGCTCATGAATCAGAGAAAACTTCATCAAAGAACTGGCAGAAAGGTAAGAAATTCAATAGAAAATCCTACTATGTTCTATGTTCAACAAGACAACAGTGCATCTGAAGACTCAGATGAACCCTCAAGTGAAGAAGGAACCTCTGAATTTTTATTGATTTCCATAGAAGAACTTGAAGGACTCCTTCTAGAAGATGAAGAAGAAGGTGAAGTTGACCTTGAGGGGGAGCTGAGAAGTGCCCTGGAGGAGATTGACAGACTCAAACTGAAGTGCAGAAAACAAAAGGACATTCTCCTCAAGTATGTAAGAGAAGAGAAAAATTCATAATTCCTCATGCAGCTGAAGGTAGAGCTTGAAGAAGCCAAGAAGATAGAAGACATGTTACTTAAGCAAATCAAGGATAAAACTCAGGAACAAGAGAAGTTGGAATGAGAAGTAGTATGTCCGAGGAAGAAATTAGAAAATGCTCAAAGGAAAGTGTCTATAAATTCTTCTCAAACAACAAGCTCTGGTAAGTTGAACGAAATTCTGGATGCTCAAAGATCTCCTCTGATAAAAACTGGAATAGGCTATGAAGGAGAATCAAGTAAAAGCAAAGAAAAAGAAAACAGAGATATTATTTTTGTAAAAGAAAAGAAGGCTGATGAAGAAGCTCAAATAATTCCTACAAAAGAAGAAACATCTAAGGAGGGAGACAGAAACCAGAAGAAAACTCTAATAATAAAGAATGAAAGAAATACTTAGACAACAAAAAAAGGATCATATACCCCTGAGTATGTCAAATTTGGAAGCCATCAAAGGATACTCTTCCCTCCTATGAAAAATTCCACCTGTTATGTCTGCCACAAGCTGGGACACATTGCTGCATACTGTCATACAAGGAGGAGTAATTCAAACCATCAAAAGATGCAAACAGTGAAGAGACTATCCCAAGAAAACAAATGGAGAAGACAACCTCACAATAGGTATGCAAATAGTTTCTATGGTTACTATTTTTATTGTAAAAAATTTTGCCATAAAATTATCGAGTGCAGAAAATATGGACAAAGATTGATGTTCAACACCTCAAGGAGGTTTATTAATCAAAGAAATTTTTCTCATACTCACAATTCTGCAAAAATTATGATCAAATGTTGTGTATGCAATAAAATTGGACATATGCCTTCCAAATGTCCTCTGAGAGGATGTGGTTCATCATCTCACAAAAGATACCAAACAAAGGATGCTTCCAGTGGAAAAAGAAGGTGAATAAATGTGACCTAGTTCTAACTGCTCAAGACCTGAAAAGCCAATGGTATTTGGATAGTCGCTGCTCAAAACATATGACTCGAGACATAAGAAATTTATAACTTTTGATGAAAAGAAATCTGGAAATGTTACTTTTGGAAATGATAAATTAGGAAAAATCAAAGGAAAACGCTTAGTCAGCCTAGATAATGGCAGAGGAAAGGCCCAAGAAGTACTATTTGTATATGGGTTGAAAGAAAACTTGCTGAGTGTCAGTCAAATGTATGATAAAGGCTGTGAAGTTCTTTTTAGAGCACAAGACTGTGAAGTCAGATCAAGCACCACAGGTAAGACTCTGCTCAAATGTGTTCGAACAGAGAGTAATGTTTACATAGTGAAAGAGGAAGATGAAGCATGCCATCTTAGCAAACTTAAGGAGTCATGGTTATGGCATAGGAGATTGGGACATCTCAGCTTCGATCATATCATCAGACTGAGCAAGAAGAAAGCTGTTAGAGACATGCCAGAAATAAAAAGCCCTTCCAATACCATATGCAAATCCTATTAATTGGGAAAACAGACCCGCACATCCTTTAAGGCCAAAGATGAGTTATCAACAAGAAGACCACTCCATCTTGTGCACATGGACCTGTGTGGACCTGCAAGAACTAAAAATCCAAGTGGAGAATCCTACTTCATGCTGATAATAGATAATTTCTCCAGAATGACATGGGTTGCATTTCCCAAGAATAAATTGGAAGCACTGGAGAAATTCAAGATATTCAAAGCATTAGCAAAAAATCAAACATGATGCAAGCTAAAATGCATCAGATCAGACAGAGGAGGTGAATTCACAGATTATGACTTTGCAGACCTATACAATGAACATGGGATAAAGAAACAACTTACTATTGTAGGGACACCTCAACAGAATGGAGTAGCAGAGAGACAAAATAGTTCTGTACAACAAATTTCCAGAGCCATGATGCAAGAGAGTAATATTCCTCAAACCTTCTGGGTAGAAGCAGTACACACAGCCGTGCATATCCTGAACAAAGCTCATTTAAGGCCAAGCAGTGACAAGACTCCCTATGAACTATGGCATGGTAAACCAACTTCAATCAAGCACTTTAGAATCTTTGGAAGCAAGTGTCACATAAAGAATAATGATGAAAATCTGGGGAAATTTGATGCAAGAGCAGACGAAGGGATATTTCTAGGATATGCATCCAAGAGTAAAGGGTATAGGTGCTACAACAAGACTCTTCGAAAAATTTTAGAAAGCATTGACGTAAGATTTGATGAAGAACTTCCAAACAACACAAGAAGTACAGACTGCAGCATTCCTTCAGACAACCATGAAGAAGAAAACCAAAATGATGATGAAACAAGAAAGACAACATAAGATGTTGAACTGAGCTCAAAAGCCCCCTCAAGATACACTCAAAAGAACCATCCAGAAGGTCAGATCATTGGTGACAAGAGAGTAGGGGTCCAAACAAGAAGGCAGCTAGCTGAAAAGACAGAGGAGGTATACATAGCCATGTTATCACAAATAGAGCCAAAGAAGTTTGAAGAAGCCAGCACAGACAAGTATTGAGTGAATGCTATGAATGAAGAATTGGACCAAATTGAAAAGAACAATACCTGGGAATTAGTTCCTAGACCCACTAAGAAAAATGTTATAGGCTCAAAATGGGTATTCAAAAATAAAATGAATGAGCAAGGACAGGCAATCAGGAATAAAGGCAGACTTGTTTGCAAAGGATATTTACAAATTGAAGGACTTGATTATGATGAAACATTTTCCCCTGTAGCCAGAATGGAAGCTATCGTAATGTTTCTGGCCTTTGCATGCTACCAAGACTTCAAGGTATATCAAATGGATGTGAAATCTGCATTTCTGAATGGAGATCTAGAAGAAGAAGTCTACATGGAACAACCAGAAGGTTTCTCTTTAACAGAAAAATAAGACTATATGTGCAGACTAAAGAAGGCTCTATATGGACTAAAACAAGCTCCTCATGCTTGGTACTCAACGCTGGATAAGTACTTGCAAAAATAAGGCTTTAAAAGAGGAGGAGTAGACATAAATCTATACATAAAAGCCCATTGAAATGAACTCCTGATTGTTGTAGTATATGTTGATGACATTATGTTTGGAAGCAACAAAGATGAGCCAGCAAAAGGATTTGTTGAAGAGATGAAATCAGAGATTGAGATGTCTATGATTGGAGAGCTCACCTTCTACTTAGGAATTCAAATTCAGCAAAAGAACACAGGTACATTCATTTCATAGGAAAAATACTTAAAATAAATGTTGAAAAAGTTCAACATGGAAGACTGCAAACCTGTGTCAACTCCCATGATCACGGGATGCAAGCTATGTGTTGATGATGGATCTGCTGATATAGATCAAAGACTCTACAGATCCATGATAGGAAGTCTGTTGTACCTGACAGCATCAAAACCAGATATCATGCTAGCAGTAGGACTTGTGGCTAGATATCAAGCAGCACCAAAACAAAATCATCTTCTAGCAGTCAAAATAATAATTAGATATTTACAAGGAACAATACAGTTTGGGCTATGGTATCCAAAAGGAAAAAGCTTCACTTTGACAACATACATAGATGCAGATTGGGCCAACTCTTTGGATGACAGGAAAAGTACAAATGGAGGTGCATTCTATCTAGGAGAAAGTCTGGTGGCATGGCTAAGCAAGAAACAAACATCTATTTCTCTATTTACAACAGAAGTAGAATACATAGCAACAGCAGCATGTTGCACACAAGTCATGTGGATGAAGAAAACCCTCCAAGACATGAAGGTAAGCATTGATGAACCCATCTCTATCAAATGTGATAATAAAAGTGTTATAAGTATTTCAAAAAATCCTGTACTTCATTCGAAAACTAAACACATCCCAATCAAGTACCATTTTCTAAGAGAACAAGTAGCATAGAAGGTAGTAAAGTTGGAATATGTGCCAACAAAAGAACTAATATCAGATATATTTACAAAACCTCTTGCTAGAGAACCATTTGAATATCTGAGAAACAAACTAGGGGTAGTGTCTTCAGATACTACTCTCTAAAAGAAAAAGAAAGCTTCAGTCCAGGGGGAGAACAAAAAAGAGGGCATCATTCCAGGGGGAGATTATTCGACAAAGAGAACTATAAAAAGGCCAGAGCAACTAAACAGAGCATGAAACAGGTCCTCAAGATCAGGGCAACATGGACAAGATCTAAAATCACACCGGGAAATGAGCAACCCTTTGCCATTGATTTCAAAGGGGGAGGAAAAGCGAGCAACAAAAGAAAGGGTCCTAAAAGGCAGGCAGAGGAAGTGTATTGCCATCAATGCCAAAGGGGGAGACTGTTGGAAATGTTGTCGTTGATGGAAAAGGAGGTAGCAAAGGCAGAGATAGACAAAGGACAATGGCAGAAGCAAAGGAGAAGACAACAGGTTTTTGGAAAATGGTATAGTAACATTTACAGGGAGCATGAGAAGAACAGAGGGAGAGTTTATTTACAGAGACAGGGAAACAAAAAGAGAAGCAAACCAAAGCAAAGGAGACAGCATAGATGGAAAAGGAGATAGGTGGAAGAAGATAGTTGAAATGAAACGGTCGAGTAGCAAAGGACGCAGAGACAGAGAAAGGAGGCAGAACCAGAGGAGGCAGAATAGCAGAGGCGGAGAAAGAGAATACAGAGGCAAAGATGAAACGGTCGAGCAGCAGAGGCGGAGGCAGAGAATACATAAGCAGAGCCGTTAACAAGCAGTGAAATGATCAAACAGAGGCAGAACTGAGGCTCTGTGTATAAGGGGTAATACCAAGAATTAAATAATAAACATCTAATACAGTCAGGTATTAAACCTTATGATAGTGTTACATTAAAATAGCAATGAAACAGGGTTCATATATAACAAAGTGCTGAAGAAAGGTAGATAACGAAATCAAGAAGGGTTTACACATATTATAGTTTGAACAGAGCTTATATGTATATGTATATAACGAAGGCACGAAATTATTTATTGAAGTGGAACCATGAATTAAAGCGGAACCCTAAGTGTGAACAGTAAAACTAGAGGTAAGAAAACCGACAGTATCGTGCAGTGTCAAAAATGGTAAGTGGAATTCTCAAAACGAACGCGATATATGTCTTTGGATGCCACGTGTCCTAAGATGGTTTTCCAAAACCATTTTCATCGCGCGACTTCTGAGAATTAACATCAGTGCATCTAAATTACGTGAAAGTGTGCAATGATCGTTCGATCGTCCAAGACAAAGTGACATCTTATCAGCCGTCAGATGTGTGTGGTGTGTTAATTAGTGGGCCCGAATTAACAATTGTATTGTTAATTGAAACTTAACCCAAATGTTAAGTCGTATGTTGTGGGACCACAGGCAAATGCATGTGTGGAATTTTGTTGGATGCATATTGATACATTTTGAAATGCCTAAGGTTTAATACCAAAGTCAAGGATTAATATATATAGAATGTTGATGCATCAGGGTCTATGCCAAAGTCAAGGATTAATTCAGGTATTGATATATATTTGACAATGAAGTCGTGGATATACTTAACTAACGAGGGTGAACAGTAGAGAGTGGGACCCGTGAACCACCATATGATATATGTGCTGCATTAATATATATAACCCTTGAGTGAATGCTATAAGCGCGGGTGTATGTAATTAAAAGAGCTGGAACACTTTGTAGCATTAAGACTAAGGTTCGAATAAAGAACATGGCTAAGTCTATGTTGGGAGCGGAAACATTAAACAAACTACGGAGACCGAGAGGTTATATAAATATATATATTAGTGTTGGATTCAATTCTGAGCCAAGGACTTAATACCATGTTGACGGATAATATTATACATATAGTGTGGGACCCCCTACATAAAATTCCGAGAATCATAACCCAAGCTGGATGATACATAAAGACTGAAGCGGCAAAGTATACATATATATGCAACACTTTATATATGTAGCACTTTATAAACAAGGGGCCAAAGTATATATATACATATATGTGAAGCGCTCTATTGTTTGGGCCTAATACAAACAAAGTCTTATATTGTGGGACCCTCACCCATCACATCAGAGAAACTTGGTAGCGGAACATGTTAACAAAAAGTTGCGATTGCGATTGAGTTCCGAACCCGATATGGTTTAAATGATGATTCATATATGTTTGAGTTCCGGTATCAAAGTAAACAGAGTTACATCGCATCGGAGCGATTCATCGCATCAGCATATCAAAGTGAACAGTGCTACATCGCATCGGCACATCAAAGTGTACAGTTATTGATTGCATCGGAGAAGGAGCAGAGCATCGGAACATATAAATGGAAGTTGTGATTGCGATTAATCGCAATCAGAAGTATTTTAAAGGTGATACATCGCATCGGAGAATAGAAAAAGTTCAGCGAGTGGGCCCGTAAGGGCATTTTATATATTAAAATGAGCTTTTATCATTATATCACCGAAAGTTACTTAAGTTATATAACACGATAGTGCATATGTTAAAACGCCTTATTATTATTATGCTGAGAATTGATTTGCATTATATAAAAGGTGCAGTTACATACATGTAGGAGTTATGCAACAGCAATGACCAGAAAGGCATACAGAGAAGAAAAAGATAGACACAGTCAAAGAAAAGACAAATACGCAGTGGTCTAAGAGGCTGAATGAGTTGAGATGGATTTCTCACTGTAATTTTATGTAAATGTTTTAATTGGTTCATATTTTTTTTGATGCATTGGCAAGTCTCTGGAAGAGAACAAAAATTTCGCTGTAATATTAAAATTAGTACATACAGTTATTTTTTTCTGAGTAAGCTGGAAAAGAAATGAGAAGGCGGGAGGCTAAGAGGTATGGCTATTCATTTCGAATTCTCTGAGGAATACAAACAGTCATAAGGAAATCTCTATAAATAATATCATCTTGATATGCATAGAGAGGTTAGAGAGAGTGAGTATAGAGAATGTAGAGTATGGAAAATTGAGGCAGAGAAGATAAGGAAGAGAGGAGTAGAAAGAGATGCTATAGAACAAAGCTGATATCTGAGGTAAATCAGTAAACATTTATTTTGATAAATTGAGGAAGTTGGAGCTTCCCTATCAAGTTGAAGCTTGATAGTTGCCAGTTGTAGCTGACTGAGGTTGAAGCCTCGTGTAGGTTGTTGCCCGTGGAAAAACAGTGGTGAGAGGGAGTTGGAGCTTGCCTTTGCATCACAATAATAATAAGATGTGGTTTTCTCCCTTTATGGGTTTCCACTTATATCTGCGATCTCTATGTGTGTTGCCTATGTTATGATATGATCTACCCAATCTGCTTAATGTTTGCGGCTCTCATAATAATTTTGGTGTCACACTAATTTAATACTTGTTGCAACATATTAAGACTGTTCACATACTAAAGTTGGTTATAAAATTAAGCTGTAAATAAGTTGATGAAAAATTGAAAAAGCTTATGTATGTATTAAACTGATTCACTCCCCCCAGTTTAACTAAGGATTCAACAGTCCTATCACATAAACCATCAACAAGAAAATTTGTTATATCAAGACTGTCCTACGCTCTGATGGAGGTGGGTCTAACTTCCTTTCCACTAAAAAACAGGAGACTATGTGTCTGAGCTTCAAAATTATTGTATATGAGGTTCAAAATTATTGTATTTGTATTCTATCGTGGTATGTAGAGTCTTCTACTTGTGCAGTACCTTACCGTGTCTACATGTGTTGGTGCAAACAACACTTATCCCCAAAATTTTGCCGTTGCCAATCCTCGATGATCTTTTCATCTCTATCCTTTTTCCATTTATTAAAATCACTCACATTGCATCCTTCTTTCCGAGTGACAATCTTGATTCCTTCCTGATGACAATCTTGATTTTGATTTTGGAGATGGAATTTACATTAACAAGCATCCTTCCTACTGAGTGACAATCTTGATTACTTCCCAGTAACTATCTTGATTTTGATTTTGGAGATGGATTTTGGAGATGAGATTTATTCAGCCTCACCTTATTTTTTTTATAGATAATCATGTGCATGTAATTTTATTTATTTCTAAATACTTTAAATTTTTCTTTATATTAATTCATTTAAAAAAAACTAAAAGCAAGCCCATCCATAATGTTATAAAGAGAAAGGAACCAGCAACACTAACAGCCCAAAGAGAAAATCATGAGATTAAAACCATGCCCATAGCTACCACTCTTTCAATCAATACTTAATCCAAAGAATCTTTGGATCAAGACTTAATCCAAAGAAAAAGAGATGAACAGACCCTTTGGAATATGTAAATCCAATTCCAATATATGAGAAATTTGAAGAGACGAACAGACCCTCTGGAATATGTAAAGCCAATTTCAATAGATGAGAAATTTGGAGAAGTTTCATGCCAATTCCAATAGATGGGAAATTTGGAGAAGAGACGAACAGATCCTCTGGAATATGTAAAGCCAATTCCAATAGATGAGAAATTTGGAGAACTTTCATGGTTCGATGAGACCCTCAAATACTCAATCAAATATAGAGCCGATTTGGAGAAGTTTCACAACTCCGTAAGACTCTTAATGACTCAATCAAATATAGAGCTCTTGTGTTCTGGAAGCTAGATTCTGTTGTAGAGCAACTTCACATATATGAGAATTTTTATTTGCCATTATAAATACAATAGCAACTATCAATGGGGGTGATGGCATATCATCCCACCCGTTGTCACTCCTAGAGACAGCCTAGAGTTGTGATAGATCAGTGCCTAGGACATCTTAGCATAGCACGGAGCATATAATATAATGTATGAAGTTGTCAACTTCCGCTCACATGCTATCTCCTGTAAACAAGGAAATAAAATAGAATGGGACCAAACTCTCAGAAACTGACACAGGAAAATAAATACTGCAGAGGCAAGATGTAAAACTCTAATACAAAGCATTAGATAATTCAGAGACAGTTTGCTGCAAAGCGGGCCGATTCATAAATACCTCACAGACATAAATTATCAGAAGGTGTACGTAGTGAAAGAAATATTAAGAAGATATTAGTTAACATTGAGCTGATACCCAGATATACAATACCACCATGCATAGGCTTACCAATCTAAGAATCCATACATGATAATAGAATTTTAAAATCACCCTCCCAAAGCAACCAATATAGCAGAAGTATGGTTAGCCGAATGATGGAACAGAATATTGTTGAGTCTCAAAAATGTTCTCCATATTCATACATATTTCCATTATGTCATAACCATTTAGCTCTTATTTCATAGCCATTTGACCTAAAACCCTACATCAAATAACCATTTACATAAATATATGGGTTAGGATCCTTGTTTTCCAAAGTTATTTATTTTATGTATTTTAAGTGAATTTATGATTAGAAACTAGAAAAATAACATAGTTTCATATATATATATATGTGTTATGAGTTTTGTGACATGTGTAGGTCAAAAGGAGACTTCTAGAAGACCCTTATGTGGCACTCTAAAGCCAAATTCGAATTTGGTTGGAGAAGATTATGGGATCAAGAGGATATGTGTTTCACTTCCTTGTTGTATTGAAACTCTAAGAGGATATGTGTCTCATTCCTCAAGTTGTGTTAAAACTCTAGAAAGACATGTGTCTTATCATTTCCTATTTTGTTTGTAACTCTAGAGATGGAGGGAGAGATTCATGGACTCCCATTAATGAGATGTCTCCTCATATTTTGTATAAATAGGAGAAGCTTTCTCCTATCATAGGTAATGAGGAAGTAATGAAAAAGTAGTAGAGAAGTCTTTTGTAACAAAGTTCAAGATGGAATGGGATGTAGATTTGTGAGTTCTTTTTTAATAGAGAAATTCAGTTCTTTGATGCTGTTTTGATTACAACTTTAAGGAGCTGAAGGACTTCACCAAATTGGTAGCAGAGGGCCCCTGCTATCCAAGGAGGCTTTTTACATGTTTTCTAGATAAGTTGCTTTCAATTCTGTTTTTTTATATTTCCTTACTTAGATTGCTTTCTGAAATCATAGCTTTTAGCATAATTTTTCATGGCAGCCCGGGCATTTGCATATCTTTTGACTAATGACATGGAATCAATATTGTTCTGCTGTTAATTTATTTATTTTTAGTTTTTGTTTAATTCCAGTATTGATTTGTTTATTTCAGTCTTGCACATTTGCTTCAGTAGTTAGATTTAGATATATTAAATTACTCATGTCATTTTCAGTTACCTCCGAAAGCCACAGCTGGACTGATGGTGAGGGATTGCCGAGAGCCAAATGACATTAGCCATTTTCCGGCATGATATATTAAATTGGCTCATGTCATTTTCGCTACTCCGAAAGCTACACCGGACCGATGGTGAGGGATTGAAGTATGAGTGTGTAGTTTGATATTAGTCATTTCCGCAAGTTAGATATATTAAATTGCTCATGTCATTTTCGCTTACCTCCGAAAGCCACAGCTGGACCGATGGTGAGGGATTGAATTATGAATGTATGGTTTGATATTAGTTTACTTTCTGCAAGTTAGATATCAGTTACTCAAGTTGTTTATGGTTACTTCCGAAAATCATAGCTGGACTAATGATGAGGGATCATAAGACAAGTTGATGTAATTTGATTTAGATTTACTTTATTGCAACTTTTGGATTTCTTTCAGCATAGTTTCTTTTGTGTTTAGACAGTAGCAAGAATAGTTTGGTTTCATGCTCACTAGTTCACTGTTTTGATTTATTAGATTAGCAGCACATTTTTCATTTCAGTAGCACATTTTCATTTCCTTTCAAGTTTTGTCATTGTATGTTTCAAATTCCTTTTTTGCTTCAAGTTGGTAAATCATTATAAAGGACATCATTGCCTTGAATATCCATAACCATACTTGTCTTTTAGAATTTCATAAAAATCCAAAAACGACAAAAAGTAAGAGATAGGTTATCTTGCACATATAGTGCGCCACACTTCGTCAGCTTACGAATCCCGGGTTGATAATTTATGTTAGCAATTTAGGACACACTAAATTGACCAAACATTTTGGCGCCGTTGCCGGGGAAGTGTAACTAGGTAGCCTTATTTCTTAACATCTAAAAAAAATTAATAATTCTTAAGTATGCTATCCTCCCTGCACTTTGTGTGATCCGGAAGATCGAGAAAATGAATTGTTATGTAAAAAAAATTAATAATTCTTAAGTATGCTCTCCTCCTGCACTTTGTGTGATCCGGAGGATCGAGAAAAAGAATTGTTATGTGAAAAAAAGAAAAAAAAAGAGGAGACAATAAAACTTCATCATTTCAATTGATTCAACAATTTAAAAAAAAATTGTTTTCATGAAAAACTTTGATTTCAATAAATTGTTTTGTTTAATGAATATATATGTGTATTTTTTAAATTTTTTGAAAATATAACATATATAATTTTATTAAACAAATCAATTAAAAAAAAATGAAAAAAAAATTTTTAAATTGTTTTGTTACTAAGATATATATGTATATTTTTTATTTTTTGAAAATATATATATAATTTTAATAACAAATCATTTAAAATCAATAAATTGTTTTTGTTTAGTAAATTACATATGTATATTTTTAATTTTCCAAAATTTAACATGTGTAATTTTATTAACAAAACAATTTAAAAAAAAAATAAAAAAAATAAAAAATAAAAAATAATAATAATAATCATTTTGTTTAGTAAAACATATATGTATATTTTTAATTCTTGAAATATAACATATATAGTTTTATTAACAAAACAAATAATAATAAAAAACAACAACAAATCAAATCAATAAACAAAAATCCATGAAATAGCCATGGCATTTTTTTTTTCAATAAAACAAAACACCAAAGTTTCTCCACGTTGAGAACCTTTGCACAGGCTCGTAACTCCATCTATTCAAAGAGGCAAATCGGATATGACAATTCAAATGCATGCAAAACAATTCAATTCAAACCTAGCGCCCCATTTCAAAAACAATTCAAATGCATGCACGATCCAGTTTACGAGAATAACAATTTTTGCGAAATCGTGCTCTTGTGAGTTACGTAGTCACAATCATTCGGAGATGAGCAATTTGATGCCCTGCTCGCTTATGGCCTTTGCTGTAGAATTTTGAACCAAACGAATCCAGGTGAATATTTTGATTCGATCATAGCGAGAGCACTGCGATTGTACAAATGAAAGAGCTGCCTTCTTGGTATACTCGTTTCATCATATCTATTGTCAAATAGCAATGACGAGCATTTTTCTCATCCATTCCTGTAGATGAAAAGGGAGATTGTGATTCCGAACAGTCCCAGGGATGAAAAACAAGATGCACATGAAACGCAATTTTGAACCACGTTACGAAGAAAACGATTTTTGTTGCTAAGGCGGAACCCGGAAAAACGTAAGCCGTTATTGACACGTCATTTTCAAACACGTTTTCTGATCGATTGGAGATGAATTTAGAAAAAAATAAAACATGGGTTGTTTCGCCAACATGGTCAATTAGATAACCCGAAACCGTTTTAAGAAATGCGTGGCGATCCGGGAGAAATTCTCGGTTCTTTGAAGGCCATTTTTGCTCTGCCGCGTGAGGAAAAAACGATTTTTTCGAGTGAAGAATTTGAAAACGGCACTCGCATTGATAATTCGGTTTCTGATTTCTAGGAAGAGGAATTCTAATCAAAATCAAACTCTTATCATGACATTCAATGCACATTCCACTCATTTTTTGAATTTAATTCAATTTCGTTTTCGAATGTTGGATTTCACATCTCCTTTATCATTCGCAAACGAATTTTTGGTGCTTCAATGACATTATTAAACACCAACCATTATGATGTTTATTTCAAAGGGATGCCACATCACTATGGAAAGACATTAAGAGGGCATGGGGATGAATTGAGCAAACTACGGGAGGATATTATCAAGCACATGGTCGTGCGGATGGCACTAATGAACCTTAGTAGCATAAAGGTAAGCTCAATTGAGATTGAACGTGTATCAGTAATGGCAAGCTGCTGCAATTGGAATTCCAACCGAGGGGGTGGTCCCGAATTGTTACCGATTGTGATAATCCTCAAGGATCAAACAGATACAAAAAATAAATTTTGAAGAGATGAAAGATTATATTTTGAAATAACAATCATGCTTTTTTATGTTCTTCAATGCTTACCAATATATTATTTTTCATCTTATGTGATCTTCACTTACCATTCTATGGTCATTGCAAGGTCACGATTGGTCAATGTATCCGAGTTTGCTTTATTTAGCATCATTTTTTTGAAATTTAAAAAAATTGCATTTCTCTTTTGTTGTTAAAAATCGGTAATTTTGAATCAATGAAATGAATAAGTTATTTGCTCACTTTTATCGAAGGTATTGATTAAATTTGAACCGATGATGAATGATGAATGGCTAACTTTTTATTCAAGATTTTTAGCTACGAAGCACGTCGACATTCTGCAGTTTGAAGTCCAATTCACAGTATGTTCTTCAATTCCGCATACTGAAGTCCAGTCTGCAAATTGTTCTCCAATTCCAGCTGAAGTCCAATTCCGCAGTACATTTGCACTAATTCCGTGAATTGAAAAACCTCATTGTTCAAATCAGCCCTAACTTTCTCATACAAAATCGATTTTGATGATTTAAGTATCGTTGGAAAGGTCTCAACAAGATCTATACAATGAGAAATCCATCATTAGAGTTTGAAATGGAAAATAATGAAATAAATTGCTGAAAAGAAGCTACATTCAACTTGAGGCACTAATTCCAAAACAGGGTATAAATTCTTTTGATTTTTTCCTTTGAGAACTTGTTTCATTAATACAAATTCTTAGTTTTGTGTGTAAATATCATAACTAGAGAGATTGATCACCTCTCTCCCTTTGATAATCTTACATTCCATTGCAGAAGAAGTATTAGTTTTTTTGCGAGTTCCAGGAGGAAGGACAAATGACTACAAGAGAATGGTGTCTCTTTAAGAGGCCAACTTGTTTCATAAGAGGATGATCAGCAACAAAGAGGAGGAAATATGCTGATGTAAAATCAGATCCAAACACTTGAAAAACTTTCAGATACTATTGTCTCCATCACATCCATACCTCATAATAAACCATTCACCTCGTTTCACTTCATGTTTTCCATTTACATTCACATCCACTTCCCATTTCTTTTTTGTCCATTCATAACCCACAAATAAAAGCAAGAGGCTCATTCACATGCTTATTGCCCATTTCCATTTTCATCTTCCATTTCCATCTTCCATTTCTTGTCATTTTCATTCGCAAATAAGCCCTCGCTTCAATGCAAACTATTGAGTCTATAGTCCTTTGAGTCTAAGTTCTTTGTAAAACACCTTGAGGTTTGCATGTCTTAATGGCAAGTTCTCATGCTCGACAAACAATGGGAATACATTAATGTCTCTTGTTCGTCGGATCTTCTAGGTGACTCGACATCAACAAAATCATTCGTACCTAGCAAGATGTGTTTGGGCATCTTGACTCTCATTGTCATCAATGGTAAGAGTTCTCGTGTTGACTAGTGGCATCCATTAATGGCCACTAAGTCAACAATTTCCTACTATGTTCGACATCGAACATCTTTTCACATAGTAGGAATTATGCTAATGAGTTTTGAAGACATGAAGACTATTATTTTCAGCATTTTTGGAGCAGATTTCAAAGCAAGTTTTAGTAGAAGCAATAAAAAGTCATCTCATCTCTTTATCCATGACTCCTCTTGTTCAGCCACTTGAAGAAGAATATGATCGAAATTTTGCAGCCACCACACATACACAACTCATCCACATTTAAGGTAAGTGAAGGTATGTTGTTTTCTAATTTTTAGTCATGTAATTCATTAGAATGCTAAAATTGTAACTTTGGAAAAATTCCTCACTCCCTTTTCCACATTGTCATATCTTTAGTTGGGGGGGGAGAAGGGACATCATTTCATATCCACATGTCATACACTATCACACATTTTCATTTCATTTCCACCCACATATACTTCCCAACCAACTATTGTTGCAACATGATCCAAAAGATTATATGCCTTGCAAATGATCAATTCATTGATGAAGTAATTGATTCTAAATGTTTTCATGAACTTTGATGCAACAAAGAAAATAAATCATTGTTACACAAGAACCAATGCTTAAAAAAAAAAATGGTTGTTACACAAGAACCAACCATTGAAAAAAAAATGGTTGTTACACAAGAACCAACCATTGAAAAAAAAAAAATTTGTTGCAATCAAATGTATTATACTTTGCCAAAAAGGAAAAATCAAGAAGCAAAGTTTGGAATGAATCTATATGAGTCAAAACTCATAAAAGATCAACTCATGGACAAATGAATCATTGCAATGGTTGCATGAGGACATGCAACAACTTCAGATTGGGGGGGGGGTATGTTGAGTCTCAAAAATGTTCTCCATATTCATACATATTTCCATTATGTCATAACCATTTAGCTCTTATTTCATAGCCATTTGACCTAAAACCCTACATCAAATAACCATTTACATAAATATATTGGGTTAGGATCCTTGTTTTCCAAAGTTATTTATTTTATGTATTTTAAGTGAATTTATGATTAGAAACTAGAAAATTAACATAGGTTCATATATCTATATATGTGTTATGAGTTTTGTGACATGTGTAGGTCAAAAGGAGACTTCTAGAAGACCCTTATGTGGCACTCTAAGGCCAAATTCGAATTTGCTTGGAGAAGATTATGGGATCAAGAGGATATGTGTCTCACTTCCTTGTTGTATTGAAACTCTAAGAGGATATGTGTCTCATTCCTCAAGTTGTGTTAAACTCTAGAAAGACATGTGTCTTATCATTTCCTATTTTGATTGTAACTCTAGAGATGGAGGGAGAGATTCATGGACTCCCATTAATGAGATGTCTCCTCATATTTTGTATAAATAGGAGAAGCTTTCTCCTATCATGGGTAATGAGGAAGTAATGAAAAAGTAGTAGAGAAGTCTTTTGTAACAAAGTTCAAGATGGAATGGGATGTAGATTTGTGAGTTCTTTTTAATAGAGAAATTCAGTTCTTTGATGCTGTTTTGATTACAACTTTAAGGAGTTGAAGGACTTCACCAAATTGGTAGCAGAGGGCCCCTGCTATCCAAGGAGGCTTTTACATGTTTTCTAGATAAGTTGCTTTCAATTCTGTTTTGTCATATTTCCTTACTTAGATTGTTTTCTGAAATCATAGCTTTTAGCATAATTTTTCATGGCAGCCCGGGCATTTGCATATCTTTTGACTAATGACATGGAATCAATATTGTTCTGCTGCTAATTTACTTTTTGTTTAATTCCAGCACTGCTTTGTTTATTTCAGTCTTGCACATTTGTTTCAGTAGTTAGATTTAGATATATTAAATTACTCATGTCATTTTCAGTTACCTCCGAAAGCCACAGCTGGACTGATGGTGAGGGATTGAAGTATGAGTGTGTAGTTTGATATTAGTTTACTTTCTGCAAGTTAGATATATTAAATTGCTCATGTCATTTTCAGTTACCTCCGAAAACCATAGCTGGACTAATGGTGAGGGATTGAAGTATGAGTGTGTAGTTTGATATTACTTTACTTTCTGCAAGTTAGAAATATTAAATTGCTCATGTCATTTTCAGTTACCTCCGAAAGCCATAGCTGGACTAATGGTGAGGGATTGAAGTATGAGTGTGTAGTTTGATATTAGTTTCATTTTTGCAAGTTAGATATCAGTTACTCAAGCTGTTTATGGTTACTTCCGAAAATCATAGCTGGACTAATGATGAGGGATCAGAAGACAAGTTGATGTAATTTGGTTTAGATTTACTTTATTGCAACTTTTGGATTTCTTTCAGCATAGTTTCTTTTGTGTTTAGACAACAGCAAGAATAGTTTGGTTTCATGCTCACTAGTTCACTGTTTTGATTTATTAGATTAGTAGCACCTTTTTCATTTCAGTAGCACATTTTCATTTCCTTTCAAGTTTTGTCATTGTATGTTTCAAATTCCTTTTTCAGTTTCAAGTTGGTAAATCATTATAAAGGACATCATTGCCTTGAATATTCATAACCATACTTGTCTTTTAGAATTTCCATCTCATATTAGGAAACCAACCAAGATCAATAAAAATCCAAAAACGACAAAAAGTAAGAGATAGGTTATCTTGCACATATAGTGCGCCACACTTCGTCAGCTTACGAATCCCTGGTTGATAATTTATGTTAGCAATTTAGGACACACTAAATTTACCAAACAAATATCATGCATGAGTCATGTTTAAAGCTCTTGACTGATCCGAGCATGGGCATCAACTAGGATGAATCCATACCAAAGATCAGTGAGCCACTCGCATTCCAAAACATGATACAAGAAAGATGGATGAAATGAATTGTTATACTAATATAACACAAATAAAGAAAGTTACAGACTGTGAAATACAAAAGACCAGAATCCTCTTTGACAGATAGAAATCCTCCTCACTGAGACCCTATGGGCTCTAAGCCTTAACACAAGAGCTTTACAAAATGTATACAAAAAGCCTTTCACTGCATAATTTTCTGATAAAATCTGGAACCCTTACAATGCGTTTCTTCATGGTTTTTATAGGAGAAACCAAAACCTAGTAAAAGAGGTTGGTGATGAACATTTAATTTGCATAATTAAAGCGAAATGGCGGAAACATTTGCATCCATACTGCTGAATGACTATGCTGTGCTGTTTTTACTTTGTGGCCTGCTTTCTGAAGTAAATGCACTGGGTAAAAATATCTTCAGGAACACGGTAAAGTAGTAAAATCACACAAATATATGTCCTTTCCTGGAAAGAAAACTCTGTTGAAATAAAGCCTTGAGGATATTGTTTTTTGTGTATAGATCTTTCGAATGATATGAAAGATCTTCAATTTGGTACTCTGCTTCCGAAGGCTAGGACAAGGCCCCCAAAATCTTCAGCTACCTGCCTTTAATTCTCTGTTGATCACTGATATTCTTTATCTGCCCGATTGATATCTCCATCTGTGAAATCGGCACCTTGAATGTCCTTGCAGGGTTTGACAAATTTGAACCCTGCCTCCTTTAATTGAAGTCTTGTCGATTTGGCTTCCAAGGACTTTCTTCATAATTCTACTTTGAAATTGGTCCTTTGATGTGTGTTCTATCACAGCAATTAAGACTGTAAGTCATAATAGTTCTCCGTCGCTGCACACCTGCAAAATCCACAAACTCGTTAAAGAAAACCATGCACGGGAAGGTGAACACAGTGGGGATAATGGCAAGGTTAATGGAAATGGTCGTGTAAACTGTGATATGGTGAAACAACATAGGGTGGCGGAAAAATGCAGCAGAGGAATGGCGGACGAGCTGGCCAGAGCTAAAATGCAAAAGATTGAAATATAACGTATGAATTGAATACATTAGTGGCGAAGGAAAAGTGCGATGAACATGTGGGATGGTGACGTGGAGGAACGGAATCAATGGCGGAGTATGCAGATGATCTGGACCGTTCAATTTCCAGGCGAGATCGACGGTTAAAAACACATTGGAGGGCAATGAGATGGTGGGCCAGGGGCGTGATGGGCTTGGATTAAGTCTCGTGCAACTCTGGAGCGCTGTGACCGTCGGATGAAGGCTCTCAGATCAGACGGCTGTGATGAATATCGTTGCACGTCTTTTTCCGAACAATAACACGCGATGGAGAGTGGTTTTGGGGCCGTATGCGGAGACACGTGGCGAGGAATGAGTGGAATCACTCCGTTTTGAATAATACCGCCTGCCGCTGAAAAGCGATGCGATATAAACCACCCGGTTTTGAATAGTGTTTTGGGCGCGGGGACCACCAGGATAGGCGCATCGCGAACAGTTGATTTTCACAGTTAGATTGGACGGCTGAGGTGCGGTTTTGGGCGATGAATGGAGGATCGCGAATGTCGTTCAATCTGTACAGATCTACGGCCAAGGGCATGCCTAATATACATACGTGATAAGCACCTTCGGTTTTAGCACTCGGTCTGGTGCCTAGGTTACATGGAGAACAGGACAGAGGGGGCTAGGGCCGAAGGAGATATGCCTCGAATATTTTCAAATATGAATTTCCAGCCTTTGATAATGTGTTTTTGAGGCGGAAAATGGTAACGATGGGCGTGAGAATGATTTTCCAAGGCTAAAAGGGGGAATCTGAGAGCTCTGAGCCAGATTGCCTGTGAAATTTTATAGGAAACGAATTATGATCAACATCGGCTCCACCTGGGGACGGCATGTTCATCCCTGGACGTGTAGAGAACTCGCAGACCCTCTGATCATCCTGTATACAGACTCTACTCTCCAGCACCTCCATTTTTTACTTTATAATTCATAATGACACCCAAATTATTCAAATGAAATCAAAAAGTAAACTATCATACAATATAATACATCAGGTTGTCTTTGCCTAAATCAGAACTGAAAGTAGGGTTTAAGGAATTGACCGTTTATAGGGGCGTCCAGCAAGTCGCCCTGTAAATTCTCCAACCTAAAAGTATTATTGCCCCCCTGTTCCACAATTTTGAAAGGACCAAACCAGAGGGGGTCGAATTTACCATGCTTACCTTTTTCAGCTCTTCGGATATCCCACTTGAGCACCAGATCACCAATCTGCAGCTTCCTGTCTTTTGCATGCTGATCAAAAATGTGTTTCATTTTCTCTTGATATTCTATTAACCTCTGATTCACCTGGCCCCGTGTTTCTTCTAATTCCACCAATTGATTGATTCTCCTAATCATATCATCAGGTTCCTCATGGCTTTCTTGCATGAAGCAGGCCACTGGTAAATCCAGCTATAGAGGAAAAACTTTTGCTCGTCCATATACCAATTCATAGGGAGATTTCCCAGTTACTCTCTTGCTGGTGATTCTATTAGCCCATAGAGCAAATTTCAATTGGGAATCCCAATTCTTCTGATTTTCATTGATAGTCTTCTTCAAGGCCCTCACCAGAGTTTTATTTGAAGACTCTGCCAAGCCATTCCCTTGCGGATAGTAAGTTGTAGAGTGACTCAGTATGATATTGTATTGCTGGCAGAAATTCATAAATTTTTTAGACTTGAAGGCCTGTGCATTATCAGTCAGTATCCTAGCAGGACAGCCAAACCTGGATATGATGTTTTCCTCCATGAACTTTATGATCACAGTATCTGTAGCATTCCTTGCAAGTATGGCTTCTACCCATTTGGTGAAATAATCTGTGGTTGTTAATATCCATTTATGTTGTCCACTTGATGGGGGATGTATCTCACCTATAAAATAAATACCCCATTGTTTGAATGGTTCGTCCACATGTACTGGAATAAGGGGAAATGGTGCTGATTTCTGTCTCTCTGCAAATTTCTAAAATTTATCACATGCTCTTACTCTAGCAAAAACATCTCCAAAAAGCCTTGGCCAATAGAAGCCAGCTTTCAGAATTTTATGAGCTGTGGCCCTCCAGCTGTAATGGCCTCGACAGATCCCTTCATGGAATTCTACTATAATACTCTCGACTTCATTCTCTGTGAGACACGGGAGTAATATGCCTGAGGTATCTCGCCAGTATAGCCGGCCATTGGCGACTATATACTTCTGTGATTTCAATCTCAGCGCTCTGTATTTAGTTTTGTCACAATTGGGAGGGCATCTGAGTGTAAGGAGATATTCTAATATCTCTATGTACCACAGACTGGTGAGGTACTTTAGATGTGTTTCTGGGGTAGCTACTCCAATTCCATGTCGTTCTTCTTTCTCCTCAGATTCCTCACCTACTATAATGGACAAATTTATGCCCAGGGCTTGATAGTTTGATTCTGATAACATTTTGGCGAGCCCCTGTCCTTTAATTAGCTTAGTAGGGCGGATGTCCAGGTCATATTCCTGTATTATAGCAATCCACTTGCCCCTTTTTCCTTCACTATCCCCTTGAATAAGGATATCTTTTACAGCAGTTGCGGGCACAAATGCAGTGATGTGGGATTGTAAGATATATACACGGAAATCTTTGAGGGATTTCACTAGAGCGTATGCTTGCTTTTCTAATATGTTGTATTTTAATTCTGCATCACGGAGCACCTGACTGAAAAAGGCAATAGGCTGCTCATACCCCTCCTCATTTTTCTGCAGTAAAACTCCTGCTATTGTATGAGGTGATGCAAAAGAAAAAATCATGAAAGGTTTATCATAATCTAGTCCAGCCAGCACAGGGGCTTCTGCAAAAGAATTCTTTATCCTGGTAAATGCCTCCCGTGATTCTTGTGACCACTTTACCTCCTTATCCTTCTTTAGCATATCTGTTATATGCCTAACTATCTCAGCATAGTTAGGGATAAACCTTCTCAAGAAATTAATGCGCCCTAGGAATACTTGTACCTCTTTCTTATTTCTGGGAAAAGCAATGCCATTGATAACCTCTACCCTCTTAGGATCTATCTTCACCCCATCTTTAGTCACCATATGGCCCAAAAGCTTTCCCTCTTCTAATGCAAACAAAGACTTTTGAGGATTCAGAGAGAGACCATACCTTCTGCATTTCACAAAATTTCTCCGCAGATGTTCAATGTGCTCAGCATTATTTTTTGAAAATACCATGATATCATCAAGGTAGACCACCAGGAATTTATCCTGCTCCCCAACAAAAGCAATATCCATTGCCCTCTAAAAAGTGGCCCCTGCATTAATCAACCCAAAAGGCATCCTGGCATACATAAATGTACCCCATGGTGTGGTGAAAGTAGTCTTCTTTTGATCCTCTGGAAGTACAGCCACCTGGTTATAACCAGAGAATCCATCCATCATTGAAATCCTAGAAGCTCCAACTACTTTCTGCAAGATGTGGTCCATTTTAGGCAACGGATAATTATCCTTTAAGGATGCTCTATTTAAATTTCTAAAATCCACACACAGCCCTATTTCTCCATTCTTCTTTCGTACAGGGACAAGGTTTTCCACCCATTCAGAGTACCTCAAAGGTACAATTATTTTGGCTTTCAGCAGCTTCTTAATTTCTTTCTCAATAAAAGGCAGCAGCAGGGGATTTATTTGTCTGAGCTTCTGCTTATGGGGCTTTGCATCTGCCTTCAATGGAATTTTGTGCTGCATAATACTGATATCAAAATTTTTCAAATCCTGATAGGACCATGCAAACACATCTTTATAAGACTGAAATAATTTTTGATATAGCTCTTTATATTCTCCAGGGATCTTCTTGGACAGTTTTACAATTTTGGGGTCAGCCTTAGTACCCAAATTCAAGTCTTCTACCTGATTCTCTTCTATCACTTTGCTCGGCCGCAATGGGACATCATTCTTCTAAAATAATATTTCTAAAGGCACCAGTCCTCTAGGTATTATGTTTCCCTTTAACTGCAACACTTTGTTATCTGCCACTTTTTCCTCCCAATTTCTTTTTGAAATATCTTCAGATTCTACCTCTTCTTCATCATCAATCTCCATATTGGAGAATTCTCCCACTGTTTCCAGGAATATCTTCATCTGTTCTTCATCTTCAAATACCTGCCAGTGCTTGATGTTATCTGGGATTGAAGGCCGATAACGCACCTCTACTTCATATCTTAAAAGAGGGTTCTGAGGTGGTCGAAATGTCCTAGCAGCCACAGCAAGGGAATCAACCATCATATTCTGTTCTCGGGGCATGAACTGGATATTGAATGCCAAGAATAAATTTTGTACCATATCCCAAACTTCATTCCTATAAGCCCTTAGCCTAGGATGTTTGGTCAGACACTGATTCTTGACTTGCCTGACCACCAGTTCTGAATCTCCCAGAACTTTTAAGTTTCGTATGTTCATATTCCTGGCTGTCTGCAATCCTAGCAGAAGTGCTTCATATTCAGCCACATTATTGGTGGCTTCATATTCTAATTTGAGAGACAGCGGGATCCATTTTCCTGCAGGAGAAATCAATAGCACTCCAACTCCATTTCCTTCTTTTGAATTTGCTCCATCAAAATGTAGTGTCCATATTCCTGGTTCCATGTTCTCTGAGGGCTGCTCACTCTTGATCTGGCAGAAGGATGGTTCATGAGCATAATCTTGATCTTCTTCCAGCATCAAGCATGAAAAATATCCTTCCTTACTGTAGACTGGTGAATTTACAGAATTGTCAGCCTTAGTCACCATCTTGACAAATCTAGTCTCCCTGTACAATCTCCTCTCTTGGCCACCAAAAACTGGGATAGTGGCATATGTTAAATCCATCTTGAGTGATCCACCAATTTTTGTTCCCCAAGACCTTGATAGCAACATACCAAAACGAGCTGGGATGTCAGCCACCACGATGTCCATTACCACACTTTTTGCTGGGATTTGGGCCAAATTGACCACCAAATCCTTGATCATCCCCAGGCATTTAACTCTTTTGGAATCAAATGAATAGAGGTCTTTATATGGACGTGTGACTTGTAAACCTAGTTGTTCCATGACTGATAGAGGCATAAGATTGTGGGAAGCTCCAGAATCTAGCATACAGTTATGTAATAGCAGGTCATGGATCACTAGAGACACATAGAAGGGAGGAGTAGAAGGATCTATCTCCTCAACATGAGGGGAAAAAACTACCATGGGTGTTTCTTCTTGAAGGTTGAGACTATCTGGGATGATTGGTGTTTCTAGAGGGAGCATGAAAGAGGTGACTTGAGATTGATATGTTGGCTGTTTCAATAGTTCAGTCAAGGGGACTGGGATTTTGACCTTTTCAAGTTATTTTTGCAGACTGAAAGTGGGAGGGGATTTTTCTATCATAACCTCTTTGGGCTCTTTATTTTCAACTGGGGGCTTGACTACTTTTGACACTGGTTTGTCATTAGGGGGGGTAACCACTTTTGAGGAAGAAGGAATTTGATCATCAGAATGCAAAGGTTTGTTTAGAGGTTTCTTACCTTTATCTGTAGCTTTCTGCATTGTTGATTCCTTATGAGCAGGTGCTTCCTTCTGGGGAAACTCTTCTTCTTGCTCTTGGGTATGATTCCTCTTCCTAGAAGATTTGAGATCATATCTTCTATTGAAATGTGCTTGCAGAAAATCATCAAATTGTTTGCAATAATGATAAAATTCTGCTTCTTCTGCGTCTCTGACCTTTTCTTCTTTTTGCAATAAGCACCTAGCTTCATCATTCCCTTGCAATGATCATTCTTCTCCATCACTATTTGAAAAGGCAAGATTTGCATCCTCCAGTCCATAGCCAGTGTCCTCAGTAGAATTGTCTACTGTACCTTCCAGGTACAATGTGTGTGGCACTTGATCCTATTGCTCCTTTGCTTCCCTTGGCAATATTTGCAAGGGTGGTTTCCTATACTGAGGATTGTAACCTCTATTTGGAGCATTCTGGAAATTCCTGAAAGCTGAATTCTTGGCTTCCAATTCGAGCTTGACCATTTTCTTAACTAATTTTCTCATTTATTCCATTTTGTCATTGGCTGAGTCCCTATCTTGACTAGAAGTGGAAACCTCCTCTTTGCCCCCTTCTTCTGGTATCCTGCTCAGCTCTTCCTTTTGATTTTCCAGTGGAGGAAAAGTTTGCTTCCAACTCTAGTGCATCTGCCTGAGCATCACCCAGAGTAGCAGGCTTTCTCTCTCTGAGAGAGAAACCAAATTCTGAGTCAAAGGTTGCTACAAAGACAACTTTAGCAGCAGTTTGATGGGGTTTCATATCAGCAGGGAGACTCAGATATAATTTATTAAATCTCTTGATAAATTCTGACACTCCCTCATTGTGTCTCTTCTTTAGTGTATTGAACTCAATGAGACAATTTCCATGATCTTTCTTCTCTCCCCATTTCCTGAGAAAAGTATCTTCCATGTTATCCCAAGTGGTAATAGAACAACCAGCCAATGTCTTAAACCATTTTTGAGCTTCACCATCAAGAGATTATGTTAGTATGAATCTTTTGTCGTAAAAGATCCCTTTAGCTACGCATAACAAATAGCCCTAACATCGATTATGGCTGCAAAATATCTTTAGGTCTGCTGCATAAATTCAGATCTAAGCACCAAAAGACATTAAGCAGATAAAATATAGTATGGCTCCATGCATCAATAGAAAAGGCAAGAACAAAATGTTTAAAAGAATGATTTGTATTATATTAAAGAATGGGTCACCTGAGAGGAAAACAAGAAAGGTGTTTTCCGGTTCTCCTCAGTGGGATGGGTTCTTGGAAGTCCTCATTGTTTCAGATCTGGAATTTCTCTCTCTTATTGGTGTAGAAAAACAAACATGGAACTCAATGGGAGTTCATAAAACAGAAATGGAAAAATGGTGACCAAGAGTAGATCCAGAGTGATCTAATGCAATGGATGTGACTAATGAATGGGGAAAAACCACTATTTATAACAAAATATTGGGGCGGTCTAGAACTCGGTGCATGAATAAAATATTATTAATCGAATTCTAGAAGCACCCTTTAGGAATATTTTATTATATTTGTTGGAGGGAAAAGGGTTCTTGACTTGGGTCAATTCCTTTATTTATAAATAACAAATAAATAAATGGTTTATTTATCATCTTAGGGAAGTGATGGGAATATAATTAAATAAATAATGGTTTATTTAATTATTTATGGATGATTTAGTCAAATTTAACTAAGAATATTATTTAAATAATGATTTAAATAACTTATTCTTAGGGAATAATTAAAAGAATAAGGATTTATTTAATTAAGTTCCTTATTTTGGGTTAAATATGACCAGGAAATATAAACAAATAAGTTATTTTATGTGGTGAAAGCAATTTTACTTAGGGTAAAATTGGTCTTACATGGTGTACTTGGGTTCATCTAATAATAACAGGTTAGATGACCAAAAATTGGTGTAACAGATTGCCCCCCAACATACGAGTGTTAGGAGAAAATCGTATGACCAAAGTACGTTGTAAGAACTCAATCACTAGGCATCAAGAGAGAGGTGAGAGAGAAATGTAAGGATGTATGAGGTGTGAAAGGACTAGACCCTGAGGAGATGAGACTTACAGGTGCAACAAGTCTCTATGAAGTGGTACCTGTGCTAAAGGCGGCAGGGGAGGCATACCTATGCCCGCCGAGACAAAGTACAAAGAATAAGGTGCCCGGAAAACCACAGAACACAATAAGTACAAAGAATAAGGCGCCCGGAAAACCATGGAACACAATAATGAAACATGTGCTGGCCTAAACAGGAGCCAGATAAATAACATGATGAATCCCACATACATGCGATGCCTGGAATAATCATCAGGGCTTATACACTAATATGGTAGTACATGAGATATAAATACTCCCAAATGCCCCCTACACGCGGGGAAGTGCTCGCAAAAGATGACAGATACGTGAAAATCGAAGAGGCGCTGCAAGTGGCTAAGGCCGATATCATCATATGAGAGGAGCTGCATCAAGGGCTGAAATGAAGGCATCCGGGCATGTGGGGGGCTACCTGTAGGGCCACCCCCTCACGAGGGTTGAGACATCTCACACATGCCCAGGAATCACCAATAGTTGCGGCTGCGTCACTGGACCATCAAGTGTATATATCACGATCATGCTAGGAAGATCTCGAACCAAGGTACACTGCCCCCCAGGACCTGGCTTCTAAAGTAAATAAGTTGATGTCAACAGAAGGAGGTCCGCCATAGGTGATGAAATAAGGGAACCCAACCTAAGGCACGGGGAAAATAGTAGAGTGACGAACAAGTAGATACTGATGATGATGATGGAATGAGAGAAACAGAGGAGTGGTTGGATGACTTCCCTTGTTAGAGCATAAAGGGTATAAATGGCTTGGCAGCGACTGACATAATATCATGAGGGATAGTGGACAAGGGTACTGAAGGCAATAATGTGCGACACGAGAAAGGGACCAAGCAGGGAAGGAGGGATGACTATAGTGGGGTACAAAGGGACTTGGGATAGACTCCATAAAAGTTATGGTGACTCGACTCAGATGCTCTAAGCAAGGGCGACTCAATGGTGCTGCCTCATAGTATGGGTCCAATGGGGAACCATAAAAGCATGAGTACAATGAGGTAGCTCATGACGAAATTCAACACGAATGAAGACAAGTAAGGAGGCAAAGTGGTGCCCCAAGTACAAGTGTCGTAAGTGAAGAAATTCGATTTTGGGAAGAGGTGAATAGGCCCTTCATGGACAAAATGTGTCCTGGTGAAGTAGCAAAACATAAAAAATTGATAGATACCCATTTGAGTGCTCGATGAGAGCTTTCCAACGGTGTAGACGGTGTGTCAAACAGGGCTACGGTTTGATCGCAGCGGGTGAAAGAAAAAATAGGGGTTTTCTTCTAATAGGGTGTTTTCCCTCCAAAATCATTCATTTGCTTATGTAGCTGTGGTGAATGTGGAGAGGAGAGAAGGCCCTAAATCTTGTGGCGATCGTAGCGGACAAACCGACCGTTAGAATTGTGAACTGTCAGTTGCAGGTAAGAGGCCTAATCCTAAGCTTTGTTTTTGATGGATTGAAATTGCAGATTAGGGTTTTAAATTCCAGTAACGGCTCCTACTACCTCATTACGGTCGGGTTGCACTTTTTGGGGCAAAAGCTGCGACCTGGGACACAGGTTTTGGCCTGAAAGGTGCAACCTGGCCCAGGATTTTCCCAAAAAGTGCGACCTGCTAGGTGTGGGAGGCTTCAGTGCTGTTATGGGCTGAAATTCTGTTTTGGTGTAAGATAATGCAGTTTTGTTAATCTACAGGCTGACAAAAATGATGGTTTTGTGCAGATATGGCAGATATACGGATAAAGTGGAGAGAGAGAGACTTCGGTACACTACGGATGGAAATCCAGGTGGATCAGGGTGTCCGTCGTGCACTGGCTAGACATGGGGTACTGAAATATTTGGAGAACCATTTGATGAGGGCTGGAGAGCCCTTGTTGGCCCGGATTATCAGTTATTGGGATCCGGATCAAGAGGCGTTTGTAGTGCAGGGGAACAGGATCGAGTTGATGGTCCAGGATGTGTATTTCTTGACTGGTCTCACACCATTGGGGATGGTGGGAAAAACGCAGCCAGTGTTACCATGGGGGCGTAACATTATGGAGTTTGTTGAGCGACATTGTCGCCCAGGTGTCCGAGTCAAAGGGACTTGGATATCCATTGGTGATCTAGAGAGGTTGGAGACCCGAGCAATGGCTACAGCAGTGTTGCGGTTCTTTGGTAGCCAGGCCTTCCATCACATCACTGGAGGGCAGATCATGATTGTAGAGAGTGTGCTAAGTGGGACCTACTATGGGTGGGCCCATATGATGTTGGTATCGGTGAAACGAAAGTTGTCACTATGCAAGAGGAAAGTGAATCATCATTGTGCCTATGGGACGGTGTTGTGCTCTTTCTTCTTTGAGAAGATCTCGACCTTACAACCTTGTGTGCAGTTACCTGATGGTGGGCCAAGGGAGCCACAGATGCATCGGTGGGGACGATTACTGTGTAGAGGAGGAGGAGGGGCGGTCGGACGGGTGTTTCGACCAGAGTTCTTCGCCCATTGGGATCAGATGCCACTATACATAGACGACTATCCCTATAGTGGGATGAGTTATTGGGGAGATCCGGACTTGCCGCTTCCGCCTGGTCGAGTATGGGGACCCGATGGTGAGTGACAAGTAACTAATCTTGTGTGGGCATTTTAGAGTTTGTGATTAGTATTCATGGTACTAATTCTGATGTTGTCTGGAATGCAGATATAGCTCCGGTAAAACCGGCCGGATATATGGGACGACCTGCCGCAGCGGGGGCGACAGGTGCAAGTGGATCAAGGACAGCACATAACGATGATATGGCAGCTCTAGTGGAGGACATCCATCGTAGATGTGAGGGGCTGCTGACTGGTGTGTCGGAGCGTGGTTGGCATGATTTGGACGACCAGTACATAGAGTTGTGTATTGGGCTACCCTCAGAGTGGTGAGGTATCATGCGATGCATGGCGATGGCCGGTCAAGCTGTGCGTGATCTACGAGCTGTGGGAGCAGATCCATTGGCTCGGGATCCTCCAGAGAGTGATTAGATGTATGGTAGGTGGTTCCCCCTAGTGTCGATGTAGGGGAGAGTGGTGCCCCCCATTTTTGTAGTTTTGTTATTGTAACATGCTATGGGCATGTAGTATGTTTCAGAGTAGATGGACTTTAAAAACACGTGTTATATAATATATGTGAACTCTATGTATTTGGTTGATGGTGTTAAATGTTATTGTGTTGTGTGTGATATATGCCAGTCTAGAACATGGTTTGCGATTTGATCTACGTAGTGATTTTGATCTCGAGGTATATGGCTAAATGTAATGAATCTAAATTCACATATCAAAAGTTGCACTCGTAAATATTGTCTAAATAGGATAGGGTTATGCACACGATAGACACCATTAAGTTGTAAGACAAGAAGCAGGGAATCTAAATGGACATGCCGATGGAGGATGTGATGAGAGAGAGCATCGGCTAAGAGACCATGAACGGCATCATATTTGGCCTGATTACTGGTGGCTTGACCAATGCAGACCCCATGTGCAAGAAAAAGGGTATGCAAGGGGGTAAAAATGGCCCAGGCGGCTGAGGCAAGGTTTCGAGAATAGCGACTAGCACCATCGGCAAAACCAAGGTAATGAGTGGACGAGAGGGTCGAGGGAATATCATCACAAGTCGATAAAAGGGAGGAAAAGTGGGGATGTCTGTTGCGAAGTACATCATAGATATGGATGGGAGTATCGAGATGATGGGAAGGCAAGGAAAGGGGTGAAAACCACAAGAGGCTACAAAGCTACCTAGATCATCAGTAGAGGAAGAAAGGTGCACATACGGGTCATTAGGGGAAATCACAGAAGAACAAGCAAAAAGATGGTCGAAACATAAAGAGCCCAAAAAAGTGGTGGAAAGGGGAGCAAGTGAAACAGACGGAGTGGATTCAGAGGGGATGTACTCTGAGGGGTGTGCGGATGATGATAGGTATAAGAGAGGAGCAGCAGATTCGGACATCTCAACATTAGGGGGAGGGATGTAAATGGTAGCCGAGGGATCTTCAAGTAAACTAGACGCATACTGAGCAAGGATGGGCGAGGCAGATTGATTTTGTTCAACTTCGTACTCGCGAATGACCTCTAAAGAGGCTCAGTAATGCGTGAGGTGAGGGAAATGGTGGGAATAATGGCCATGGACACCACACAGAGCACAGGGTTTTTTGGTGCGAAGAGTCTTTGGGTTCTTGGCTACGGATGAGGAAGAGACAAAGGTGTCAAGGACCGTAGATTCAGGGAACGCGACTTTAACCATGGGTTGGATACGGGGCAACTCAGGACAAATATGGGTGGGATGACCGATACCATCGCACAAGGCACAAGGCTTGGCGGGTTGGAGAGGGATAGGGTTAGATGCGGTGGCCTTGTTAGTGGACGCCCCCTTGCGAGTTTTTCGTTTCTTTCCAGTAGCTGTCGCAACATTAGGAGGGTTCTACAGAGGGGCGAGGGGCACTGTGGTGGTGGAAGGAGCGATAGGGATCGGTTGTACGGGTGTCATAGCTATGTATGGTTTGGGGTGGCCTGGTGGGGTATCGGTTGGAGGGGTAAGATACCAAACAGGATTTCCTAAGGTTAAATTAGGAAGGGAAAGGGTGGCCATGACGGGGACCGAATAGATGCCGGGGGGGGGGACCAAGGAAAGGTATCTGACCGGCGGGGTAGTGACTAGGGGGGAGGGCTCCCAGAAGGTGGAGACCTGAGGGAACTGACTCAAGAGGGTAGGAAGGTTCCTGAGTGTGATGGGAAGGGCTGGGGGAAAAAGGTTCGGTTGACTGAAGCGAAGGGCTAGGAGCAGGAGGTGGTGGGCGAGATAGAGGTTGCTGACTAGCCGGAGCAGGCTGTGGAAGGCTAGCCTGAGATGATTGCATCATGCAAACATTCGCGGAGCTGGGGTCAGAGACGGGAGGAGGGGGAGGACCAGGAAAAGTTCCAAGAAAAGAGGAGTCTTTGTAGACGCCGGGGGAAACACTGGTCAATGAATCAACAGTTGGTTTATTGGTGATAGTAGAGATGGTGGACTCAGGGGAGGTCTGAGATTTTGGTTCATGGTAGGTCAATTGGTCAATGGTGACAATCTTGCCATTATGAGGGAAAAACGTCTTGCGGTGGACTGTGCACGGGACGGCTGACATGGCATAAGTGTAACTACGCCCCAAAAGTATGTTGCAGTCAAGAGGAGCATCGATAACTTCAACGTTGACACAAACAGTCTTGCCGGCAAGGGTGATAGGACAGTTACGTAATAATCCAATGGGCTGGGAGGCATGGCCATCCCATGCACGAAGGGTGATGGTGGAAGGGACCAGTTCAGGGGATTCGAGTTGTTTCCAAACTGAAGCGGACATTACGCAGGTAGATGCCCCCTCATCAATAATACATCGATTAACATTGGCGTTTCAGATTTTGACTGGGATTTGGAAAGCAACTGAAGGAGGAAGAAGGGGATGTTCTGACTGACAGGCATCGAAAACAATCAATTGGTCATCAGCATGATCTACAATGCCCATGGAAGATAGTAGAGCCCTCTTTTGAGAAGGACACGACTAGAGGAGTTCCAGTGTTGAAATGGCAGCAGGAGATTGGGCTAGATCATCTACTATGCTGTATGAATGGGCAGCCCGACCAAAGGCAACATTTCGGCGTAATGGTCCCTTAGGAGGCTTGGGATGAACCTCAGCTTTGGGAAGAGGGAGTTGCAAGGGACCATTGGGTGTCGATAGAGGCTTTGTAGGACCTCGCGATGGAGACTCAGAGACAGTCGGAACAGGAGGTGTGGAATACTGACGGGACCGAGTTTGAAGGTTGAGGTCAACAGTGAGAAGTGGGTCAGAATCCATCATGAGAATATGGTAATCAGAGGAACCAGAAGGGGAAGGTTGAGTGGTTACCGGGGCATGAGATGGTTGAGTGGCCATGAATCCTTGTTGCGGGAAAGGATCGGTAAACATAGCAGGTTGAGAAGTAACAGGGGTGGGAGGGGTAGTAGGGGAGGAGTGTTGTCCCCGTATGGTGGCCTGAGAATCCCAAAGTTGCCGCATTTGTGGTAATAAGGGACAATCGTGAGTGTAGTGACCATAAACACTGCAACACGAACAGGGCTTATTGGTGCGAAGTGGCTTGTTCGGCTTGGGCTGAGAACCCTGTGGCTGGTTGGAAGTGGTAGAGTCGATATTGGAAGGATTGGGTCCACGATTACCAGAAGCGGATTGATTGCCTCTTCTCCTTATTTGAGAAGGAGGAAAATTAGGTGCCCCCTGCTGAGCAAATACTTGCCCTGGAGGGGGTAGTAAGTGCGGTTGTGGGGGTGGGGAAGGAAAGGGATTGGGAGGTCCAAATGCTGGAGGAGCTGGGACGCCAGGTTGCGGATATGGATAAGGAGTAGGGTGGGCAGTAGTAAGGTAAGCTGGGGGGTGGGCAAAAGGAGGAGGCATGCCGTAGCCTGAATACATGCTGCCGGAAGGGGAAAAAACGCCGGAGGGGCTGGCCCCTAGAGGAAAACCATGGCCCGAAGGAGGTTGGGCAGAGGTATGTGACAACGCTCAAACGATACTATCGGCAGGATGAGATGCCCCCGAGGCATTAGGGCCACCCAGGTTTAGGAAGGTGGGAAGGACGGAGTATAAACATACCCAGGTGGGTGTAGATAAAGTCATGAGCGAATTTGGAGCGGCTTCTTCGGTTTGGGGAAAATGGGATGCGACATCACTTTGCAGTAGGAGGGTAAAGAGAGCGAAGGGCCGGTCCTTCAGCCAGAATCTTCAAAGGGAGGCTCGACATAAGCTTCGAGCTTCTTCAGCGCCGCCATTCCTGGACATGAGCGGAAAGGTGGGTGGAGGATTGATGGAAGGAGGTTAAAAACTCAATACCAGTGTTGTATCGGAGAGGGAGTTGGAAATAAGATAAAAAGGCTTGGGTAATGGTTGCAAAAGTGGTATGGGAGGAGGTTTCATGTTCAACATACCATTTAGAAGCTTCGCCTGTAAGTGTGCGTTGGAACAATCGAAGACGAATAGAGTCATCAGTAATGGAATTGGAGGAACACCACATATGGAAGGATCGGATATGGTTGGAGGAATCCTCACTAGCAAGGCCTTCGAACTTGGGAATGTCGGAGGGGAGCTTGGTTGGCATAGTAGGCCAACTAACATCGTGGCGGATAGGATCATTAATCAGCTGATTGAAGTCGGGGAGACTAAGGCCGGCCATATAAGGGAGTAATGGGGCAGTTCAGGTAGGTCCCGAGGTGGTTCCACTGGAAATAGACCTAGCAGTAGTACTGGGGTTACTGCTAGTGGTAGGCCCTAAAGTAGACATGGTGAAAGTGACAGGGGGAGAACCAGGTGGGGGAGAACCCGAACAATCAGAGGAAGAGTCAGAGTGCAGACTCGGGGAAATACTTACTCGATGACGACGAGAAGGAGGAAGTCAACCAAGCAGAAGCTAAGGATGAAGGCCAACAAGTCTCCGGGAGAGGCGCCTTGGGGGCGCAATGATGACGGGAAGAAGAAAACTGACAAGGGCAGTGAGGGACAAAATCAAGTAAGGTCAAGGGCAGAAAGGTGCAGTGACAATTGATTTTAAAGTATTTGCCAGGCGGTGTTAACCAGGCGCTTCTTCACTTAGGGTCAGTGTGTGGCGTGCGTTAATTTTAATTGTTTAAACCCAGACGTTTTGAGAGTAAAATAAAGAGTGTGTTGCGTAACAGAAAAGAAATCTGCAGTAAAGAAGACTAAAAGAACAAAAAATTAACAACTAAAAATGCAGCAGTCTAACCCAAGAAGGCGGGTCTCTCAAAGCTAGTCTGTAAGAGGGAAAAAGAACTAGGCAAAGCACGCTAAAAAGAGGCCAATAGATCGAAGGTCCAAAGGGACTGGGATCTAAAGGGTAAATCTGCGAAAAAGTGGTGCAGAGAACAACAAATAAGCAAAGGCAAGGTTGCTGCTAAAAAGGAGGAGATCAACTAAAAATAGAAGAGACAAGGCAGTGGCCTTAGAAAATAACCCAAACAAAACGATATGATGTGGTTTTGAGAGGGAGAAGAGTTGATCTACAGGGATCTGAAAAGGAGGTATCAGATCAAAGAAAAAAAGGGTTGAAACTCTGTAAATTCAGACTTCTGAAACAATAAAGACTCGTCCACAAAAATTGGAGGGTACTAGAGCCCTAAGGGGAAATATTCCCTCTTAGTTGAGTGAAGCAGATCAGAAACAGGTCCAAACAGGCAGAGACAGAGGCTGGAAAACCCTGACAGAAGCTTCAGAAAAACCCAGAAAAAGTGCTGAAAAATTTGCAGAAAAAGTGCAGGTTGCAGGTTCTGACCTGTTTGCAGTCCAAGTTGCAGGTTTGGGGCAGAAAAGTGCGTCCTGAGGCTCAGGTCGCACTTTTTGGGCCGATAAGTGTGACCTGCAGATCCGGCTCTCTCGGTAGCATATTTCAGAAAAATTTGTCGTCTCAGCTGCGGCTAATGTCTGTCACCTGCGCAATAAGGCCAGAAACACAAGGAAGTTAAAAATTTGAATATTTAAGGGTTTTAGCGGTGAAAATCACCATAAAAATAGGAAAAACAAAATATGGAAGAGAAACCCTAGGGTCTGAAACAGCTGGATATGCAGGAATAGATAAAACGACAGTGGTCGCAAAAGAAAACCCATGTGGAGTCGCCAATTGTTAGTATGAATCTTTCGTCGTAAAATACCCCTTTAGCTACGCATAACACATAGCCCTAACATCGATTATGGCTACAAAATATATTTAGGTCTGCTGCATAAATTCATATCTAAGCACCAAAAGACATTAAGCAGATAAAATATAGTATGGCTCCATGCATCAATAGACAAGGCAAGAACAAAATGTTTAAATTAATGATTTGTATTATATTAAAGAATGGGGCACCTGAGAGGAAAACAAGAAAGGTGTTTTCCGGTTCTCCTCAGTGGGATGGGTTCTTGGAAGTCCTCAGTGTTTCAGATCTGGAATTTCTCTCTCTTATTGGTGTAGAAAAACAAACATGGAACTCAATGGGAGTTCATAAAACAAAAATGGAAAAATGGTGACCAAGAGTAGATCTAGAGTGATCTAATGAAAATGAAGGTGACTAATGAATGGGGAAAACCCCCCTATTTATAACAAAATATTGGGGTGGTCTAGAACTCGGTGCATGAATAAAATATTATTAATCGAATTCTAGAAGCACCCTTTAGGAATATTTTATTATATTTGTTGGAGGGAAAAGGGTTTTTGACTTGGGTCAATTCTTTATTTATAAATAATAAATAAATAAATGGTTTATTTATCATCTTAGGGAAGTGATGGGAATATAATTAAATAACTAATGGTTTATTTAATTATTTATGGATGATTTAGTCAAATTTAACTAAGAATATTATTTAAATAATGATTTAAATAACTTATTCTTAGGGAATAATTAAATAAATAAGGATTTATTTAATTAAGTTCCTTATTTTGGGTTAAATATGACTAGGAAATATAAACAATAAGTTATTTTATGTGGTGAAAGAAATTTTACTTAGGTTAAAATTGGTCTTACATGGTGTACTTGGGTTCATCTAATAATAACAGGTTAGATGACCAAAAATTGGTGTAACAGATTGCACAAACAGTCTTAAGACCACATCTAAATGTTCAACATTAAAGTTCTCTGCAAAGGAGCAGAAAGTCTCAAGGTGTTTTTGAGCATCAATCTCATTTTCCCCATTGAATCTGGGCAGGATCTTTATATAATCTTGGGGCATATCATTTAACACTTGGGGTAATGCTAGGGGAGCATATTTATTCATCAAGAATGCTGGAACATTAGCCATTGGAGGGGGTGGAGGTAGTGCAATATTTTGATGAGTAAGAGGAGGAAGAGGAGGAAGTCGAGTATGAATAATAATAGGAATATACTCGATTGCAGCTTGAGGGGTTGAGGGGAACAAAGGTCTGTTAACAGCAGATACTTCGGTTACTTCCTTGACCTCTTCAACCTCAAGAGTAGGATGAAGACTGTTTTTATTTCTGATACCCTCTCGGGGTGGACTATCTGAGTAATAATAATCAGTATCTCCCAGAGTGGAGTCGGGATCTGGTACTTGAGCTTCTTGAGAAGAAGAGGATGGAAAGTCTTCTGTAGACACTTCAGGAATTTCAAAATGGGCTGATTTCCTTTCCCTCCAATTTCTTCTATGTATAATCTGGTCAGGGTCAGACACTGAAGGTGTCTTTGGCTTAGACGTATCTGACCTCAAATGTGGCTTACGAGGAGCCAGGACTGCAAATAGATTTATCAAATAACAAATGTGGAGTCGCCAAGGTGAGGGATCTACAACTCTCAACTCTCCATGCTCACCTACTTAGAGAGTGAATATGATTTTTCAAGGCCTAGGGATTCAAATTTTCTTAACTTCATCCTTGGCAATGGCGCCAGAAAGATGTTGTCACTCCTAGAGACAACCTAGAGTTGTGATAGACCAGTGCCTAGGACATCTTAGCATAGCACGGAGCATATAATATAATGTATGAAGTTGTCAGCTTCTGCTCACACGCTATCTCCTGTAAACAGGGAAATAAAATAGAATGGGACCAAACTCTCAGAAATTGACACAGGAAAATAAATACTGCAGAGGCAAGATGTAAAACTCTAATACAAAGCATCAGACAATTCAAAGATAGTTTGCTGCAAAGCGGGCCGATTCAGAAATACTTCACAGACATAAATTATCAGAAGGTGTACGTAGTGAAAGAAATATTAAGAAGATATTAGTTAACACTGAGCTGATATCCAGATATACAATACCACCATGCATAGGCTTACCAATCTAAGAATCCATACATGATAATAGCATTTTAAAAGCACCCTCCCAAAGAAACCAATATAGCAGAAGTATGGTTAGCCGAATGATGGAACAGAATATCATGCATGAGCCATGTTTAAAGCGCTTGACTGATCCGAGCATGGGCATCAACTAGGATTAATCCATACTAAAGATCAGTGAGCCACTCGCATTCCAAAACATGATACAAGAAAGACGGATGAAATGAATTGTTCTATTAATATAACAGAAATAAAGAAAGTTACAGACTGTGAAATACCAAAGACCAGAATCCTCTTTGACAGATAGAACTCCTCCTCACTGAGACCCTATGGGCTCTAAGCCTTAACACAAGAGCTTTACAAAATGTATACAAAAGCCTTTCACCGCATAATTTTCTGATAAAATCTGGAACCCTTACAATGTGTTTCTTTATGGTTTTTATACGAGAAACCAAAACCTAGTAAAAGAGGTAGGTGATGAACATTTAATTTGCATAATTAAAGCGAAATGGCAGAAACATTTGCATCCATACTGCTGAATGACTATGCTGTGCTTTTTTTACTCTGTGGCCTACTTTCTGAAGTAAATGCACTGGGTTAAAATATCTTCAGGAACACGGTAAAGCAGTAAAATCACACAAATATCCGTCCTTTCCTGGAAAGAAAACTCTGTTGAAATAAAGCCTTGAGGATATTGTTTTTTGTGTATAGATATTTCGAATGATATGAAGGATCTTCAATTTGGTACTCTGCTTCCAAAGGCTAGGACAAGGCCCCCAAAATCTTCAGCTACCTGCCTTTAATTCTCTTCTGATCACTGATATTCTTTATCTGCCCCATTGATATCTCCATCTGTGAAATCGGCGCCTTGAATGTCCCTACAGGGTTTGACAAATTTGAACCCTGCCTCCTTTAATTGAAGTCTTGTCGATTTGGCTTCCAAGGACTTTCTTCATAATTCTGCTCTGAAATTGGTCCTTTGATGTGTGTTCTATCACAACAATTAAGACTGTAAGTCATAATAGTTCTCCGTCACTGCACACCTGCAAAATCCGCAAACTCGTTAAAGAAAACCATGCACGGGAAGGTGAACACAGTGGGGATAATGGAAAGGTTAATGGAAACGGTCGTGTAAACTGTGATATGGTGAAACAACGTAGGGTGGCGGAAAAATGCAGCGGAGGAATGGCGGACGAGCTGGCCAGAGCTAAAATGCAAAACATTGAAATATAACGTACGAATTGAATACATAAGTGGCAAAGGAAAAGTGCGATGAACACATGGGATGGTGACGTGGAGGAAGGGAATCAATGGCGAAGTATGCAGATGATCTGGACCGTTCGATCTCCAGGCGAGATCGACGGTTAAAAACACATCGGAGGGCAATGAGATGGTGGGCTAGCGGCGTGATGGGCTCGGATTAAGTCTCATGCAACTCTGGAGCGCGGTGACCGTCGGATGAAGGCTCTCAGATCGGACGGCTGTGATGAATATCGCTTCACGTCTTTGTTCGAACAATAACACGCGATGGAGAGCGGTTTTAGGGCCGTACGTGGAGACACACGGTGGGGAATGAGTGGAATCGCTCCGTTTTGAAGAATATCACCTGCCGTTGAAAATCGATGCGATATAAACCACCCGGTTTTGAACAATTTTTTGGGCGCGATGACCACCAGGACAGGCGCATCACAAACCGTTGATTTTCACAGTTAGATCGGACGACTGAGGTGAGGTTTTGGGCGATGAATGGAGGATCGCGAATGTCGTTCGATTTGTATAGATCAACGGCCAAGGGCGCGCTCGATATACATATGTGATAAGCACCTCCGATTTTAGCACTCGGTCTGGTGCCCAGGTTACATGGAGAACGAGATGGAGGGGGCTAGGGCCGAAGGAGCTATGCCTCGAATATTTTCAAATATGAGTTTCCAGCCTTTGATAATGTGTTTTGGAGGTGGAAAATGGTAACGATGGGCGTGAGAATGATTTTCCAAGGCTGAAAGGGGGAAGCTGAGAGCTCTGAGCCAGATTGCCTGTGAAATTTTATAGGAAACGAATTAGGATCAACACCACCCACCCATGTTCAATTACCTTGTAGGCACCATTAAGTATTTTGGGCCAATTGAAGTACTGAAGGATTTTGACGAGGAGCACCCAGGCTTTGTTAGGATCTATTTGGCCTAGCTATTATGCTTTTTTTTAAGATTAAAGAAAGCATTTTTGAACATTCCTTGCAGTTAAAAAAGGGAAAAATCACAAGATATTTAAAACTGCATACTTGTAATCGCTCAAGAAAAAAGGAAAAAATACCACCTCATAAAGTTTTGGGCCATGGAATGATCACAAAATGCCTTAAAATGGAGGCGAAATGGTTACCAATCTTCTAGCATCAACAAGAAAGATATTCTGGAAGAAATATTAGTCACTTACATCTAAAGGACTTATAGATTCAAACAAGTTTAAAATATAATATTGTGTAAGTGCAGAGCCATATAATGAATGAATCGAATCAGATAATTTCAACATTTAGGATCCAGAATTCAAAAAAAAATTAACCAAACTATTAAATACGAACCAAAGCTATGCAGATGCAAAGATGATAGTAAAAACAAAGTATTTTGTGGCTAATCTAGCTAAACTTATTAAAAATTGACGGATGAAATTAGATGAGATAGTAATAAGCTCTAAAATGAGATCATAAGAGTGCCTTGTAACAACATTTCTAACTAAATCTAGGCTACACGCAATGTGCAGATCCAGAGATGATAGTAAAAACAAATTGTTTTGTGGCTAATCTAGCTAAACTTATTAAAAATTGACGATGAAATTAAATGAGATAGTAATAAGCTCTAAAATGAGATCATAAGAGTGCCTTGTAACAATATTTCTAACTAAATCTAGGCTACACGCAATCTAGCCATATACAGTTAAAAAATGTGGAAAAATTGTTTACCGGAGAGGTAGCACTGTGCAATGGACCAGACAAATGCGAAGGCAAATAATGAGACTGCTGCAATGGCGCTCTCTCTTGGCTTGTATTATTTTCTTTGTGATATTCACTGTTCCTGAAGGTTTTGTTAGCCTTTCTAACTTGCATATTCCCCTTTGTAGCCAAAGAAGGAATTTCCTGAAGCTCCCATAGAGTAGCGGCTAGTTTCCTAGCAGAAACAACAACTATGTTACCCTGAACTCCAACAAGTGAAAACTGATTGGAGGAATATACCATGGCAGTATATTCCTCACCAGAATCATTTGCTTTAGCTTCACATTGTGCAGTATGGAAGAAACGAAGATGATGACGAACACCCTCTCTTCCGAACGTTTCCTCCTCCCCGGATGAACTCCTCTATGCTTCCCTTCTCCCTTGCCATTCAAAAGATTCTCTTAATATGAACTCAAAACTTAATCACAACTCCATATTTGAGTTCGCTCTGTAATATTTAAACTAATTTTCTTCAGAGCTTGGACCTCGCCTAATATTTACTCCATAATGAAGAGGAAAAGCTCAAAACCGAAGCTTGTACTGTCCATTGAACTCCATTCTTCAGCGGAAACCTAGAATGAACTCGACAATCTTGAGCATTCTTTTATCATCTGATGAACTTTTGAGCTCTTATTACCAGAATTTCGCCCCTTGAAAAACAATTCGCGCCTACCTCGCTTTCCAGCCATACATGCATGGTTCTTGTTTGGCAAAGGCTCGAATTTGGAAGAACATACCTTGTTTTTAGCATAAACAATCTGAAAGCTGCTCAAGTTAGCTCTTTTTTCCATAGACAGTAACTGAAACAATAACAACCTGCTCAAATTAACTCCTCTACACAAAAAATGTCAAAACACACCGCATACCGCAACGCCTGAAATTCTCAAAACCTCAATAAACCTCAATGCTTCCAACGGGTTAGGGTGATTCCGTGCTCATTTTTCGCTCGAATTCAACCTCAACCCTCGTGCTCCCTCAGCTTCACACCATTAAGACGGAAAAAAAATAAGATTGGAATTGAGGCCAAGAACTTTGAAATATTTATAAAGTGTTGCTCCCCTTTGTAAAATGATCCAGTAACATAATAGGTGCAAGGGAACGCCTAAAGGAGGCGTGAACTATGTTGTGCTATCAATAAGAGAAAAATGACTTTGATAGTGTTGGAATATTGAAATTCCAGAACAATAGAAATGGAGAGAGTAAACTCCTCTCCTCTGAACACAGAGAAATTAAATTCTTTGACAGAAGACAGAGTTTTCAGACTGCAAAACAAACTTCTATTCCTTTTAAAACTGTTACAAAATCTTCCTCTTAACACAGAGGGATAATATAAATGGTGACTGCTTCAAATGCAATCCACAAACCTTCACTGTCTTTCATAAAAATAACACTCTATCTCTGTGTGGAAATATCACTGCTGTGTATTTCATTACCCGCACTGCTGTGCGAAAACAAACCAAATAACAAAAGCAATACATACTACAGGCTCGCGGGCCTTTTCTTTTATATGTCGTGCATATATTAAAAACATTACATAAAAGCTATATAAAACTTTAAAAAAAAATTATTTAAAAGACTAACAGGCCCCACTATAATGCGCTTTGAACGCGCGATCGACCAATTAAATCCAATGTATAAAGGCCATCGGGTCCGCGGCTAAACAAAACAAATGCACCAAGCCAAAAGCTCCGATTGCGATTGCAAGTCGGATGCGATGGCACATATAATTCTAGTGTAATAAGACCGTCGGGTCCGCGCTTTAAACAAAATGAGCAACCAAACAAAAAACTCTGATTGCGATCAACAACTGGATTTGATGCAACATATGAACTCCGTCGCATAACACCATTGGGTCCGCCCTTTGGTAATGTGATCGGGGCACACAATAAAACCCCGCCGATTGAACCTTTGTGATTGGAAACTTGCGATCATATTATATAATGCCGCGTGGTCTTGTGGACCCACGGGTCTCGGCTGTGGTGGAGGGCGATTATAACATAAACTTTGGTTGTATTATATACAACCGTTCTGCTTGTGGAACTCTGCCACATCTACAAGACATTTGAACGTTGAAACATATGTATTGCGATTTGCAATTGCAATCGTGATCGCATCGCATCGCAAAACTTCATATCAACAAGACACTACGCAAGAAACTTGCAATTGCGATTAGGGCATAAGTGGTGGGGACCACTTGTCTCGCCATTTCAAAAATTAAAGGACTTTGGCTGTATTAAACAATTTTTTTTCATTTTGGTTGTTGAGGGCTTTAAACGCTCGAAATGACTGTTTTAATAAGTTCTGCTCCTCCGTAGTTCAGAACTACGGGAGTCTTCATTCCTCCTGCAGAAAACGGCTATGCCCATCACCATAATCAATTTTCCTCTGCAATTTGTGGCTGCGGCCCATCCATGACTAAATTCATCCTTACATATTTCCCATTCTTCTTGAATGCGTGTTGCTGTACACTCAACCTCTACTGCGCTAACTCTATACTCTTTCTTCCTGCTCAAAGGCTAGCAGGGACTTTAATATTTCAACACTCCCCCTTAAAGTCAGCTGCTGGGTTATCAATCATACCCAAGCATTTTCTTAAAAATTCAAATGTCTTCTATCCCAATGGCTTTGTTAAAATATCTACATATTTCTCCTCTATTTTACAATGCTGTAAAACAATTTCTCCATTGTTCACCAATTCTCTGATATAGTGAAATTTTGTATCTATATGTTTTGTTCTTTTATGAAACACTGAATTCTTTGATAATGCAATAGCTGAGCTATTGTCACAATAAATCACTATCCCTTTTTCCTGTTCTTGGCATAAACTTCTCAACATCCTTCTCATCCAAATTGCTTGACACGCTGCTGCTGTAGCTGCCACATATTCTGCCTCTGTTGTAGATAATGCTACAATTGGCTATTTCTTATAAGCCCATGAAATGGCTCCTAAACCGATATGAAAAACATAACCGGAAGTGCTCTTCCAATCATCTACACTTCCAGCCCAATCACTGTCAGTGTAACCAACTAACTTTGAATTTTCTGAAGCAGTATATAAAATACCAAATCTTTTAGTTCCTTTAACATAACTCAGAATTCTCTTTGCTGCTTGCCAATGTGTTTCTTTTGGCTTCTCCATAAATCTGGAAATTAAGCTAACATCATGCATAATATCTGGCCTAGTTGCAGTCAAATACATGAGGCTGCCAACTATGCTTTTATACAAGCTAGGATCAAAATCCTTGCTGTTGTCATCTTTACTCAACTTCAATCCCATTACTGTGGGAGTAATTGCAGCTTTACACTCCTGCATATTAAATCTTTCTAAAACCTGATTCACATACTTTGCTTGAGAAATAAAGATCCCTTTTTCACTTTGTTCTACTTATATTCCTAAGAAGTATCTCAACAAACCCATGTTAGTCATTTCAAATTCATCCTTCATGACTGTTTTAAAATTTTCAATAAGGTAATCATCATTACCTGTAAATATTAAATCATCAACATATAAAACAACAATGAGCATTTTACCATCCTTTTCTTTGATGTAGAGGGTGGGTTCTCCCTCACACTTTTCAAATCCATTTTCCAGTAGATAGGAGTCTATTCTACTGTACCACGCTCTTGGCGCTTGCTTCAGCGCATAAAGAGCTTTCTTTAATCTGTAGACTTTATGTTCTTGGTCTTTCTTCTCATAGCCAATAGGTTGTTCCACATATACCTCTTCCATTAACACACCATTTAAAAATGCAGATTTTACATCCATCTCATATACTTTCCATTTGTTTTGTGCTGCTATTGATAGCACTACTCTTACTGTCTCCATTCTTGCAACTGGTGCAAAATTTTCTTCATAATCAATCCCATGCTTCTGCTTATATCCCTTGACAACAAGTCTGGATTTGTGTCTCTCTATTTTTCCTTCAGCATTACTTTTGGTCTTATAGACCCATTTAACTCCAATGACTTCTTTACCTTCTGGGAGATCAACCAACTCCCATGCTTTGTTCTTTTCTATGGCATTAATTTCATCATCCATAGCTTCTATCCATTTTCTATCTTTAATAGCATCTTCAAAATGAATAGGATCATCAACTTGACAATACAAATCAAATAAAGAATTCATACCTTCATTTGTTGCTCCCTGCTCATAGATTTCTCTAATACTTCTGAACTTTGTTCCTCTTTCACTTGGTGTAGACGTGCTTGATGAAGCACTGAATTCTGCTCCACGTGGTGTGCTTGGAGATGCACTCCCATTTCTTCTCAAGGGTGTTCTCGCTGCTGCTTCAGATGTCCCTTGCTATCCTTGTGTTGGTGGAGGTTGTGCAACGGATGATTTGTTAATTTCAACTGCATGTTCCTCATCTTCATCATGAGATAAACAGCTTTTAACATTGACTGTCTTCTCAATGCTTCCATCCCATGCTTCCTCTTCAATAAATTACACATCTCTACTTATTACAAACTTCTTTGTGGATGGGTTATACAATTTGTATCCTTTGGAATCTTCACAATATCCAAGAAAAATGCACTTCTCCCCCTTACTATCCAAATTCTTTCTCAATTTGTCTGGAATGTGTGCATATGCCACACATCCAAAAACTCTCATGTGGGTGACTCCCTGTTTTCTGCCACTCCACGCTTCTTCTGTAACTTTGTTCATCACAGCTTTTGTAGGGCATCTATTTAAAATATACACAGCACAGTTTGCTGCTTTTGCCCAATACTCATTCAGCAAGTGTTTTTCCTTTAGCATACTTCTCACCATTTCCATTATGGTTCGATTATTCCTTTCAGCAACTCCATTCTGTTGCGGTGTGTACCTTGTGGTAAACTGCTTGTGTATGCCGTTCTCTCTGCAAAAACACAGAAATTCCTTTGATATATATTCTCCTCCTCTATCAGTTCTGAGAAATTTAATGTGCAGTCTGCTCTGTTTCTCTACAAGAGCTTTAAAATAGCAAAATTTCTGAAAGACTTCACTCTTATATTTCAGAAAATAAACCCACACTTTTCTTATGAAATCATCTATGAAGGTCAGCATGTAGTTGTTGCCTGAAACTGATTATGTTTGCATCGGCCCACATAAATCTGAGTGAATGATCTCTAAGGGTGCTTTTGCCCTTATGATTTTCCCTAATGGAAAATTTTCTCTGTGTTGCTTTCCCAAGATGCAGCCTTCACATAGGCTGTCAGGCTTCTCAATCAATGGTAAACCTCTTACCATTCCTTTTTTGTGCAGCACATTTAATCCTCCGAAATTGATATGCCCAAATCTCAGGTGCCATAACCAATTTTCATCTTTCTCTTCCTTCTGAAAGGCTTCTTGTGTTACAACTACTATGTTTTTTTCTTTTCCCTTCAAGTCAGTGTTGAGCTTGAGCGGAAAAATTCTATTACTGGTCATTTGAATTTCAGCAATGATTTTCTTGCTTGGAGGTATATCTTTTATTGTGCACACATCATCCTTGAAGACTACATTGTAACCTTTGTTTATGAGCTTTCCAGCAGTCAAAAGATTACACTTCAAACCGGGAACATAATACACATCTGGAACAAATTTTTTCTCACCATTTCTTGCTCGAATACTAACTCTGCCTTTTCCTTTTATAGAGATCTTAGTATCAGTCCCTGTGGCATGGAAGATTTTAGGGGCTAATATTCGAGGGTGGGCTAATTTTCCATGCTTTTTCCAAAAAAAAGTTTCGCCAATTCCCGTTTTTTTAAAAATTGATTCGCCCAGATTTTATAGTATAAAAATATTTTACCCTAAAAATCGCCAGAAATTTATATATACTAATATAAAATGATTACAAGACTAAATATTTTTACAAAAATAACATCAAAAAGTTTACAATTCACATATTGGGGACTACTAAGATTCACCCAGTTTTTAAAATTTTATATAAATGTCCATCCTTAAAAATTTCCCTACCTTGTGGTTACTTCTGATTTTACTTCTTCATCTAGATTTGAAAACATTGCTCTGTTTCCATTCATGTGATTACTACATCCTTAATCTAAGAACCAAACATCATCTTCTCTATCCTGTGCTACATTACATGCTAACAGCACATTACTTGGGTTCTTTTCTTCTTTTGCTACATTAGCATTCTGCTTATTTTTCATGTCATTCTGCTTCTTTCTACATTCATTGGCATAGTGCCCATATTTCTTGAAATAATGACATTGGACATTGGATTTGTCACACCTTTGTCCATGAGCATGTTGGTGTTGGTGTCCACCTTGTTGGCTGTTGCATTGGCCGTGGCTCTAATTCTGACTGTTGCTCCTTCCATGTGAATGTGAAGGGCTGTTCCTTCCACCTCTGTTTTGGCTTCTGCCTCTTCCTCTTCCTTTGCCTTGACCTCTTCCTCTTCCTGAAGGCATTTGGGTCTTGAAGGCGTGATCAAGAGATGAGTGTTCATCTCTGCTCAATCTTTGTTCATGAGTTATCAGCGAGGCATGAAGTTCATCCATTGTGAACTGTGAGAGATCTTTGGTCTCTTCTATGGTGGTAACAATAACATCAAACTTTGAGGGTAAGCATCTCAAAAGTTTCTCCACAATCCTTCTTTCTTCAAGAGTTTCTCCATGGGATCTTATCTGATTTATAATCCCAATCACATGTGTAAAAAATGTGTCTATATTATTTGACTCTTTCATGTAAATAGTTTCAAAATCTGTTCTCAGCAACTGAAGTTTTGCTGTCTTAACTTTCTCCATGCCTTGATAGGCTATTTTCAGAGTTTCCCATGCCTCCTTAGATCTCTTAGCTGTTGCTATCTTTGGAAACACACTCTCATTTACTGCTTGATACAATAAGAAGAGAGCTTTAGCATCTTTCTTCCTATTTCTCTTCAATAAGTTCTTCTCTGCTTGAGTTAAGGCATTAAAACCCTCTTCATCAGCTGATTCAACAAAACCATCTTCTACAAACTCCCATAAGTCTTGTGAGACAAACAGGGCTCTCATGGTAATGGCTCAATAATCATAGTTCTTTCCATTAAACTGTGGAAACTGAGCATTTCCAATACTCATACTTGTACTTGGTCCAGCCATTGCTCTTAAACTGAACACTGAACTTAAACAAACTGTCTTTTCTTTTCTCTGAAAGAACAAACTCTTTAAACAAAACAACAACTCTGTTTTCTTTGAGAAATACCTGAACTTTGACTTCAGTTGAGCTTTCACACCGCTGGAGAAAACACTACAACAAGTCTTCTTCTTCTTCAGCTTCTTTGAAACCTTCAAAGAGCCTAAACTAGCTCTGATACCATGTTGGAATATTGAGAATTCCAAACAATAGAAATGGAGAGAGCAAACTCCTCTCCTCTAAACACAGAGAAATTAAAAATTCTTTGACAATGGACAGAGTTTCAGACTGTAAAACAAACTTCTATTTCTTTCAAAAAAAAACTGTTACAAATTCTTCCTCTTAACTCAGAAGGATAACATAAAGAGTGACTGCTACAGACGTAGTGCACAAACCTTCACTGTCTTTCATAAAAATAACACTCGTTCCTCTCGTGGAAATATCACTCACGTGTATTTCTGTTTATCACGCCGCCGTGTGAAAACAAACCAAATAACAAAAGAAATACATACTACAAGCTCGCGGGCCTTTTCTTTTATATGCCGCGCATATATTAAAACAATACATATGCTATATAAACTTTAAACAAATTTTATTTAAAAGACTAACGCCCCACTATAATGCACTTTGAACGCGTGATCAAAAAATTAAATCCAATGTATAATATCCATCGGGTCCACGCTTTAAACAAACAAACGCACCACATAACAAAAGTTTCGATCTCCGATTGGCAAACGGATGCGATGGACCAAAGTTTAAATCCGTTGTATAAACCCCATCGGGTCCATCTTTTGATAGAGCAATCGGGCCCAAACCTTAACAGCTTCCGATTGCGATCAAGATACGGATGCGATGGAACATATGAGCTCCGTCGCATAACACCATCGGGTCCGCCCTTTGGTAATGTGATCGGGGCACACAATAAAAACCCGTCGATTGAACCTTTGCGATTGAAACTTACGATCGCATTATATAATGTCGCGTGGTCTTGTGGACCCACGGGCCTCGGCTGTGGTGGAGGGCGATTATAATATAAACTTTGATTGTATTATATACAACCGTTCCGCTTGCGAAACTCTACCACATCTACAAGACATTTGGTTTACGAAACATATGTATTGCGATTTGCGATTGCGACTGTGATCGCATCGCATCGCAAAACTTCATATCAACAAGACAATGCGCAAGAAACTTGCGATTGCGATTAGCGCATAAGTGGTGGGGACCACTTGTCCCGCCATTTCAAAAATTAAAGGACTTTGGCTGTATTAAACAATTTTTTTTCATTTTGATTGTTGAGGGCTTTAAACGCCCGAAATGACTGTTTTAATAAGTTATGCTCCTCCGTAGTTCAGAACTACGGGAGTCTTCATTCCTCCTGCAGAAAACGGCTACGCCCATCACCATAATCAATTTTCCTCTGCAATTTGTGGCTACGGCCCATCCATGACTAAATTCATCCTTACAAATTTCCCATTCTTCTTGAATGCGTGTTGCTATACACTCAACCTCTGCTGCGCTGCCTCTGTACTCTTTCTTCCTGCTCAAAAGCTAGCAGGGACTTTAATATTTCAACAGATAGTTTGTTGAGCAAACATTACTTGAGCTCGCATTAGTGACACTCATTGACCAATTTGAGTAGAAGGATACAGAAATGGTTGTCAATCCCTCTCAAAATTTTAGAAATCGAATCGATATTGGTTGCCACAAACTAAAGCTTGTGCTTATTAATGTCACTGATGTTTGAGGCATGATAAACCAAGATACCCAATATTAGTGCTACAAATTTAAATTGGGGATTATTGTGAATATAAAGAAAACCAATTGCTCGATTTTGATAAACCAACACTAATCTCTACACATAAGGCTGTTTTAGGACTCTAGAGGGGATACGAAACTAGGTATGTAAAATCCCTCCATTCCAAAGGCTCCCTCCACTCATTCTAATAGTCTTGAAGAATCTCATCCACTGACATCCTCGAGCCATTGAAATACCCAAAACTAAATGACTAACTAACTATTTTGATGTTATTGTTTAAATTGCATTTTTGAATGCTACATAGAGTATATAGAAAAATATTGGGACCACTTCAAACATTTTAACCATAAATTTTTTCTTTTCATGATATATTCTAATTTTTTAAAAACAATATACATATACATAGTTGACATTAAAATAATTTACATAATGCACAAATTAAAAAAGTTTTTCATTATTAATATATTTTTAAGTATATGTAAATATTAATTCATACTAAAATATTTTATTAATAGCCCACATTGAATATTTTATTATATACAACGTTAAAATATTTTCTTTTAACTATATATATATATATATATATATATATATATATATATATATATATATATATATATATATATATATATATGAAATTTATATAGGATAAATTAGTTAGCATATATTTTCAAATAGTTTATTTAAATCTCATGTTGAAATATTTTTTAAAAGCATCTTACTTGCACATTTTTTTACTTCTAATTACTTTAGATGCATAGCACATTCATTTTTTTACTTCTAATTACTTTACATGAAATTACTTTATGTGCATAGCATATTCATTTTTTTTATATAGTGGACATTATTTTTCTATTTAGAATGTATTTTATTTGATAAAGGGCACATGTCAACTCCATGTTGAGCACAAACAAACTTACACATCCCTTCATACTGGGCTATAGAATGAGCCTCTTAGCTCAATTAGATTTAATGACCATAAGCCAAAGAGAGTGGAGCATGACACCAAAACCATTAATAACATTTGTATTAAAGTGAGAAAAGTGTGTTTATCACATCAACCTAGAGAACTTACATAGCAATATCAACATACATATTCACAAAGATTTTGGTGCCAAAATATCTTATAAACCTTATTTTTTCATATGAAATCATTCAGTCCATACACACTTTATTTTGTACTAACAAATACAACCATATAAACTAAATATCTAGTAAATAAACATCAAAACACTTACTAAAAATTTTAAAAATCATAAAAAATAACTAAATTATAACTTAAACTTTATTATTATTATCTAAAAACTATAATAAAAAATACTTGTTTATTGATAATTAAAAAAAAAAAAATTTGACTTCGGAAAGCTTGACACTAAACATGCTACCCAAGCACAAGAGCACACCTCGACCTCAGATCTAAAGAAAATCAAACTCAGATATATAGGGTGATTAGAACATATAATCCTACAAGACGACCAGGAAACATTGACATCCCAAAAATTACTTTCAGAAATTGCTTCCAATTATGGGTCTTTTCAAGGCCTCCCTACTGAGGATTTGGTGTTCTCAGTGGCCTGCTATTTGCTGCTGCGATTCTGGACCCCAACCCAAGCAACTCTTTTCTTGTGTCATCCTTGTGTACAATAACTTCAATGAAGCATAAGCAATATTTTTTGGGTCCGAGAGCAGTTTCAATAGCTAAAAACAACCTCTTCTTCCATTTTAACCTGCAAAGAAAGAAGCGGTGCTTTTAAATAACCAAACAAATACTTTGTACAGATAAATTGCCACTGGCACCCTGGAAAAAGGTCCACATTTTTCTGAGGTATTGATAACATGATACAAAACCATGCAGAGTTTGACAAGGACAAAATATTCTATAATAAGAATAAAAAAAAATCGAGGAAAGTAAGATCATGCTGGAGATATTTCGGCAAAACAGAGTAATTGGGACATCTGCATTTTTTCAAGCATTGGCTTGTGAAAGTAACAATTAAAATGGTTCCTAAAAAAAGTACTATCGCCCCCTTGCTGACAGACTGGTTTGTGACTTCAAGAGCACAATAGACTCCTCAAGAGGGATAAGTTCTGAACAATTAAAAGGGACGTCCCCTTATGTCCAAGTATAGGGAAGTAGGGAATGTAAGTTATTTCTTCTTTTATTTGGAGTAATTTGGGAAATCTATATATTTGTATTATAACATTTATATTTATCTAGCTCCTGTGATTATAACACTAAGAGTATATCTACTTAGCTGCTGCTGTGACTATAACACCAAGACTATATCCACCTAGCTGCTAGCGTATATCCAACACAAAGAGTATATCCACCTAGCTGCTGCTAGTATAACACCAAGAGTATATCTACCTGCCAGCTGCAACTATAAGACCAAGAGTATATCTACCTACCAGCTGCAACTATAACACCAAGAGTATATTCACATAGCTGCTAAAGTATATCCAACACGAAGAGTATATGCACCTAGCTGCAGCCACTATAACATTAAGAGTATATTCACTTAACTACCACAACTATAACACCAAGAGTATATCTACCTAGATTCTGCAACCAAAACACTAAGATTATATCCAATAGCCCGTAAGCTAGATATACTAGGAATTTATGACTTAACAAGAGTCTAAGACTTCATGTTGAGCCTTATCACAAGGAGCCAAAAATGTCCCAGTAAAATTTGAAACAAGGATAATATCCCATTTTACCAATTACTCAATCATCCCACAAGAAAACCTACCAAATGTTATTTTTTAAGAAAAAAGTGCCTGTTAAAAAATGGGCTTTAGCAAATGGAAAAAAGGGCAAGCAACCATACTAACACAATACCTTATTCACAAATAATTTCATATCACAAAAGAAACAAGAAGCCCTTGTAAAAGGGTCGGCCAAGTTATGAAAATAAATCAAAAATACCTTAACAATCCAGCATTTCCCTTCACCATTATGAATGGAATTTATTAAACTGGTGCAGTTCCAATTCTTTATAGCATTGTATGGTCCAACATGAATTGCAGCCTCTATAGCGTATCCTCCATTATTAATGAGAAAAATGATCCTATTATGCCCATATCGAATCATGGTAGACACTTCCTGGCCTATGACATGTTCAAATAAGGAAGAATATATTTAGGAGTAAAAACTCAAACTAATTTTTGGATGAAACATATAATTCCAAAGGAATTCAATATTTCAAATCTTATAGATATCCGTACTAAGTCATTGTTATTAGATAAAACAATATTACAGAGTTTGAAAGAAAATCTTTGCAATCTGCACCTGGAAGCTTCCATCACCAATGCATGAAATTACACGTTTTTTTTGGAATTGCTTGAGAAAAACCCAGTGTTGCTCCTACAGACCAGCCAATTGATCCATACTGCATTTGGGACTCATACATGAAAATCACACATTTAGTACAGGGAACAAACAACTTGCAAATATACAGAAAATCATACCTGCAAAAAGAACACCATGACAGTAGGTCTCTCATCAGAGAAAAATCACTTCTATTTTGTCAGTCATATTGGATTTTCGGTGTTAGTGTTCTTTTGTTATGCACGCAACTTAAAAATTAGGCATTCCTATAGATTTGCTTCTCTTGAATTTTCTGAGCACAAGCTAAGAAACTAATAGACATGAGAAAACTTATATTCATGCCCTTACCATTCCAAACACACTGAACCTTAACATTTCCTTATGTGATTCATATTTTCTCAAAAGAATAAAGGGTACTTTTGTTTCATACACAAAAACTTGCAGCCATAAATGATGTGACATAATATTGTTACCATTGCAGCATCTGAATAGTCCACACTATAGCTCTCTGTGATGCATGTAAATGAATATAGTACAGAATAAACTTGCATACAAGTGCCTAAGACCTTACCACCTTTCAAGACCAACCCAACCCTGTAAGACCTTTCAGTGTGAATGTCGGTGTGGGATGATAAACAATGAATGGTAAACATGATAATAAACTGTGGGATATATTGTATTTGGCATCTTGGAATATTTCTACACCTTTAAATCCCAGTCCCCTCCTCAAGACCTTAAGACACTGAGAAGGGTTGACCTTGCAGTCATGCTCAAGTGAGAGCTATCAGGATCAACCCCACTTAAATGGAAAGACTGGGGACCTTCAAATGAAGGAACATTAGACCAGGGCATTATCTTGTCAGGAAGGAAGGTAGAGGGGACACACAAACATTGGATATGAGTATATATATAAATACCTATATAAAACAAGAATTAATGTATGTCCAGGGTATGCACAGAGACACAATGAGAGCCTACAAATGTAATGTAAATTTTAAAACAAGGAAATGGGTAGGGAAGGAATCTTACGTTAAAGAAGAAGGTCCAAAGAGAGGATTCTCCTTAAGGGGCTGGAATGAGAACCTCCCCAAAAAATTAAGGGTGCAATTGTCCCCTAAATTCTTGGGACAGTGATTGATAAACATTGCCACAATGAATATCACAATATTCAGAACCACAAACAGTGAAATAATCCATGAACTCCTCCTCCTGTTAGGCCTGGCCTCGAAGTATGGGACTATAGTAGGCCTTGGAGAGTCCTGCATTGGATGGATCTTTTTATTGCCTCTTCCCCAATCGATGGAGCCTTTTCTTTCAACATCCATAGGAACCAATCCTCCCATGGTAGGTAATATAAGGTCAAACCTACAAAACCTTCACACAATGAAGCAGATCCTGCAATACCCAACCGACTTTCTTCACAAAATCACAATACCCAAATGATTTTTTCTGTTTTTTGGAATGGCAAGTAGGTTTCCTTGATTAAAGCACAATTCCAATGTGAATTCTGTTGGTTTTCTTTGGGCAAAAGATTCTCAAAACCCACAAAGAATTTTTAGCTTCCACTGCTATTTTTTTGTCGATCCAACATGCATTTCAGGTTGCCCACATCAGTCTCTTGGCTTAAAGAGCGATCATGATGCTGAGTCTAATAGACCACACATTGGGATAATGAGCTCAATTCTCATTAGCAAGGACAGCTATGAACAACGCATCCCAAACAAGTGTAAAGGCTAAATATACCTAAAACCAAACCCATTTCAAAATCACCCAAACAAGTTTGACTCAACTTAAAATGCAATCCACCATTCAAATAATATTGCGGATTATGGAAATTGCATCAAGAACAGCCTTCAAGTAAGTGTCGATGGGTGTGATCTAATTGTTATATGTGGCTTTTTACTGTGATTAGGTGACCTGTATCGGTGGAAGTTGGTCTCCGTGACTGTATCGGTGGAATTTGGTCTCTGTGACGGCAGAGCGACAACAGAACCGCCACGATGTTTTATTTACCCTTTGGAGAAGTCGAGGAGAAGGCCAACCAAAATGGGAATCGCTGACGTCTGGCTAACTGCAGCCGAACCCGGGCGCTTCCCGGACAGAATGACAAGCACGACCAGAGCATCGCCAGCTAGGCCAGGCCATTCACGGTCCTCTTCCGTCAGAAGGTTCACCAACAGAGGCACCGTGCCCACTTCCACAACCCTGGCTGCGTTGCTGCAGTTAATGGAGAGGTTGAACAAGGTAGACACGGGGTCTCGTTTTCCGCGCAGGGTTCCATCGTGGAGCAGCTCGACGAGCGCCGGAATGGCATCCGACATCTCTCCGATGAGTTTCTTGTAGTCTTTCACGGCAGAGAGGTTGAAGAGCTCATATGCGACTTGTTTCTTGACTTTCGGCGTGCCAGTGTAGAGTTTTCCTACCAGAAAGGCAGCTTCTCAAACGGTACGTCGCGCTCTTCCACCATTGATGGATAAGGTTACGTAGGGCATAATTTGGAACGAGGTCTTTGTGCAGAAAAACTTTCCTGAAAGCTTGCATCCCTGCACAAACAAGAAAACTAGTCACAAAAAAGAATAACCCTAAAAATAGAACAAAATCAAGAAACCCTGGCCACAAAGGGAAAGGATGTCTCAAGTTCGAATCCTGACCTTGTGGTAAAACACCTTAGAATAGTTTCAACGCATGTCAAAATATGATTCTTGAGTTTTAAAACACCTTAAAAAAGTTTCAACACATGTCAGAATATGATTCGTGAGAAGGGCGATGAGAAAAAGTTGTGATTGGGTGGGGTGAACAGTGTCACTCCACCCCACTCCAACAAAGATAACACCTCCGGTGTAAATATGAACCAGATTTTTAAATATAAAGATATAGAAATGTTGAAATGCTTTGTTTAACGTTTTGAGTAATTATATAAAATTAAAATAAAATAAAATTATAAAATTAATATTAATATTAATATTTTTAATTAATAATTAAATTAGTTTAGATATATTTTAGTTTTGGATTTACAAATGATTTGATTCATTTGAAATGCAAATTTCTTTTAGAGTGAAAAGAGATTTGATAGTTAAAATGGATTTAGACTAGTTTTTAAATACACTTTGTTACAATATCATTAACCAATATTATGACTTACCAATATAGTATATCCAAAAAATCATAGATCATTTCATATGAATATTTTTAATTAGTTAATTAAATTTAAAAAGATCTCAACCTTTGATTTATAAAATCAATACATCTATCATCTATCGATAGAAGAAGTTACAAAATTATAAAATGTAAATCATAGATCATTCATCTAATAATTATTAATAATTAAATTAAAAGTTCTAAAATCCTATTTTAAAATAAATACACCTATAGAAGAAGTTACAAAATTATAAAATGTAAATTGATTGATATGTATGTAATTACCACCGAGTTCTTCCTTTGTCAGACTCGTTAAACCCTATGACATCAGAAATCGTCACCATGACGTACCCGAGTGTAAGGCGTTCTTATTTGAAAACAACCTCCCTACCTACCAATGTGTCCATGTCCCATTGGATCAAATGTTAGATGATTGAAGTGTTATAGGCAATTAGATCCACAAGTAAATAGTTTTATATTTTTTTTATAATGTTAGTTTTTTTTTTTTTTTTATAATGTTAGGTGTATAATAGAAATGTTGTAATGTCATGTTTAACATTTTGACTATGTCAAATTACACAAAAATAATGTAATGAACATTTTAACTTGGTCAAAATACAAAATAATAATAATAATAATAAACTATAAAAACAGCCCATGGTATTGACCCATGGTATTCATGTGGAATATAGTTTATTTAAAGGGAAAAATTAATATGGCCTAGATCAATCTTGACTCTCGATCTAGTTTTAGGCCATTAGATCTGCAAGTAAATAGACCATAACATAAAGAACAATATTTTCTTCCAAAAATGTCTCCATATTTAAAATGACTTTCACTTTCTTGTATACGAAGACTATTGTTATTCATATACAATATACAATTTCTTACAAGAATGAAATTAGCACTCATATATGTAGATGAACTTGGAGTAAACTCTATTTTTGTTAATAAAAATTCTCTTTATTTACATCTATTCTACATAGGTTGTACTTGAATGTATTTAAAATATCTTATTTCAATTACATGCTCATTTCATGCTTGTTTCAGAGGATTATTAATCACCAAAGGATTTTCACCCCAAATTTCCTATTTTAATATCTATAACAAATTTTTTATATATGTGAATATATTATGTTGGTTTATATATATATTTTGTTAGCCTCTCTCAAATAGCAATAATAAATCCAAAATGATAATTAAATTAATTAAATATTCCAAGTTAGGAATATGTGTCTAACTCTTGGGTTGTTCCTCAAATATTGGAGTTTGTTTAGGAACTCCTATCTTGGTGGGTTTTTGGTGAGAAATTATCTCAACCAAAGGAGTCTAAGATAGCACAGACTATCTTAGACATTTTCTCTCATCTATTTAATTTGTAAACTAAATTCTTTTAATAAGAGAGAATACATGAAGAAGCCATGAGGTTTCTGCCTTTTCCTCCTTTATTTTGTGTGTGCTTTATTATGTGTGCTTTATGTCTGTTTCTGAGTTAATTTCATTTCTAATATGTGGTATCGGAGCGTTAATAGTTCTTCGGGCCTGAGTGAAACTATGGATCTTGCCGTGTTTGTGATGGTGAGATGGAGATGGCTTTAATGCGCCCAAGTCAAAGAAAAATTCCCAAATTTTCAATTCGAATGAGAGCGAGTGAGTTCGAAAGCAGCATAGTGTGCAGATCTACCGTTGGAGAGTTCGTGCAACTATGTCGAGGCAGATCTGAGTTCCATGGCTGAAAGGGTCGTCGACCTGCATTTTTTTTAAGTCTTCACAGTTGGATCGGTCGATGTGGATCGGTAAGCACTTCATATTCTAATCTTTAATCTATAAAAAAAAAAAAAAAAAAAAAGTGCATTTGAGTAATATTTAATCTGAGTTATCGCCCTCCATGATCAGCTTGTGGAGGATCTCTGTGACCTCATTTTCATGCTATTTCGTTATCTCCCGTGACCCACGAGCCAGGGCAACAGCTGCTTTAGAAGGGCCATCTGCATCCGTGTTGAATTCACTATAGATATGCGACATATATTATTCGCATACTAGTTTTACACTGCAATTTATTCATGCTGTACATCCACCATTTTTTACAAAATCAATGTGTCCAGATTCAACCATGGAAATAACTGTACTTAGGGACAACCGTTTCAAATTTCATAGCACTAATCTGCACGGTCAAGGAACCACAAGAAATCGGCAAATCAATACAAACGATTTGCTGCTGTAAGATATAACTTGAATCAAGTTTCAAGATTTCAGATGAACCCACATGTACGTTGAAGCCCTCTACTCTCTCCACCTCAGGTTCTCTAATTCTTTATAGATTTACCTATCAGTCTTATTCATCCATATGCTTAAGGTCCTCATGTAGTGGCTGTGTAATTCCATTGGAGTTTCTTTGAATTCAGTCCCATTAGTATATCAGTTGGGGTTGCCATTATATGGTGAGGCCAAGTTCGATTCGTGGTGTGTGTTTCTTCAATTGGGTGAAATTGCATTTGAGACTACACAATGGTATTGATCCAGATCTTGCACATGTCAAAAGGAATTACTTTCAATCCCATTACTACGTTTTATTATGTTTCCCCGTGTTGATTTGTATTATGTTGCCCCTGTGCTGTCGTTCCATGGTTAGTTGCAGAGTTTCTGCCAGTGAGAGCATTTAACAGCAAATAGCAGCATTTCTACCAACAGCAAACAGCAACGTGAAATTGATTCTCCAGTGCCAGGGTTGTTGTCATTCACAGGTGCGTTTGTTCTTTAAAGTTGGAGGATGAGGAGCAGCTGTTGTAGTTTTCGTTACAACAGTTGATGCACATGTAACTAAGATTCTGCGGGGTGTACAATTGGAGTATGAACCAAAGCGTGAAATTGAACTCTATAGCTGAAGTGTGTATAAACTTCTATGCACAACACCGCCGATATTCACCAGTATGTCCATGTTGTTTTAGACTGAAGCCTATGGATCCGGATGAAATGTTGGTGCCGTGGCACTTTTTCTTACCTAAATTGAAGCTTTGAAAGGATTCGTATGCTGAAAGTGGTAGCAGCGGCATTGAGGTAGAAAACCGAGTATTTTCTAGAAGTTCAATGGCTTCTTACTGCATGACAACATCATCTCCAAGAGCGTATGACCTAGACAGTGCAGAGCCTTCGACCATATTTACAAGGGAAAGTAGTGACAAGATAATTCTGTGGACAAACACAACCTCATGTTTGCAAGACGAGATTCCGTCACAGTCAATTCTGATTAGTGAAGAAAATTATGATTACGAATTGCACGGATAATATAGGAGTGATGTGTGTTTTTTTGAGTGTTTTTTTGAGAATATAGGAGTGATAAGTGTTTTCTCTTTTAGTAAGCATTAAAAAAAAAAGAGGAGGAAGAAAGTGACATTAAAAAAAAAAAAAAAACAAAACTTTTAATCACTTTTTATAAAGTGACTTCATAATGTTAATTCCATTATTTTAATGGAAATTATGTAAAAGCATCATTATAATGGCTCTTTAAATATTGATTGGGGAGAGATAAGGAATGGCAAACATATTTTTGTGAGAGGAGTCATAAAGGTGAAGATTGCCATTGATTTTGTAATAAGAGTAATGCTTTTGTAATTTTTGGAGTAATAAGGGTGATGTTTTAAAATCCTTGGAGTGATAAGTTGTATTTTGTAATTTGGAGAACTAAGGAGTGTTTCCATTTGTATTTGGAGTGATAAGGGAAAGTCATTGTTGTAATTCAAAGTATTGTTTTACTTTGAGACAGATTGAGTCGGTGAATATCCATATTTTGAAGACAAATTGCTTCCAAGGGTTGTGAGCTTGGCATATTATTTACTTGAAGGTGGATATTTCTTATTTACTCAATACTTAATAAAAATATCATTTTTTTTTGTGTTGAAGTGTCCTAGATCCGCCCGAAATTGAATAAGGGGATCTTAGGTACACCATGTGTGTTTGATGGCGCATGTTTTTTATGGCTTCATGTTGTTTCTTTTTTATTTGTGTCTAGTTGTGACAAATCAATAATTTCATTTAATATCGCATACATAAAGTTCAATATCAGCAAGCACAACACATAGTTGCAAGATCAACACATACAACATATAATCAACGATTGTCTCCATTAGCATACTACATCAACAATCAAATTCACCTAGTCAAGTTAATGCATTTGAAAGCAAAGTCTACATCATCATTGTTGCAAATCCATTTCAGAACTTGTAATCAAATTCATTGTTTTTAAAGTGAATCATTATAAGCTTTGTTGGGTGCATTATTGACAGTGTTCGGCACCCTTTACACAAAATCAAGTGAGTGAATGAGTTTTTAAATCAAACAAGCAACAAGTTCACATCTCCTGCAAGCGAGCGTGACTATTCATTCAAGAAATTTTCATCAAGTCAGTACAAAGATCAAACCATCAAGCAAGTCAGAGTGAAGTTTATTGCAGCAACCATCAAAGCAACCAAACAAGTTAAAACAATCAAGCAATTTGAGATCGACATCAAGCGAGCGTGACTATTCATTCAAGTGAGCGTTCAAGCAAACATGATCGTCATCAAGCGAGCGTGAATTCCAAAGTTTAAGCAAGAAAATTCTACAATTCTAGCAAGTGTTCCAAGCAAGCGTACTAAGCAACAAATCAAGCGAGCGTGCCATTCACGTCACATAGCAAGCAAGCCTATGATTCAAGTCTCAAAATCAAGTGAAACAGTTCAAAGCACGACATCTCTGACAAAAGAGCCTAATTTCAAGTGAAGCAAGTTCAGATGGTGCAACATATTCAGTTGTTAAAAATTCTTCACAGTTTGATCATCTCAAGTGATGAAGACATGGTGCAAGTTAGCAAAGAAACTCTTGTTGATCTTTCCCGACATCTACAACAAACACATGAAACTATTGAGTTTCTTCAACTCAAGTCACAACTTCAAAGGATTGAATTGCAAGAAAAGCGTGATACTTTCAAGTCTTTGAACCATCTAGATGATAAGTCATTCATTCATACAGCTTCAAGTGTCGAAGTTGTTCCAGTTCAAATTTCTTCCAAGCCCATCATCAAGCCCTGGGAAGAAATTCATCATAACAAGAATCGACGAGGCTTAGGATGTGTCAACAATGACACCAACCTACATATCCCAGATTATTCCAAGCCAATTAAGTTCGTCACTGCAGGATTTCTTGCACAACTCACCTTAGCAGATTCTGAGAAAGTTGTAGACAACCAGCAATGCACGCAGCCCAAAGTTGCATACAAACAGAATTGCACGCAACCTGAAGTTGAAGTCCAACCGAAGTGTTCTCATTGTCAAAGAACCAGTCATATGGAAGATCAGTGTTTTGATCTCCATCCTTGTCGCCATTGTGGCCAGCCCAATCATTCCTCAGAAAAATGTCGCAACCAACAAAAAACAGCCAGATTGAAGATACATTATGAATGAATCGACCCTTGGAAATGGTCATCCACAGTCAAAAAATTGTCTCAGTTCTACAACCAAATACAATCACACATAGTGCAGCCAACAATGAAAAGATGATGGTACTGTCATGCAGTTGAATGGGGGAGTACACCAGTGTAAAACTCCTACACCTAAAGGGGGGGAGTTCGGGAATACTTTCCAAGAGAAGTGTCTCTCCTTTCAGTTGCCAAAGGGGGGAAAATTTCAATGAAATTGACAGTGGTTGTCAGACTGAAAGTCTCGACAAAACTAGCAAAAGCAGCCAGTGGGCATCTTCAATAGCCAGTGAGCATCAACAAATTTGCCAGTGGGCATCAAAAAATTTTCCAGTGAGCAGTCGACAGCAAAAGAAACAGTGAGTTGTTTTTGACATCATCAGCCAGTGGGCTTTGAAATTTTTTTTGATGTTGATTTCATGCAAAGGATAGATGGATCCTTTTGCAACTTGGAACTTGATGGAGTTGTGAAGCAACATTAAGAGATGAATCAGACATACAGCTGACTCATGGTCTCTTGAGATTGAAGATTTTTTTAGCATCAACTTGAGAACTTGGAAGATGGTTCCTCGTTCTTCTTTTGGATTTATCCTTGAAGGGGGGAATGTTAGCCTCTTTCATAAAGGCAATTATAAATCCAAAAATACATAAATTAAATAATGTAAAGTTAGGATAAATATATTTATTAAATTAGAATATTTAATAAATATTAGAGATACTTAGAAATAGTATTTTGTTAGTAAAAATAGGACTCTAGAATAGAGTCGTTTCCTAGGCCCTAAATAGGAGTAAATTTAGAAGAATGGCTAGAAGGTCATTTATTGTAAATGGACACTTGTTGGTTTTCCAAGTGATCCATAACTAGATTAAGTTAGAATATAGAGCTTATAAATAGGTTAGTTTCCTAATTTCATTGTGTAATGTAATGTGAGAGTGAGAGTTTACGTTTGTAAACTCCTGTGATTTTCTATGTAATCTTTTTCCATGATTAATAAAGTTATGTGTCTGAGGACACTTCTGAATCTACATATTTTCACCCACAATTGCCTATTTCAATATCTATAGCAAAATTTTCTAGTTGATAACTCTTATCATCAATATCTTTGAAACCTCCACGACTTACTTCCCTGGAAGCAAAAATTGTCTGTCATTCCTTCACAATGGCTCTTTCTCTGCAACAACTTATTTCTTCTAGGCTACTCTTTCCTATGCTATTTCCTTACAGCGTTTCTTTTGCAACATGTGGTGCAATTGCTAGTTTTAAAACAACTCCAACAACTCCTCTAGCAGCCACTGTGTCCATGTTTGAGCCATTGGATCAAATGTTATACCATTGAAATGTTTTAGGCCATTAGATCAAGTAAATATTTATATATATGTTTTATATCAAAATTTATAATAAAATTTATAGCATAAAATTAAACTCCACAAAAACCAATTAATTTATATTACATGGATAAAAAACAATATAAAAAAAGGAAAATAACTACTTATATATTTAAATATTATATTTTTGTGCTACTATGCTCTCCAACAAAATATAATAGAAAAGTTGTAATGTCATGTTTAACATTTTAATTATGTCAAATTACACAAAATTAAAAATAAAAGTAAATTAAATAAAAAGATTGACGTAATGTAATAAACATTTTAACTAAGTCAAAATACAATAAAAAATAATAAAATAAAATAATGATAATGGGTGAGTCCTTCTATTAATCAAAATAAAAACTTCACATTACCACCGGTGGTGGCCTAAACTTGCATCATGGGAAACATAATTTTGACCACCTAGCTATAGAGTAGAATAAAAAATCGAAACCTATACAACATTAAAATTTCTACAATATAATCTATAGATCTATAATAACAAAAATTCCTAAGCATTTCCATAAATTAGATCAATCAAAAGGGAGTTCCAGGCAGTGGTCATCCATTACCTTCTCTCTTACCCCGGGAGACTCTATCACCTCCATTAACATTAATTTGTTATAATTTTAAATTTTATTTTAATTTTAAATAATTTGATTTATCTTTTATTTTTTATTTTTTTTAAACAAGTTAAAATATTTACATAACATACCTTTTAGAGTTTGAGTATGTGAGATATAGGTATTTAGATATAACTACTAGTAGAAGACTAAAGTTGTTTCAATACTAGCTGGTTTTTAACGCTTTAAGGTGGCTAACAAACCTAGTTTTTTTCGGGCAGGTTGAGGCCACCAAGTTTTGATATGTTGAACCTGCTCCTTTTTTATAATAGAAAATAGACTAGACAGGCACTACTAAACTTACAAAATATATATATATATTTACACAACATAACCGAACATTGTAACATCTCTTCCATATTACATTAAAGGGCACTTCTTAACCCAATGTTAAAAAATATGTTAATAGATAAAAAATCATGATACTTTCCACTATAATTCTCATAAACTTGAAGTTTAAAAATTATCATAAAATTAAATATTTGTTAAGAGATAAAAAAATCATGATACTTTCCACTATATTCTCATAAATTTAAAGTTTAAAAATTATCATAAAGTTAAAGAGTGTGCCTTTTTGGATTAATCACATCATTAGGATTTAGTTTCAAACCAACTAATGTGGTTCATCCTCAGGACAAAGGTGTAGAAATCTATCAATCTTACCTAATAACCAACTAATGTGGTTCATCCTCTAGACAAAGGTGAAGAAATCTATCAATCTTACCGAATAAATAGCAGGGATGCATCACAAATAGATTTTTGTTGGATGTGGTATATAATACAAAGTGATGGTGGTGGGGGCACACAAATATATCAACAAGTAATTGCATTCATTAAATAAAAAGTACCATCAATTTAATAAGACCCATGTTAATCAAGATCCAACTCTACTCTGGCTTAGAAATAAATAAGATGAGACTCAGATTATATTCTCACATGTTTAGCTTATTACAAAATATCATTATTGAATTGGATATGGCTTTAAGCCCTAGTGGAGGTGGGAAAATGGTGAAACATAGTGGGGAGATCAAGGGGAACATAATGGATTCTTCTCCTTGTCAATACTAGTCATTAGAACTACTCTATAACACTTTATAGGCGTGATGTTACAATCAAGTTGATGAATATAAAATTCTTCATTTCTATATATCTCGTTTGCGGGTTCAAATTTTGCAAGCTCTTTGTGTATCGTGTTCTTTGTTTTTTTGGGATACGGAATAGTGCTATATCATCACGTAATTACCTCTATCATAATGGTAGATGAATCCAATGTACTCATATAATTGATGCACAAAACCTCTCAACCTGGAAATTACAAAATAACATTTATTTTGGCTAGGATTTTACAAGAGTTATCAAGTTTCCACAAATAAACTTCTTCTAGGTTCTAAGGGATAATAATTTTGAAGTTCATCTTCTTGCATATGAAGCCACAATGTTAAAACTTTGGGTTCTAATGTTTAATAGCTAATTGGTTTATCAATCCATACCTTAAGTAATTGCATTCATTAAATGGAAATTTCCATGAATTTAATAAGACACATGTTCTTCAAGAGCCAACTCTACTACCCAACCTTAGAAATAAATATGATGAGACTAACACTCTATTCACACATGTTTAGCCTCGTACAAAATATCATTATTTAATTGGCTATGGTTTTAAATCTAAGTGGAGGTGAGATAATGGTAAACCATAGTGGGGAGATCAAGGGGAACATATTGGATTCTTCTCCTTATCAATGCTAGTCGTTGGGACTGCTCTGTAACACTTTCTAGGTGTGATGTTACCATTACGTTGGTGAATATAATCTTCTTCATTTATTTATATGTGGTTTGTGGGTTCAAAATTTTGCAAGTTTTATGTGTATGATGTTCTATTTTTTTTTGGTATAGAGGTACTTTGGGCCAATAGGGTCTCTTCTCCATTTTGAAACACTAGGATTCTATTTGAAAACTTTATTTCTAATCCTACGAATTTTAAGTGGATTATGCATCATGGTCTCTCGCTTTGTTTCCTTATGAATTTTATTGACTATTATGAGTTTCTAATTACATTTTTTCCATGTAAGTTGGTTCTAGTCTTTTACTCCACAAAAGTCTCTATTTCACCATTGGGAATATGGATTATCAAGAGTGACCGTAATGAGAGTGATTTTATAGTCTCATGAGGAAATGATACAAGGTAACGAGTCCTCCATTTTCACATTTTTTTTTTTTTTTTTTTTTTTTGACACAAATGAGTATTGATTTTATTAAATCACCGCTCGGTCACAACAATTACACGAGGAATTCAATGCATTGTTGTTTTTCTATGAGATATTCCATTGATATAATCACTAAATTCATGGGAGACAAATCCCAATATTTTTCGCAGGTACTACAAATAAGTCCTTCTACATGCTTACAAGAGTAAATTCTTATGTATTGCGAGCATAAGAGAGAGAAAAAACAACATGTTCAGTAATTTGGGAGGCTTTTGGAGCAGAGAATACACGTGGATTTGGGATCCTAAAGCCAAGTTAGAATCTGTTTTCGTTCTCTCTTTTCTTTATTGGATTTCCTACAGGCTCTTGTGAGAGGTGGTTCCACTACATTCGAGGAGAAATATTTTTTAGTGTTGTCTCCCATGCATGATTTTGTATGTGTTTCCTTGTAAAAATTTGAGGTAGTCTGCTTCTTCTCCACAAGGGCGGAGGGTGTCAATTCCAATGTTCTTTTGGAAAAATGTGACTTTGGACTAGGAGGGTCGACCTGTGAAGGGGATTGCTCTTCATTTTCCACTGACACTTTTGTATTTCCCTTATCCTCACTTGGGGATTAATCCATAGGGTCCTCTTCTTATTCTGGATCTTGAAGAACATCAAAAAGGTTTTTGTTGAAGGAAGGTTATAGAACTGGATCTGCTTCAACATATTTTTTGTAGGGCTGCAACCTTGTTATGTTGATTCCTTCTTTGCTTTTGTGTTGGCTAGAAACTCGCCTCTTTAGAAACAGGGGCTTGGGCCTACTAATCTTTTTTTCACTAGGGGCAGTTTTTGGAAAAGCGCTTGTGAGTATGATATTCAATGCATTTGAAAGGGATTTTATCATAGTCCAATTCTTGAATATGGCTCCATTCTCCAAGATTTATCTTTAGGGCCTACAATAAACCTTCATTGAAGTTTACCTCAACACAGATGCAGGCACAAGAAAACTGACCTCCTTTTGGTTCTACTTTATACAGATAATGGTTGAGCTTGTTCCCAATGTGTTTTAGTGCATCAGGACCCCAAAGATGAAGAGAGAGGTGTGGCAATCGAACCCACACTAACACAACAATGATCTTAGAATTCAGGCTGAAATAAAAATTCCATGGAGTGATAAAAATGCCTCTAGAACCCATGAAATACAAACTTGATCCAAAAATAAAATCTCCTTCCATTTTATTGGGAAACAAAAAGACAAAGAAGCCCCTTCCAATTGCAAAGAAAGTTACCTAACCTTGAAGATTGGGGGCCCATTGTTCCACGATACAGGTTTCAACAACTTTTGGATTCATCCATAAGCCCATAAACTTACCGACCAACACTTTTTCTGAGAGAGATAGGCTCTCTTGCATGGATCAAAAGGAGAGAATTCCTCGCAAGGATCACAATTATTTTATTCACAAAATTTTTGGGGGGAGAAGAAGTCCCCTAAGTTTTTTGAGCATGCCCCAGGGCTCTGAATGCTACCTCCTCCTCCATGGTACAATGAATAGATAGCTCTAGCAAAGAGCAGGCATGATCGTTGATTGATAGTCGAAATAAATGGGGCTATGGGTTTGAGGGGTCTCAAAGTAGTAGAGTTTCCCCCAACACGTCGATCCAAGCATTTGCAATGTCAACATCCAAACGAGCTTGAAGCTTGCTTTGGACCTACAAGAAAACCCTTGGCAAGAAGTCATATTTTGCATAACACATTTTCTCTCGAGTTTGAATACATGCATTTTCAATGATCAATATTGAGTCCTCCATTTTCATAGTTAAGTCGAGGTAGATGAAAATTAGTAGGTAGTCCATGAGGTTGCTTCCATTATGGGGACTCTAGTCCAATTAAATAAATCCATTTCAGCAAGGATTCTTATTGGGATTTAGCTATTTTTGGATAAGAAGAACTCAAGGAGAGGTTGACCAAGTTTTTAAAATCATGGAAATAAGAGAATAAGAATCAATGTCACTTGATGATTTGAACCTATCATCTTTTAGAAAAAAATACATACTCTCAACCATAAAAGCCACTCAAACTATATTCAAATTATTTTTACTTATAATATAAGTAACCTCTATACTTATTTCTTTATATACTTATTTTTTTTAATGTTATAAATAGATGATGTTATATAACCCTACTATATTGTTTTATTATCATTCATATAATTTTCAAATTATAATTTAAAATTTTTTCATATACATTTTGGATGATGCTAAACGTATGTCTTTTGATTAATTTTTAAAAACAAAACCCTTGTTTCCGTTCCAAAACCGACCGTTTACAATGTTTTAATGAAAAAATTAAGATATAAAAATTTGCAGTGGGATTTCAGAAGAAAGGGATACACTGGTTACGAATCCCACTTCGGACAATCCATGATAGACACTCTCACAACGGAACGGTTCGTATGGATAAAATAATTTTTTATAACAGTTCGGTTTAAAAATATATATTTTATTAACTTTATCAATAATTCTATCCGCATAAAGAATATTCGGCGGACATTTCTTATAACTAAAAGTACAAAGATTAATTTCAAGTTAAGAATGATCCCCCTCATAAAATAACTTACCCACCTTAATATAAAAAGAAATTATATATTTCATAACAGTATTTGTTTAATTCTTTAATTTTATTAAGTTTTGTATTATATTTGGATCTAGATTAGGTTAGATATGGAAGGGGAAAATGTTTTTTCCTGATGGTGAGATATTGCTATTAAAGTTATAAATAATTGAATTTAGACATCTTTTAAAAACAGTTTTTTTATCTCCTTATTTTTTTTGGAAATGTTTACTGCAATTTGTTTTATATAACTCATTATTGCGGTTCTTTGGTGTTTTAAAATCGATGATGATATGGAGGTACCAACTTGAGAATGCTCCTGTAAAAGGTTTGATCCTCCAATATATCCATTGGAAAACGAATAATCCTCTTGGGGATGCGCTTCTGCCCAGTTGCTCTCAGGCCATCACCCTGCCCTGCCCTTACTATAAATTTGTTTATCTCAATTATCCATTTTCATAAACATTGGCTTCTTTCTCTTTCTTCTCTTCTCTTCTCACAGCAGTTTCCCGTCCCTAGGATCGATGGGTGGGCTAATCTACAGTAGTCACGAGAGCGAACCCGAACACGATGGCGAAACAAAGTCGGTATGCCTGGGGGATATGGTCGCCAAATTCATGGAGGAATCAGGTGCAGAGGACCAACTATCTCCTCAGACTGAAACAATGGATGGCATCGTCATGGAGGATTTCCAGACTGTTAATCAATCACAGCAACAGTTTGAGACACTCAAGGTATAATATATATACATCAAACTCAGAGAATTCCTTCTCATCAATCTAGGGTTTGGAAATGGCTGCTATGCTTTTAATATTAACAAATTTTTGTGCATATCCATCTTAAACTGACAAGATAGGGACATTGATTAGGGCATCATATTCAATAGTTGTTCTGCAGATTCGGATGTGCTCGTTGAAACATGCAAGTCCCTAGAAATGGCCAACAAAATCCAACAACAACCCAAATACCTTAAAAAATTGGTGATTTTTCATCTTCAAAATGTGGGATATAATGCAGCCATCTGCAAATCGCGTCCCTAGGATAATAGAACCTTAAACAGTTGGTGATTTGATCAGGGCATCATATTCAGTAGTTGTTCTGCAGATTCAGATGTGCTCGTTGAAACATGCAAGTCCCTGGAAATGGCCAACAAAATGCAACAATAACCCAAATACCTTAAACAGTTGGTGATTTGTCATCTTCAAATGCAGTCATCTACAAATCACATCCCTGGGATAATAGAACCTTTCCTTCTGGTTAGTGGGTTTCTTCTTTGGCTTCCATTTTTATTTTATTTTTTTTCATTCGAATGCATGAATTCATGATTAAAAGATTGTGTTTCTTGGGCAGGAAACTATGAGTACATTGTGTTGGAATTTTACTCCCAACCACCGCCATGAATAATAGTGGCGTAGCCCACAATTCCATCAATTTTGTGTAGATAAGGACAACAATAGATCCAAGAACTGAAGGCGTTTCACGCAAAAGATCAGAATAGAGTACCCATGGCCATCCTCTGCGTTTATTTCTTACCTGTTGCATTACTTACCTTTTTTCTCGTAGGTGCAACCCACAACTTTTATGTTTTTACTCTCAAGCCTTTCGCCAATGTTAAGTTAAATCCGTGCCGACGCGATATCAGCGAGACCCACCTTATCCTTACCGCATGGACCAAACCTTGTTTTGCGTTCATTTCCTTTGTATTTCGATTACCGCACTTACCTTTGTTTACTGCCCGCATACCGCACATCGCAACATTTATCACTTACCATTTAAGCCCGCAACATATGTTATGTTTTCATTGATGCGATATCGGCAGGGCCCACAAACCTCATCGCACTTCGCAAGATTTCCCACTTACCTTTTAAAGCCGCTCGCAGTGCGCACTTCGCAAGTTTTATCTTTTACCTTCCGCCACCCACAAGTTATGTTATATTTTTTGCGATGCGATATCGTTGTCGCATATCGCAATCTCAATATTTTAAGTTTACCACCGAACCGCCCACAGGCTATGTTATTTTAGGTGCGATACGATATGTGCCACGTCACTATCTCACATCGCAGCCCGCAATGTTTAATGGATAGCACCATATGTTAAAGTTTAATATCGCCGATATGCGATAAGGCGCCGGATGCGATATGGTTTCAGAGCCGTAACCGATAACTTTTGAGATCTGCCAGTTTGTTTGTTGAACGCATTTTTAGGTGTTTTCTTGTGTAATTCAGAATACAGCCTGCGTGCTGATTAAATGTAGAAATGGGTCTTTTGACGGCCAAGGACAAATGTTTGTTGAAATTCCGTTCAACATTGAACAACATTGAATAGGATTAGGTTTCTACAGGCTTCGGCCATTTTGATATAAGCAATGCAATTTCATTATGTTTAGTGAGAAAGAGTGGAATAGCAAACAACAGTTTGTTCCTCTCTTGTGTTCTACGCTACCTGTATTGACTGTTTTGTTTAACTTCCGCATTTATTTGAAATCTTTGTGTTGTGGGGGAAACGCGTTTCCTCTGTCTGATTGTATTCAGAAATTTCAACATGGTATCAGAGCAGGTCTAGGCTCTCAGTCAAAGAAGCATGAGCTCGCTCTCTTTACTGAAGAAGCTATAAGATTGATTTGAGAAACGGATTTCTTCAGTAGCGAGAAAGATTCTGTTTTACACAGTCAAGTTGATTGTTTGTTTACACAGTCACGATGACAGCAGAAAGCACAAGCCTGAAAAATCCCCAAATACCACAGTTTAATGGGAAGAACTATGATTATTAGGCCATTACAATGAGGGTCCTGTTTGCTTCACAAGATATATGGGAGCTGGTGGGACAAGGTTTCCAAGAACCAGCAGATGCAATAGCGTTGGCTGCTTTGACAGCAGCAGAGAGAGACTTGTTGAGAGATAATAGGAAGAAGGAGTCCAAAGCCCTCTTCTATCTCTTTCAGGAAATACACGAGATTATTTTTCCAAGAATTGTAGCAGCAAAAAAGTCTAAGGAGGCATGGGATATTCTCAAAACAGCCTATTAAGGCATGGAGAAGGTGAAGACAACAAAGCTACCAATGCTGAGGAGAGATTTTGAAACTCTCTGTATGAAAGAGTCTAATAACAGACTCATTCTTCACACATGTGATTGGGTTGGTACCCAGATAATGTCTCATGGAGAGACACTTGAGGAAAGAAGAATAGTGGAGAAAATATTGAGAAGTCTACCCTCAAGATTTGATGCCATAGTAGTGGCAATAGAAGAGACAAAGGATCTCTCACAATTTTCAGTGGGTGAGATTCATGCATCCCTGATGTCTCATGAACATAGACTGAACAAAACAACGAACTCCTCATTGGATCAAGATTTCAAGACACAAATGTCTTTTGGTCTAGGTAGAGGTCAAGGAAGATCAAACTACCGAGGAAAAGGAAGAAGCCCACAGACAAGTGGAAGAAACAACCCTGCAAGCACCAGTGGAAGGGGCAACAACCAGAATCAAAGAGAAGGCTCAAGACAGAGTCAAGCACAAGGACAAAGGTATGATAAATCCCAAGTCCAGTGTCATTATTATAAAAATTATGGGCATTATGCCAATGAATGTAAAAAGAAACAAAACGGCATGAATAATAGACAAAATGTTAATTTTTCAAAAGAAAGTCAAAACCAGAGTAATGTGCTTATAACCTGTAATGCAACACAAGAAAAACATGAAGATGTATGGTTCTTAGACTTAGGTTGTAGTAACCACATGACTGGAAACATAGCAATGTTTTCCAATTTGGATGAAAATGTGAAGTCTAAAGTGACAACGAGGACTGAAAGAAAAGTCTCTGTCATGGGAAAAGGAAGAGTATCAATACTCACAAGCAAGGGAGAAAAGAAATTTGTGCCAGATGTTTATAATGTACTTGGCCTGAAATGTAACCTTCTGAGCATTGGACAACTCGTAAACAAGGGCTACAATGTTTTTTTTTATAATAATGTGTGTACAATCATGGACATACCTCCAAGTTAGAGGGTCATTGCAGAAGTGCATATGACAAAGAACATGATGTTTCCTCTCAAGCTCAGAACAAACTTGAAGGAAGGAGGTGTGGTAGCAACAGTCACACAAGAGGTCTTTCAAGAAGAAGTGAAAGATGAAAAATGGTTATGGCATTTGAGATTTGGACATCTCAATTTTGGAGGTTTGAACCTCCTACATAGAAAAGGAATGGTAAAAGGATTACCACTCATTGAGAAACCAGACAGCCTATCTGAACGTTGCATCTTGGGAAAACAACACAGAGAATCATTTCTAGCAGGAAAGAGTATAATGGAAAAGGCACCCTTGGATATTGTCCACTTAGATTTGTGTGGACCAATGCAAAAGCCATCTTTATCTGGCAGCCATTATGTTTTGACATTCGTAGATGATTACATCGGAAATACATGGGTGTATTTCTTGAAACAGAAGAGTGAAGTGTTTGAAAATTTCTACCACTTCAAAGCTCTTGTTGAGAAGCAGAGTGGGCACTACATAAAAGTGCTAAGAACTGACACAGGTGGAGAATATATCTCCAAATATTTCCTATGTTTGTGCAGGGAGAATGGCATACACAAGCAGTTTACCACAAGATATACACCACAACAAAATGGTGTTGTAGAAAAGAAGAACAGGACCATCATGGACATGGTCATAAGTATGTTGAAGGAAAAACATTTGCCAAATGAGTATTGGGGTTTAGCTGTCAATTGTGCAACGTATATTTTGAATAGATTCCTAACCAAATCTGTCATGAACAGAGTTTCGAAAGAAGCATGGAGTGGAACAAAACAATTTGTCACTCACATGAAAGTATTCGGATGTGTGGCATATGCACATATCCCAAATACACTAAGAAATAATTTGGACAACAAGGGGGAGAAGTGTATCCTTTTTGGATACAATGATGAATCAAAGACCTACAAACTCTATAATCCATCCACCAAGAAAGTTATAATCAACCGAGATGTGCATTTATTGAAAAAGAAGCTTGGGATAGAAGCTTAGAGAAAACAATGAATGTGAAAAAATGTGTGTCTCACGAAGAACAAGAGGAATGCTCAGCTGAAAATAATTCCTCAACGGTGGCTCCTCCTCCACCTTCATAAGCACAACAAACCATACCACAAGTAGGAAACAAAACAGCCTTGAAAAATCAAGGAAGTTCTTCTCCAAGCACACCACAGGGATTAAAGTGTTGATTGGTTACACTGACAATGATTGGGCTTGAAGTGTAGATGATAGAAAGAGCACATATTGGTATGTGTTTCATTTGGGATCAAGAACCATTTCACGGGCTTCCAAGAAGCAACCAATAGTTGCTTTATCAACAATAAAAGCAGAGTATGTAGCAGCAACAGCAGTAGCCTGTTAAGCTATTTGGATGAGAAGGATGCTGAGATGTTTGTGTCATGAGCAAGACAAAGGAACCAAAATTTATTGTGATAATAGCTCAGCAATAGCATTGTCAAAGAATTCTGTTTTCCATAAGAGAACAAAGCATATTGATGCAAAATATCATTTCATAAGAGAATTGGTTAACAATGGTGAGATTGTTTTGCAACATTGCAGGATAGAGGAACATTTTGTTGATATCCTCAGAAAGCCATTAGCACCAAAGAGTTTTGTTTATCTCAGAAAATGTCTGGGAATGACCTATGGCGGCAGTTGTGATTAAGGGGGAGTGTTGGAATTTTACTCCCAACCACCGCCATGAATAACAGTGGCGCAACCCACAATTCCATTAATTTTGTGCAGAGAAGGACAACATTAGATCCAAGAACTGGAGGTGTTTCACGCAAAATATCAGGACAAAGTACCCAAGGCCATCCTCTGCGTTTATTTCTTACCTACCACATTACTTACCTTTTTTCCCGTAGGCGCAACCCACAACTTTTATGTTTTAAATCTCAAGCCTTTCGCCAATGTTAAGTTAAATCCCTGCCGATGCGATATCGATAAGACCCACCTTATCCTTAACGCAAGGACCAAACCTTGTTTTGCGTTGATTTCCTTTGTATTTCGCTTACTGCACTTACCTTTTTTTAGCACCTGCATAATGCACATCGCAACATTTATCACTCACTGTTTAAGCCCACAATGCATGTTATGTTTCTGCCGATGCGATATCGATGGGACCCAAAAACCTCATCGCACTTCGCAAGATTTCCCACTTGCCTTTTAAAGCCACCCGTAGTGTACATTTCACAAGTTTTACCTTTTACCTTCCGCTGCCAGCAAATTATGTTATTTGTTTTATGTTGCGATATCGCTGTCGCATATCGCAATCACAATATTTTAAGTTTACCATTGAACCACCCGTAGGCTATGTTATTTTGGGTGTGATGCGATATGTGCCACGTCACTATTGCACATTGCATCCCGCAACGTTTAATGGATATTGCCATATGTTAAAGTTTAATATCTTCGAAATGCAATATGGCGCCAGATGTGATATGGTTTCAGAGCTGAAACCGATAAATTTTGAGATCCGCCAGTTTGTGTGTTGAACGCGTTTTTACGTGTTTTCCTGTGTAATTCAGAATATGGCCTGCATGCTGATTAACTATAGAAATGGGTCTTTTGACGGCCAAGGACAAATGTTTGTTGCACGTCCGTTCAGCATTGAACAACATTGAATAGGATTAGGTTTTTATAGGCTTCGACCATTTTGATATAAGAAATGTAATTTCATTATGTTTAGTGAGAAAGAGTGGAATAGAAAATATCAGTTTGTTCCTCTCCTGTGTTTTACACTGCCTGTATTGACTGTTTTGCTTAATTTCCGCATTTATTTGAAATCTCTGTGTTGTGGGGGAAACACATTTCCTCTGTCTAATTGTATTCAGAAATTTCAACACATTGAGGTGATATTAAAGACCACAAATTCAGATAGAAGCATTCGCTTGTTTGTGGACATGGATTTCAGAAGGCATTTTGAGATAGTGAGAGCCACCAGCGAATACAATGCCCTCCTTGGGTTTCTTCCCAAGATATGTGTGGGGAGGGCTCATAAAGTGCAGTCCATTGTAAAAATAATGTGTGGAGCCATGAAGAAGTCATTGGAGAGGAAGGGAATGCACCTTCCCCATGGAGGAAATACGGGTACATGCGCTCCATGTGGTTGGGTTCCTACAAGAGAACAACAACCTGCAACTCTTTACATGGTGGCTATGATAGCAATATGACAAGCCTGGAGTCCTCCTCCGTTACAGAGTCGAGGAGAATGGGCAAGAATGCTTGGAATACTGTTAATACTGCAGGCCATGCTAATGTTGCAGAGGAATACCTAAATTGGGACTCTCCTGCAGTAGTAGTAACACACAAACCATCAACAACAAAGTTTGTTACATCAAGACTGTCCCGCACTTTGATGGAGGCGGGTCTATCTTCTCTGCCACTCAAAAGCAACAAACTATGCGTGTGACCTTCAAAATTACTGTATTTTTATTCTATGGTATGTAGAGTCTTCTAGTTGTGTGGTACCTCACCCTGTCTACATGTGTTGGTGCAAACAACACTTATCCCCAAAATTTTGCCCTAACTAATCCCTAGTGATCTTTACATGCCATTTATTAAGCGAGAAAAAAGTTCACACTGCATGCTTGAGTAAAATTCTTGATTCTTGAGACGACTATGGATGCATTTATATTCATAATTAGGTTAATAATATAAGGTCTAATTTCTCTAAAATCCAATAGGAATTTATTGAAATCGGAGAGTTGAATCCATATATATAGTCAAAAAACCAGTTTAAATAACACAAATCAAGATTTTACTTCGATTTTTTTGGCTGAAGTCCAAAAAGGTTTAAAATTTAGAGGGATCAATCTTTTTTTATTCTAAAAAAGGTTTTCACATTAAAAAAATTGATCCCTAACTTGGTAGACCATAATTAAGATTACAGAAATTAAGATTACTCTACACTAGTTTAATTATTAGTAATTGATAATTATAATTATTAATTTTATTTGTATATTTTTTATTTTTTCAATTGTATTTTATTATTATTTTTATTATTACTAATATGTAATTTAGCCAAATCAAAATGTTTACATAACATAACATAATCTTACAACATTAACCTCAATTAATTAAATTAGAATTTTATTTTAAATGAAAGGGATCAAATCTCTTTTATCTCTTTTATCAAGAGTTAAAATAAATCTAAACTAGTTTAATTTCCCATTTAAATAGGCTACAAACTACCTTAATAAAAATATTAAATATTACATTACAATACCCCTCTAAGCCCAATTAATAATTAAAAAATAATAATATACATATTAAATTATAAAATTATAAAAAATAAATTAATAAAATTAAATATTTATTAAATATTTTTATTAGATATTAAAATTAGAAAAAATTCAATAAAATTAAATATTTTTTTAAAACAAATTTTTTTATATAATTAATTTTCATTTAATTTTTTTTTTTAAACAACTTTTTTTTTATAATTAATTTTCATTTAAAATATTTTTTATAAAATAATAATAATGATATAATTTTAAGTTTATAACCCAACCGAATAAGAAATTGATATACGATATCCTTTTATTTATAAAAAAAATCCACTCCGCAAATTATTTTGACTTCCATGTCATATCTTATAATTAACAATAATTACAGTTGGAATTTATTTTACATTATAGTTATTGGCTAGCCCAATAGTTTTAAGAAATTGATGATGATGATGATGATGATGATGGTTAACGTCGAGTAAGTCCAAACTTTGGTCTATCGGACCTATAATTTTCTTAGTTCTTAATTGTCTGGCTTCTCGTCTTTCTTGGCGAGATTGGTGTTGCAGCTTTCTTTTTCTTCTCTACGGTCTTCCAACTTCCTTTATCTTGCACCTCCTTCATCTCTTCGATTCTTGGGACAAGTGGGTGTCTTATCTCTGGATCCTGGGATATCCGCTTGTTGCGCTAAATGAAGATTTATTTCATGCAGTATTCAATCCCTCATAATTTTTTATGCTTACGTTGACGAAGTCTGCTTTTTTGTTGTTGGCAAGATTTCCTACTTTTCTCGAGGGTTGTTTCTTTCTCTTGCCCGATTTCTTGTGATTTGTGATCTCGAGCTTTCTGAGAGTTTTCTTCCTTGATGATAGTGTAATGTTCCTTTTGTGCTCCTTCCCACCATGTAGATCTATGGTGATTCTTTCTAGCAGAATTTTTCTGGGAGACTTTTGGGAAATTTTTGGCTAAATGGTTTGTCTCAAAGCAAGATGGACATCTGAAGAGCACACTTTCATAGTCGAGTTTCTGGTTCCATACATAGTCTTTTCTTGCTAGGATTATTTCAGCTGGGAATTTGGTGCTGAAATCCATTTCTACACAGATGTGTGCATATGTGGTTCTGACATATTCCTCTGTTTCTGGGCACTTGCAGTAAAATTTCCCAATTGCATTCCCAATGGCTTTTAGTGACGAGATATTCCAGAGATGCAAAGGTAGGTTTGGAAATTTGACCCAAAATGGTACTGAGGTTATGACTTTTATTGACGGATCGAATGATGGGTTTCATGGCTTCATGAATAGGCCCAAGTTTTCCCAACACCAAGGGTCTGAATCTAAAATGCATTGTCTTCTTTCAGATTTTTCAAAATCTACTATAAAGAAACCCTTAGCACAGGGGTAGATACTGATTTCATCAGAAATGAAAATCCTCCATACATCCAAGATCCAACTGTGGAGAGGTGTCGGTCGTGGCCAAAATCCATTAAACCGATAGATTAAGGCACTTTCAGAAAACTTCAAGGCGTCATCCAGTGAGGCCTTGACCACCTGCACAGTGGGAGTTGGGGCTTCAATGAAAATATCGATAGGATATTGACGTTCATAGGTGGACGGAATTGGGCCGACAATTATCTTCGCGAAGCTGGGAGCCATACTAGACCCAAAGGTGAGGAACCATAGGTATATAAGGCCACAGAGCTTGGAAAAAAAATTACGGAAGTAAACTTGTGGAAATAAACCAGGATTGGGAAAATCAAACCCTACGAACCCTACAGAAGATATGCGAACCTTGTGGAAGATTATACTCGCAAAAATACTCGAAAGATTATACCCTACGGAAGACTAGATTCTGTGGAAGAGTATACTTTGCAGAAGATTATACTCACAAAAACACTAGCAAGATTATACCCTAGTTCGGATGATACATGATATCCTTTTATTTATAAAAAAAAAAAAAAAAAAACACTCTGCACTTGATTTTGACTTCCATGTCATTTCTTATCATTAAGAATAATTACAATTAGAATTTATTTTATATTATAATTGGCTAGTGCAATATTTTACAGTTGAAATTTATTTTATATTATAGTTATTGGCTAGCCCAATAGTTTTAAGATTGATGATGAGATGGAGGGTATAGTTGGAATTTATTTTATATTATACTTATGATGAGATGGAAGGTATCAACGTGAGAAGGCCCTGTAAAAGGTTTATACTCTGATATATCCATTGGTAAAGGAATAATCCTTTGGTAAAATAATAATCCTTGTGCGAATGCGCTTCAGCAGAGTCGCCATTGCCTTGCCCTTCCTATAAATTTGGTGTTTCTTTTCTTCAGCAGAAAAATAAACTTTTTAGTTATTCAGCGGCTGGAATAAAAAAGCGTAACAGACAAAGACAATAGTTTTGTAACAACATAATTTACAGAAGGCTGACTTTAACATAGAACTGCATAGAACTATCTAAACATAACTGATGTGGGATATTTTCCCAGCTCTGAAAAACAACTAAAAATAAAGTACCAGTCTAATATTTTTATAGAAAAAGAGAAACGCAAGAGTTCTTATTAGTATATAGGCACATATTGTGTGCTTTTAACTATGCTTTTTGTTATCTCTAAATTGGTATTGATGGGATGCTCCACCAGACAACCTAGAGTAACTACTTCAAACCAACGTTTGACTAAAAATTAGCCTCTTCAGCCTGAAATGGCTCTCTCAAAGTAATTATGATTTGTCAATTATGATTTAATCAGATGGCTAACTTTGTGATATTATCTTGGATGTGATTGATTACAGCCTCTTCAGCCTGAAAGGGATCTCTCAAAGTAATTATGATTTGTCAAATATGATTTAATCAGATGGATAACTCTATGATATTATCTTGGATGTGATTGATTGCAGGTGAAAAATGTGTAGGGTTCACTACCATTGGGCTTATGGAGTCATTGCTAGGAAATTAAATGACAATGGCTCTCCTTATGGAATTTGAGGCTTGTAATGTTTCAATGATAAGACAACATACACACAGAAGTACTCAATAGTTTAATATTCAAAGGAAGTCAGAGCATGAGAAACAAAAATTTTGAGTAATTAAACATAGAGATATTGAAAGAAAAATATTAAGACTTATAGGACAAAATCTCATTGAAACACAAAAAGAATCCCAGGTGAGGAAGAAAAACACTGTCATTGTATATAGCTGATCATCAAAAGTTTTACAAAGTGGTAGTGTCAAGTAACATTCTCCAACCCTTTCTTCTTCGAAGTTCTTCCTATTAATAGGCTTTTGTCAATTAAATTGGATCTGCCCATGTGGATAAATCATCGAACCATCATCTTTGACACCTTGTTTAACAATAAATTATATATCTAGAACTAAAACATGCACCTAATGACTTTAGACTTAAAAGCCTATTAGAACTCTACATCTTATTTATTACATTCACTAACTACATAACTGGATAATTACATCAATAATGGCCAAGGGCTCAAGTGGCACTAACCATAATTAAGACACAAATACCCCCACTAGATATAGAATCCAATCACCCTACTTTTAAGGAGAAGATAATCATGAAATTTGGTCACTGTCTTTATACTGAGATGGAACGGATGACACCTTTGTCGAGGAGAAAATCTCTACTATAGTGTTCTACTGATACCCTTTAATGCCTCCACATGGTTGGCATACCTTCAACACACCTTTAAAATACCAAAATACTACCAAAAGTTGCTCGCTGCAAAAATAGAGTGGAACAGGGAGTTTCGGATCGTGGTTTTGTAGAAATTCCATTTCACCCATCTAGGTCAATCTTTAGCCTTCCTCTTTGATTTGGATATGTTTGCTGGAAAAAATAAGCTAAATAAAAATTTTATCCTCCTTAAATTTCCACGAAAACAGTGATTTTTTACAAAAAGTAACCTACAAGGATTTCGTAGCGAAATTTGGCCTTCAAGCTTGGGCTTCGCTACGAAATTGCTTAATTAGCATAAAAACAAAAAATTTCCCTTTTTCCTCAAAATTTCACCTTTAAAACTGGAAATGATGGTTCTTGAATGCTGCAAAATTGTAAAAAATGTTTTAGACCAACTCTTCAAACTTTAGGAACTTCATCATTAGTAGTAGAAGGCTGCATCTCCTCAGGCTCATTTATCACTTTAATTTTAACATTACAAGGAAAATACCCTCTAGTGGAGGTTATAAAGGAGGTTTTTAGTGTTTTAAAATTGGCCAAAATTGTCCAAAAAAACATTTTCTACAACATCCATTTTTGGTAACAGAGGTTTTGGCAGAGCTTTTAACGGAATTTCAACACAACTAAAAAAACAGGGCAGTCGGAGGTTATTACGAATTTTTTTTTCATCGGTGTGATACTAAGGTGTCAATGTATCGGTTCCTGTCATCTAGACAGTCGGCTCGGGGCGGTCGAAGGTGCATGCATCGGGCCATAAAGGTCTAAAACCACATCGAGTGTAATGTAGGTGATACAACGCATGGGGCCATTCTAATTGGTATTGGGATTTGTGCAGTGCACATCGGTTGTATCAAGTCACTGGTTCGTATTCTTATAGAAACGCACTGGTGCGCAGTATGAGACAAACACACCGATTGTTCTAATTTGTATTGGTATTTGTGCGGTGCCCATAGGCTGTACAAACACACTGGTGCATAGTCTCACATAAACGCACCGGTGCGTAGTATCGCACAAACACACCGAGAGTTATAATTGGTATTGGTATTTGTGCGGTGACCATAGGTCATAGAAACACACCAGTGCGTTGTATCATACAAACGCATCGGTGTACAGTAATTGACACACACCGGTGTTCATTTTTTATTTTTTAGAAACATCGACTTGTGACAGTGCAATTATTGTGATTTTTTAAAATTCATTATTCATAAAAAGCCGACACATCTTATAACAATATTCATATTAATTAAATTTTTATTAATGCATCTGAATGTGATGTTTGGATTAATTTGTTATATCATATCATAATTATTATGATTTTTTAAAATTCATTATTCATCAAAAGACGACACATATCTTATAACAGTATTCATATCAATTAAATTTTTATTAGTGCATTTGAATGTGATGTTTGGATTAATTTGTTATATCATATCATCAAATTTCACATCTCTTCATTATAATATTTAATAATCCATAAATTTAATCAGTGGTGTTACATTTCACAGCGATAATGGAAAACACAATAAAATAAATTAAAAAATATTTTATTCACTAGTACATATGGTCAATTTTCTGACACTTTAGTTCTGACAGTTTTGACGTATTGTCAGAAATTTCAACAATTTTTCTCAATTTTTTAAATCCCGCCAACAAGCGTCACTCTAGCGACGTTTAGGGAGTATCGTCGGAAGAGCGACATTTAGGGGTATCATTGGAATAATGACGTTTTTGAACCTAGCGTCATAATAGCGACGTTTGTGAACCGAGTGTCAGAATAGCGACGTTTATGAACAAAGCGTCGGAAACCATCGGAATAGCGACATTTGGGGAGATGAAATAAACCGTCGAAATTCCGACGTTTAGGGAGATGAAATTTTATTAACAAGGTCGAACGTTTGGGGAGACATGCATATATTTTATTGGCGTATATTTCGTTTGGGGAGAGATGCATATATCTTATTGGCGTATAATCGTTTGGTTATTAACATATATTTAATTAACCTAAGGTTCCAAATTTCGACGTTTGGGGAGAGATGAAATTTTATATTTCATTAACAAGGTAAGGTTGAACTTTATATGGCGGTAACAAGGTAAGGTCGAACTTTATATGGCAGATTAAAACTTTGTTGCGAGGGTCAGGTTCGAACCCACGACCACCCCCACCACTACAAGGAAAAGACCTTCTAGCGGAGGTTATAAAGGAGGTTTTTAGTGTTATAAACTTGGCCAAAATTGTCAAAAAAACATTTTCTACAACATCCGTTTATGGTTATGGAGGTTTTGGCAGAGCTTTTAATGGAAATTCAACACAACTAAAAAAAAATGGGTGGCTGGAGGTTATTACGGATGTTTTTTCATCGGTGCGCTACTCTGCCTTTAACGCACCAGTGCATACATGCCGATGGTGCCCCGGGGCTGTGTCAATCCAACGCACTAGGACGTTTAGGTGTAAAATCGCACCGGGCATAGTGCTGGTCATACAACGCACAGGGCCATTCTAATTAGTCTTGGGATTTGTGTAGTGCCCATAGGTCGTATCAACGCACCAGTGTGTCGTATCACAGAAAGGCACCGAGATTTATAATTGGTATCAGTATTCATGTGGTGCCCATAGATCGTAAAAATGCACTAGTGCTTATAGATACGTTAATTCCCCGGTGCGCAGTATCACATAAACACACTGATATTGATAACTGGTATTGGTATTTGTGCGGTGCACATAGATCGTATAACGGCATCGGTGCATATAGACACATAAACGCACCGGTGTACAGTTACTGACACACACCGGTTTTCATGTTGTATTTTTTAGAAACATCGACTTGTGACAGTCCAATTATTGTGATTGTTTTAAATTCATTATTCATAAAAATTTGACACATCTTATAACAATATTCATATTAATTACATTTTTAATAATTCATTTGAATGTGATGTTTGGAAAAATTTGTTATATCATATCATAATTATTGTGGTTTTTTAAAATTCATTATTCATCAAAAGTCGACACATATATATATCTTATAACAATATTCATATGAATTAAATTTTTATTAGTGCATTTGAGAACGACAATGGAGAACGCAATAGAATAAATTAAAACATATTTTATGATTATATATATATATAAGACAATCTTTATCATACAAAATGGGATAGTTATTTGTATCCCTTTGACTTTCAATTGGGACACTATGTCCATTATGTTAAACAAAATGTTTGATTTCACAGACATATATATTTCAAAAAATAAAACGCCTTTCTTTGATATCCAAACATAGTGATCATCATTATTCGCTTGAACTGCAGTCACTGCTAGAGCTACTTCCATGACTTGGGTTATTTTCAGAAAAGTTTTCTTCATGACGTTGATTGTTTTCTTCTTCTTCACCTTCCATCTACAAACATAAAAATAAACTAAAATGAGTGTATATACATTGGTGAGAATAATGAAAATTGCAATATTAAATAATATACATCAATGTAAATCGAAAAGAAAAATGACGTACCATAGCAACAATTGACTCATAAATTATACACATTCTTTCAAAACCATGTACCATGCCATATTTCAAAATTTCATCTGTTGGCGCAGTTCCATACTTTGTTTCCTGCAAGTTTTATACCCCATAACAAATCATATATTTAATATAAAAGATGTTTTTGTTCTATTAATTATAAACGGAGCTAAGTAAAACAAGATCGATAGATGCTTACAAATTTCACAATTAAATTATGATATGCCAACATATCCTCACAACCCATATTTAACCCAATTTCAATCAATTCGTCTGATGGTTCTTCTTTGTATGTTAGCACCTGTTTGAAGACATTCAATGATGATTTTTGTAAAACAACTTAAAAAATACAAAAAATGAAATCTAGTTAAGTTTTTATAAGGAAGTAACAATTACTCACAAACTTAGAGATCAACCATTTTCTTCCTTGTTGTCCTGTTTTATGTGTTGAATGGGGTCCATTTTATTTTCTTTTCTGCAAGAAAATTATTGAAAATTAATATTTAATGCTAAATTTTTTATTTATTGTACCTAATGATAAAAAAATTCAATGATTACATATTACATTTGAAGCACGTTGTTGTTGTTGGAAAGAACATATATACATTCGTTCCACTGGATCCCTCAAACTTTGTAAAAGTTTTTCCCCTTTCGTTAACTTCCAACACCACTCCAGATGAGCTAAGGAGAAATTGATTTTCATTTTCATGTTCTATTTTTTTCTTTTGTTAGAACAACATTCCTTTTCTGAGTTGTTGGTCCCTGTACAACATTAAATAGATGTGAATTAGTAGACTGTTTGACACATGTTAACTAATAATTTTAAGTATATTATTAATGATAATTAAAAAAAGAAACTCATATTGGATCGATAGTATTTTTTCATTCACCTGATTCATCCTTTTGCAATTTTTCCATTAAAATTTTACGCTCTTCTGGTCCTAGATCAGAAATAATCATATCGAGCTTCGTCATTTTGTGGCTCTGCATGATACATAGTAAACAATACATATTAGTTAAACTTACATATAGTTCAAAAATAATATTTTTTTTTATAAAGAATTTACAAAGAACTTGTCTTTTTTGCTTTTCTTGAAGTGTTAAACAGTATTTTTGTTACTTGATCCCTTGTCAGAAATTTCTTTATCAATCTGAAACCTATACCATATCATTCATTAATATATTTATAAATAAATTATCAACTTTTCAGGTAGAAAATAAATCTCAAGGTACCGGTGCGCCTTTCACGAGGTTCGCACCACCGTCGATGCGTGGGGATATTAACAACGCACTGCAAAACAGTATAATACACCATACGGTGCGTTGAGTATTGTAAACGCATCACAAAAAATAGTGTAATAGACCTAATGGTGCACGGGGTATTATAAACGCACTGCAAAAACGGTGTAATACACCATACAGTGCTTTCCTAGTTAAATGGAGCACTGGTGCCTTATTTCAGATTTGGCACATGGATTTAGAAAAAATGTTTTCATTTTTTTTACTACAGTAATTTTGCGGTGCACAGTATAATACAGAGCACCGGTGCGGTATAGTACGCAGGGCACACCGATAAAGAAAAATCCATTTTTTCAACAATTCACGCAATGGCCGAATGGATTGGGATCTGACTATGCAAGTCGTCCCGTGGGTTGGACATCAATTTAAATGAAAAACCCTAATTCTGAAATCACAAAAACAGGGAGAAGAAAGGGAAAAAAAAAAATGAAGGGTTTAGGGTAAAAATGGATAAAACTGCAGAAAAAAGAAGTAAAAAACTGCAGAAAAAAGTAAAAATAATAATCAAATTTAATCACGAGATGGTTTCAAATTCTATGATACAGGGTTTGAATCACCAGAGGTTTGGTTTCTGATTGTCTGAATACTTCTGTTCGAACGTATTTCGCTGCTCCACAGTGCCCTCCTGCTCTCTTGCTCCAGGTTGTCTCCTGCAAATATCTGGCTGAAAATTTTAGCAAAAATAGTGAAATAATGAAAAGTGTTTAGTATTTAAAGAATTATTTTATGAAATTAGATTTTCAAAAATATTTTGCCGCCCATTTTTCAAATTGCCGTTTTTTTTTTTTTTTCACTTAAAGAAAATAGAGTTGCATTTTTTTTTATTTGTGTTTATTCTTTACCGGTGTGGAAGAGTTGTGACACACCGGTGCGTCTTATTTATACCATGCACTAGTGCGTGTTAGGATGATAAGCACACCGGACTGTATATTTATTTTTTTATTTTTTTTTTGTATGTAAGATCATAATAAAATAATGATAATTATAAAGTACATGAATTTATTTTCATTATTTTCTAAACTTTATTATGTTACAAAAATTTGTGTTATTCTAGATTTGTTATTTTACAATTATTTGTAAATTTACAAATTTAAATATTTTAATAAATTATTTCAGATTAATACAATTAAAATTTTCACATTAATAGAATTAAAATTTAACAAATATATTACATACAATTACAATTAAAAGTGCAATAATTAAAATTACAATTACAATTTTACATTAATTTCACATACATGAATTACTATTAGAATTACAATTACAATTTTAATTTTATATACAATTACATTTACAATTTTACATAGAATTACATTTACAATTACAATTACAATTTTACAAATATTTTACATACAATTCAATTAAAATTACAATTACAAATAGAATTACAATTTTAGAATTTTACATACAATTACATTTACAATTTTATATAGAATTACATTTACATTTACAATTACAATTACAATTACAATTTTACAAATATTTTACATACAATTCAATTAAAATTACAATTACAAATACAATTACAATTTTAGAATTTTATATACAATTACATTTACAATTTTACATAGAATTACATTTACAATTACAATTACAATTTTATAAATATTTTACATACAATTCAATTAAAATTACAATTACAAATACAATTACAATTTTAGAATTTTACATACAATTACATTTACAATTACAATTTTTCATATATACAATTACAATCATTTCAGAATAAATTAAATATTACAATTACAATTAAAATTTTACATTAATAAATATTTTACATACAATTACAGTTTAAATTACAATAAGTACAAATACAAATACAATTTTACATACAATTAAAATTTAAATTACAATTAAAATCACGACATAATATTAAATTAATTAATAAACATTATCAAGATCATGATAACCATCATACAAACATCATATTCGACTAATAAACACATTCAAACATCAAATTAACATTATATATTAAGATCATCACAACACAAACATCAAATATACATCTCAATATGTCAAATAACTCATGCTATCACATATACACATCTATCTGCAAGCTAAACTTTAAATGAACATATCTAACATGACCTAACAATATGCGCCACATCATGATGATCACCAACATGAAAATTAAGTACAATTGCAACATGAACATAAAATACGTGGACCATATATATATATATATATATATATATATATATATATATATATAACTGAATAGTGTTAAAAATATACAACTATAATATAAATGTCATGGATCAAGCGCTGGTGGTAGTATAACAACATCAATAGCAGTACTACAAGTGTATGCCTACTCAGTAAAGCTGGGTGCAACATCAATAGTCGATGGTCGAGCCTGCTCATGATCATGATCACTAGTACTGATGGATGCATCCGCTGGTGGTAGTACAACATCAATATGAGTAGTAGTAGTGGAGGCATGCTCAGTGAATAGTGCAGCCTTGGCAGTCGATGGTCCAGCTTGCTCATGATCATCATGGCTAGTACTGATGGATATAGCTGCAGGCTGCTGACTGGATGTTGCCAATGGTCCAGCCTATCTCCATGATGACTGTCAGATGCTGCTAGTGGAGCGTCATTCTCATCAGGTGCGCCACGAGGTGAACGATCATGAGATGCATGTGAGTCGCTACTCGCGGACTCATTTCCATCACGTGCCGCAGCTCGACTATGCCTATAGCTACGGACAGTCCTCCTGAGTCGCATAAAAGTTATCGTAGCTCCTACGACATGCCGCATTAGGCCATACATGTCACGCAATATGCCTCTCCACATCCGTAACAAGCTATCGTCAGCCTGTATGTCTCTGTAATGAGTAGGCCTGATGCCCGCATCAAAAATCAATGCGTAGAGTTGGTTGGCCAACTCCATCCTATATCTGGTCTTAGGTCGACCACGCCTAGCAAAAGGTGGCACCGGTGCACCATGATGAGCAGGAGCATGTCTCTCTGTTGCACCGACCTCATCCTCATCATGATCATGCTCGACATCAGCCATATCCTGATCATCATCATCAGGATCCACACCTGGATCATGTGGTGGACCCAACATCTCCTCGCCATCAAAAGAGCCAATGTCTACAAAATATATATAAGTACACAATAATAATTAGACAATTTAATTACACAATTTAATAAAAAAAAGTTAATTAATAACATGTAAGAATAAATATATATAAAACAGTAATATTACCTCTATCATCTGGCGGCTCATCAACTATGAAGAGGATGTTGGGACACCCTCGCCAATCTAAGCTAGCATAAGGACATGGGACCAAAATGAAGGGATGCAGCCCGTCAACATTGGCTAGTAAGTCTAGTGAATCATGTGATATCCTGGCTAGAAACAAAGTGTCTCCCCTCTTGGGCATCATCTGCACCCACATGTACATCTAGGCCTCAAATATCGGCCTACGAGGTTGTCGAACAAAACTAGGTCTCATCTCTGGAAACCTCTCAAAAAATAAACAAAACAGCTCTGAAGCAAAAGGGAAGTTGACCCTCCCTTGTGCATGAGCATGAAATCTATCTAAGGCCGTACAAACTACCGCAAAAAAATGCCAGACCACCTGACATGTTGTGGCTGTTGTACTAAAGAAACAACATAATGTGTTGCCCGTCATTGGTGTTGTGCATAATGGTCGAAATGATAAGGGAGAGGCACTGCACGTCCTGTCTACCAAAAGCACCTATACGTAACTAACCTCCAGGTACCTGAAACTCTGAAGGAGACAGTACATGTGCTCCAATGTATCTCTGGGAGTAAACTAACTAACTCCCTGCTACACAACCAGCTGGCACATCTGGGAATGAGGGAAAATCCACCCCTCTCCTCAATATTCCTGTAATAAAATAAATATCCGCCTCAGTGGGTGTGTACCACTGGTCAGGACCAACATGGAAAGCCTGTCAGTGGGCATTCCACCTGTGGATAAGATATCTCAAAAACACATTGTGCGCCTTTAGGGAAGTAGCCTCCTCATAGAACTTGAGGAGGCCTACCTACTTAAGGATCTCCTAGGTATCTGCAGTAATAGGGCGAGGGTATGCATCTCTCTCCCTCTCTCGGGCCTCCCATTGGTGAATCATGTCATAATGTTCAGCCTGTTGTTGCTGCTATTCCTCCTCTTCTCTATGAATCATTGCCATATTAAATAAATTTTTTTATTAAAATAGACATGTATTTAGGAATATACATATATGTTTTTTTTTGAAAAAAAAACAAACAGACAAGTCTGTGCGCCATAAAAACAGTCACGCACCGGTCGTTGTGTGTCTTAAGAATATAGAGCACCGGTCCCGGTGCCCCTAATGAAATACAATGCACCGGCCTCGGTGCAGCTGTCTATTTTTAAAGCACCGTTAACTTTATCAAAGTTCAGAATAGCGGTGCGCTGACTGAAATATACGCCCTGGCGCATATAGTCATGTCAGCGCACCGAATTCATGAAAATTACATAGCTGACGGTGCGGTATTTTACCCAGTCGCACCGTTGACCCTCTCGGAATCCAGAATACAATACGCTGACATACACTGGGGCGGATAATTCCGTCAATGCACTGCACTATGATTTCCGTGGTCAACGGTGTGTCTAGATAAATAAGCGCACCACCTTTTATTTTTATTTTTTTTATTTTAAAATTATTCGGGGCACCTTTCAGTACCACCCCGGAAACGGTGCAGATATCATTAGCACCAGTAGCAGTGCGGCCTGTAAATTTTACAGGCAGCACTAATATCCGGTGCGAGCCGAACAGATCTGGCGCACCACGCGACAAATTTTTTATTTTTATTTTTAATGGTTATTTCAATTTCTAATCCGCTAAAAGGCTTAATTACGGAAAAACTAGAAAAATACCTGTACATTTCATCGTCGAGGAGGCATATTGGTTGTAAAATTTGCAAAAGAAAATTTGCCCACCATTTTTCAAAATGTAAGCTAGAGATTGGTGGCCAATGCAGAGCAACAGTGCATGCAATGGGTGCAATGAGAGCACCGATTCCAGGGCGACTCAGACAAAGGGAAATGGCACTGGTGCTTGAGAGCTCTGAAGCACTAAGGAAAGTGAAAAATGAAGTTTTTTTGCCATAATTTTTTTTTATTTAACCCTGTTCCGGTGCACAGGGTTTTATAGGCACACCGGTACGTTTACCTACAACCGCACTGGGCTGTGTCAAATTTGGCACATTGTTTATATTGCACCGGGGCAGTTCCCTAACACTACACTGGGATGTTTCAGTTTTGGCGCGAAATTTTGATGAGGCACTGGGGTAGAAAATCCATAAAGCACCGATTTTTGGGCCTTAATTTTTTTTTTATGTAACGCTATTCCGGTGCATGCGGTTTATCGGCGCACCAGTGCTCTTGGGTAAGAATGCACTGGCGCGTTTCTATTTTGGCGTGGTGTTTTATGATGCACCGATGCGGAAGAGTGGTGAAGCACCAGTGCGTTACAGTAATAGGAGGCCCCAGATGTGTGTGTACGTCATGCAAGTTGTTTGATGTGCCAATGTCTCGTGCACACTAGTGCATTCTATGGTAGGGCACGCACCGGTAATTGAGAGCTCAGAAGCATTGGAAAACTGAAAAATCCGGGTTATTTTGCCATAATTTTTTTTTTAATTTAACCCTTTACCGGTGCGCGTTGTTTATAGGCGCACCGGTTCATTTTCTTACAAACGCACCAGTCGGTTTGTGTTTTGGCGCGATGTATTATGATGCACTGGTGTGGTTTCTTTCTACCACATTGAGTGGTTTCGGCTTTGGCGCGATGTTTTATAATGCATCAGTGCAGAATATCTTTGACACACCGATGCTATAGAATAATAAGACACACTGGGCGGGTGTGTACAGAGTGCACGATGTCCGGTGTGCTAATGTTTTGGTCCACACCTGTGCTTTCTCGGTTCGAGAGCATCAAGGTGACATGTAATGATAAGCGCACTGAGAGGAAACCATCCGCAAAACCCTCCGCTCGCCAACCTCCTCTAGTAACCTCCGCTAGAAACGGATATATGGGGTATTTTTCTGTGGGGTTCCTCAAAAACATCTGCTAGAGGGTCTTTTCCTGGTAGTGCACACAACTAATATGCTCTACTGACTCTCCTATCTCTGGTGGGTCTTAACCATATTGTTGACCGCATTTATTAAAAGTTTATTGTGCCATTGAACGGGGGTTCGGAGGGTGCCAGCCACACAATCCAACCCCCCTCACGTGTCCATATTCCAGAACCAAGAGCCAGTGCGTAAAGACTGGATTATTTGACTACCTATTAAAATATAATTTTGTAGCTACTCTAAAATCTAAATTGACCTATTTACAACAGACATTTGTTGTATCAGATGTAAGAAAACCAGATTATCTTATTGTATATGCTAGTTCTGGATTTTTCAAAATAACTGACTACTCTCCAAAAGAATTTATTGGAAGAAACTGGTGTTCTTTTGTTCTTTCTCCCTATTCCTATGCATGCGTGTCTCTGTCTTTCGTTCTCTTTCTATGATTAAATATTCATGCGAGGATGAAAAAATTACAAATTCACACTAATTATTGCGACAAATTTTTGGAACCTCACTTCAACATTTGATATACTAAGTTATTTAGGCTTGCTTGTTGAATGGTCTTGCAGTTGATATCATGAAGCAAAAAGCCACAGTTATCTTGTTTAATGCAAATATTGAAACTATGTATTGTGGAAGGCAACCACAAGAAGTTTGATGGAGATTAACTCATAATTTGATTGAAACTTCCAGTGCAAGGCATTGCTCAACTAGGTAGATAATGTATGCATAGAGCCTGTACTTTGAATGTGTAGAACTAAACCCTTGTAAGATCATCCTTCCATTAGTCATTAGTAAGTGTGTCAATTTGGTAGCACCTTCTTGGCACATGGAGAGTCAATTAATCCTTAATAAAATTGGTAACTCTGCTTCTAGCATTCATGTGGATCCTCTGTTTGTATGGTGGAATGCACAATTTATTGACCAGTAACCAACATAGATAAATGCACCAAATGAAGTCTAAAAATTCCATGATTGGAGCCTTGTCTCTTTACCATCAAACCAGTTATCGCACTTCGAATTAGTTCCAGCTCCAGTATTCATATATATATTATGGCACTCACAAGATGACCGAGTAGCCACACTGATTCCACAAGTTAATATGTATGAAAGACCCCCATAGTACAATCAAAAAAGTATATGAAATATCCCCATAGTTTAATAGAAAACCCGAAGTACAATCAAGAAATTGCTAAGAGGTAATAAATTTTGTGCTAGCTACCGTAAAGAGGAAAAAAAAGGATGGGTTAAGAATTAAATTAACTATTGAACACTTGGCTAGGGAGGTCTGATTCAATTCGCTGAGTTCCCAGTTGATCACACAAAATGTAATCAACCAGAGGGGTAATTAATTCGACTAAAGTGGAAAATTGACTAGGGAGAGATGGGAAAGTGAGATAGCATAGAAATCACTCAATTAGGGCGACAGTACGGTGTGTGAATGGGTTGTAAAATGAATGGTACAAGGAATTTGACTTAGAAGCATTCAAATCTTTGTTTGGAGAGGCTATACAATGCTTGTGTAGTTGCAATTCACCCAAATACTGATAAAATTGTAGTCCAGGGGTGGGTACAATCTCAGGCAGCATTGAATCTTAGCTCATGAAGCAGAAAGGAAGTATAAAGGAGAGATATACTTCTCCAAAAATCGTAAAATCTCAAATTATCAACTCCATATATACTTGCAACAACTTTGTTTCCACAACCATTGATCTATCTTAACAAAAGATGACAACCTGAGTACTTTGGCAATTGCAAATTAACAAACAATTGAGAGAAATTAAATTCAACCACGAATTCACCCATTACACAGAATAATTTCTTAGAATCTATTTGAAATATATTGTGTCAAGCAGAGAATCCTTTAGCTTGATGAATGCAACCATCAATTTCTAGTAACATCAAGCCACACAGACCAAAATCGAATTGCCTAATTAATTCAACATAAAGTGAACCAATCACGCCATATGGATTTTTTTAAATGCACAACCATCAATATGTAATTGTAAATAAAATTCCATCACACAATAATAAACTCACACACATCATTGACGCCGAAATTTTCCCTGGAAACCCAAATGGGAAATCCGGCTTCAAATGGGGGATCAGTTCTTCATTCTGGCAATCTATAGTTACATTGTTTTCATGGATTTATATTCCTATTCCACTCTTGGCCAAAATCACTTCCCATTCCTCAACCTTCTCTCCTAGTCATCTTTCTTCTTCCATTTAATGCTCTATTTTCATCTCTTTTTTTCTTTGATTTTTTTTTGTCTTATTCAATTTTACATTTAAAATGTCTTTTACATTGTCTATTCAACCTTCATGAATTACCAAGTTGTATCTTACAATTACTGAGTCTTATACCCATTTTTAGGTTCAGATCCATTTCAAATCATAGGCACTCGTGTATAAATAAGTGAGCTTACTTGTTGAGAAATATGATGAAAATGTGATGGCATGCAATTTTGCACTCTATGCTATAACACTATCTCTAGA